>VXBU01004190.1:138258-185908 GCA_013400315.1 Bombycilla garrulus
TTAACATCTAATATGCTCTCAAAAGCTCTTTGCACAAAGCGAGAGTTCACTTTTATCAATAATAATCATCAGAGATTATCATTACAAATTAAGAGCTAGACAGGAAATTTTTGCTGGAATAACTAAAAGGATTTGCATATTGAGCCAAGTTCTTTTTTTCAGTTGGCAGAGTGGGAATATAGCATTGTAAACAGAAGCACAATGTGTCCCTAGGTGTATTATAAACTCCAAGTTGTTATGACTACATTTACAGGAAGTATTATTTTGGGAGTAATAAAATTACCGAAGTCATAACTGACATATTCATTGGGGGGGGATTTTGGTGGGGTTTTTTTTTGGTTAGTTGGGTTTTTAATTGCTGTTATTATGATGTCACATCCTCATTCTCTTCCTATTACAGAATTCTGCTGGTGTGCTGGTTCAGATTAAAAGTTTTTCATATTTGCAGTGTAACACTTGATGTGCATTTTCTTTGATTCACACATGTTTTTAGAGCATTTTGCAGTATGAGTTTTCTTGGAAGTGCAATGGATATTCTTTCACCTTTTGGAGAGTGCAGCTGGGCATGTATAGTAAATTGACTCCTTCACCTAAGAAAGAACTGCTTTTCCCCTACAGTAGTTCAATATTTTTTTTCCAACTGTATGTGAAGAAAATCTTGCAAATATTGTGATTCCTTTCCAGTCTTTGGTTCTTAGTCATGACATGTACCAATCATTTAAAGAAAATATTATAGTTCCTAATCTGATACCAAAAACCAAACAAAATTATTGAGGCACAATATGAATATTGATATATTTGTAAGCACACCTGAATTACGGCATGTGCTTTGCTTGGTGCATAGAAGACATCAGAACTGCTTCCATTATTTTCATCTTAAAATTACTGTGCAGGAAGACATGTTTTAATCAAAATTCAATTCTTTCTAGGAAATTTTTCCTCCTTTTTAAAAATTTATTTTCTATCATTTCAAAGTTTTTTTTCCTCAAATTATGGGTTTGTACTTAGTTTTTTTTTTAATTAATTTTTGAAAATTTAGGTGTGTGGATGTAGGTGACACAGTTCCTGTTAGAAAAATGCCATAGACATTTAAATTTTAGTTTGGCCAAAAATATATATGGCAAAGAGTGAAATATTAATTTTAATATTTTTAAATTTGTAGTTTTGTGCAACTCAAAAGTACTTTTACCTTCCATATAAATGCAAAATGAAATGCAAGTAGGTGGAAAACTAGAACACGACAATCTTTGCCAATGTATTCAATGTATTACCTTTGTAAAAGAGCACAGAAGTTTGTAAGGTATTGAGTGAGTTTCAGCTAAAGATTGTCCTTAAGTTGGACAAGGTTTGGCTCGAATATATGAGCCTGGTGAAGGCTATTCTGTGGTAAGATTTAAGAAACATTTGAAATGGCAGCACTGTCATTTCAGCAGGATATTTCACAGGGAAAATGGGGCTGTTTGCCCTAGATACTTAATGCTGCTCTAGGCATAAGATATTGGGGTCTTGTTGCTGCTTCAGGAAAGCTGTATTGTGTAAACTAAATGACCAAAGAATGGCCACAGGAATTTTTCTTAGAGTGAGAGATTTGGCCATCATTTTAATGAGGTGGAAACAGATCCTGCAAGACTGGATCAAGGTCTCTGTTGGAGTTTGATTATGTTACAGATAAAAGTATCTGGATAGCTCTTCATGGATAGGTTTTCAAACAGAAATAAACCAATCAGTAGGAAATTGTGGAAAATAAACCTCCTCCCCAAATTTCCCACAAAGTGCCTAATTCCCTTGTCCTCCATAGAAAGAACCCACCTTCTAAAATCACTCACAAGTTTTAGTGATGGGAGGAAAATTGGTGGGGCAATTTCACTCATTATTTTTGTCAAAGGGAACAATAGAGGTTATCTCTATGCATGGCTGCATTTGTGGGATGAAGACTGAATGCAAATGATTTGAGGAGACAACACTGAAAATTAGCTGTGAATTAATATTTTTCACCTTTTCTACATATCAGTATGCTTATGTAAGTTTAATGGATAGTGTCTTTGAGTGGATGTGGAGCATCTTGGGAAACTACTTCTACTGCTGCTGTGAAAAGCCTTTTCCACTCCACCTCTATACATCCAAGCCCAAGAGGACCACCTGTAGTGGTGTTTCTGTGCCAAGATGTAGTGGCTGAAGTGACTATAAGCAGCAAATGCATTTTCCCTGGCCCAGGTGAATGCCTGAATGTGCTGTAGCCTGGGTCTCTGGATGCAAGAGCTCTGAACTTGTGTCTATGACTTCTATTACTGGGATCAGGCTTCCAAAACACTTCGGAGTTGCAATACAGAGTCCAATGGATTTTGTGTGTCTTAGCCACACATTTCACATAGGGATTCTTTCTTTTTAGCAATAACAGAACCTTTATGTAAGTAATTCGCAGAAAATCCTGAGAAAACTCAGGATACTTCTTACCACAGCCACTTCTTTGCTTTTCATCAGGCTTCAGTGAGAAGTGCAGCAACTTCATTGTATATTGAATGTTTCTCAAGATATTTGGTCTGAACCAGTTTTAGAGGAAATCACAGCAAGATGAGACAAAATATATGCTGTGATTGCTTCTTCTTCTGCTCTCTCCCTGCAGAGATAGGTTTATATATTTGTGTGTCTCTGGGAATGAAAACTAAATAGATACAGTTGTTTATTAGAACTGCAGTGACTATAACAGTATTCACAAACTTGGTTTCAATTTAGGTGTGACATAGGATATAGCAATATGTTATCAAGAGAATATGCACAGTCTGCGCTTTTGAAGGAAAGAAAAATGAGTGATTGATGGTCATTAATTAGTCACTGAAGGTATTAATACACCATTCCTCTATGTTCTCCATCAAGAGACCCTTCTGTGAAAATAGGCTTTCTTTTTGGTTTATGAATTTGAGTGTACATCCATAGAAATGTATTTATCACTTAAGGAGTAAATATTTTCCTTGAGTGTTTTGGAAGATGGCATTAAATATTGTAATCATAGTGTAGATCTGAAAAATCTAGTATCTTCACCATCCAATAGATAATTTTTGCAGCCAAAATCTTTACAATAAAGACAAGCTTTGAAGCAACAAAAGCCCATCCTAGGTTTTGCCAAGAAAATACATTTTCTTGGCTCAAAAAATGTGAAAAGTCTTATTGAATATAGTATTTTGCCATTCAATTGTTAATAGTAAGTGCAAGATCTTGACTCTACTGTGCCCCTCTTGCAGCCTTCAAGTATGCCACACTTCTAGCTTGTCTGGGTTTGCTTCTGACTTTGTCCCTTCTGTGGACTGGAGGGACGTGAGTATGTTACTTCATCCTCACATTTCTGCTTCTTCTGCCTTTTTCTCTTAAAGTATCATTGAGTAACACATCCCTAGAAATTTCAGGTCACCGAAAAGTGAGGGTTTTGGAACAGTAGACAACACAGAGGTAATTATCTTGAGAGATTAATCAGTTCCTCTGCCTTAGCTGGTTGTAAGAGCATGGTACCAAACCTATATCCCACATGATATGTTTTGTGTTTAAATTATATGCACTTTAGGTGGTATCTGCATATTTGGAAATGTGTCCTTACAGATGTCTCTTAACAAGAATGTAACCTCCACCGTATAGACTGATAGGGGTAGAAGTCTTCCAGTGAGCTTATCTAAGTAGTCAACACAGATAGAGAGATCCTCTGGGCACTCGGGACTGCTCAGGGTGCCAGCACAGGTTTGGGGGGGTCGACTGGGGCTGGGCCATGCTTTACCATAAGACTTTTGGCAGAGGTAGCATGCACCTGTGTTACTTGCACTCTGAAGGGACTCTGAGAGCGTGGTCCCTCTCTGTGTTTCAGATACCTGTTTGTAAAACTGGCTCACTGATTCCTTAAGGCTAGTGATAAAAACTGGGGAGGTGTCACAGGGCAGAAAATCAGATTCTTTCTCACAGCCATTCCCAGCTCTCCTGCTGAGAGGGGTGTGTGATCCCTGTTGTCTGACAGCCAGGTAGCGCAAGCAGGGGCACTTTCCAGTTCTCTGTGGAACCCGGTGCTCTAAGGGCACTGGGAAGGACACTGGTTATTCAGCATTGGCTATTCCTCCCACTCCCTGGATGACTGTATGCACAGCTGATTGTCTGAAAAATTAGTCTGGTCAGGCATTTATTTGTGTTTTGATGAAGTGTAGGCATGCTGGGAATTTATGTCTCTTTACAAGAAAGGCGTAGCTGAATCTCTCCTCAGATACATCACTTTTGAAGGCTTGGCTTACAGTGTAACTGCAAAAGGAAAGGACTGCTTTTTCTCCCAGTTCCCTCGGCAACGCTCTCTCATATTCAGCACCAGTCCTGGAGATTTGGGAACATGATTATAGAGGGCAGCTGGTCGTGGGGATTCTGAGCGTGTGTGGCTAGAGACGTCACACTTTGAATTTCTGCTGTGACACCTCCATCCCCAGACAAAGGAGCTTGTAAAACGAGAAGGGTCTTCTTCAATATCCTCCTTCCCCCTCCCCAGCCCCCATGCCTCCTTCTTCGCACGCCTTCGCTGTCAGAGTGGGCGAGTGCCCTCCCATGCACAAACCATGGAAGTGAAGAGAAGGTGGATCCCAGTGCCCAGTGATGTCATTGGCACTCTCCCATCCGGGGAACCCCCAGGCAGTAAAACATTCTCTTGAGCACCAGACAAGTGGGAAATCTAGATCCATTGAAAAAAAAAATAAATTGAAGAAAGAAGCAGAACTGCCACTGTCCGCAAAGCAAGTTTTTTATAATTTTTTTTACACATACTACTGCCTTCAGCAGATTTCTCGGGGGAAGTTGAGGGGGGGGAGGGAAGGGAGGAAAAAATATAAAAATGTAGAAACTTTGTGTACATAAACACTTGATAAGCAACAGTACCTGCTCTTTACCTGACTGCTTTAATTTTTTCCTTGGCAGCTTCAGATATGTGGAATAAATGAAGAAAAATATGCAGGCATTTTTAGGTGCTCCATACCCCAACTAAGCTGCCAAGGACCAAAATCCCATCATACAAGTCATTCAATGCAGAGATTTGCTTCAAGATTTCATTGGCTGTCCCACCAAAAGAATAAATAGAGGTGCATTTACCTGTCTTTATTTGCCTTTCACATACATCTGTGTATAGAGAGTTATTTGTAATACTATGGCACCTACAGGCTGGAGCCTCATGCTGCTGTACAGAAAAGATAAAATGTATAAGGGATGTTTTCTGCTTTCAAGATCTGTTTTGGACATATGAGACACGGATTTTGTATTTATTGACTTTTTCCTTTAAGAAAAAGGATCCTAAGGGCAACAAATGTTCCCAGAATGGCCTTTCATCATTCTGGATACAACACAAACGTATAGAAAAGTCCCATGGTATTGCTGACCACCAGCTGGCTCTGCTGAAAATCTACTTCAGTAACTGAATACAGAAGCAGAAACAGGTTAGGTGTTGCTTTGTATTTTGTTTTTTTCCTCTCTTTTGAGGTAGTCAGAGATTATTTTTTCAGACTGACGCAAAAAGATTCAATTAGTCCCCCTCCGTCTCATATTAATTAGAAACAGGAGAGCCAAACTGAAAGTGTGTACTAATATTTACCATATGAAAATTTGAATGCTGGATTACACTTAATTCAGAATTTTAGTGGGGAACTGAATATTATTCTAATTGATGGATATAATTTATTTTTACATTAATGCCTCAATTTAGTCTTAATTTTTTTTTTAAGTAATAGGAGAAATTTGTCCCTATTAAAGCCCTTTATTCTAGCTACTGTTTCAACTTCTGAAATTTTCAACAAGCACGTCAAATTATTGTTCTTATTCCATAAAAACAAAATATAGCATCTGCAAAGATAAATCCAAATTTATTATCATCTAAAGAAGAAAAAAATTTTTTCTTACTCAAAGGAACTACATTTCCTCATATCAGATTAGCCTGGAGTTATTACTGTGTTTTATTTTCTATTTTAGCTGCTCAAAACCAGTACACTGATTTGCCAATATGTTTTATTTATTCAGTATTATTTTTAGGGAGTTGATGTAAAAATTCAGATAACCAAATCCTTCGGTTTTATTCTTTTAGAAAGGTCTAGCAATGCTATTCTTATCCTTTGTGTAAACAAGACACTGGATGATGAACTCGTTGAATAAGAAAATATTTCTCTTGCAGAGTCCAAAAGTATGTCCTAAACAAACTGGTCTTTTTTTTTCCTCTTCTCCTTCCCATTTTTTATTTTTCCCATTTAAATGATCATCACAGTGCTCATGTGTTACTGGTCTGGTTTAATAATTATAATATGCATAGCGAGAAAGATCAAAACTTGCTATACATTGCTCATGTTTTAAATCATTCATGTTTTCCAAAGAATGTCAAAGAATTTCTTTTCCAGAATTTTTCATTGGAAAATTATTTTCCAAATAATTTTTTGTTTAGTTTTCAGTTTTGTTGTTTGAATATTTCTTTTTTCATTAAAAAAATTTCACAACTGAACTCACATTGGACATGTGAGCTAGAAGTGAGCATATAGGCCCAGAACTGAACTTCCCTACAGCTGTGATCATAAGACATGTTCTTTCTTTAAAAACGATGTCAAGTCCTTTTTTCTCCAGTAGCAGTAATTTAGCTATGCATTTATTTATCATATCTGGTACTGATTTTTATGTATTTTTTAATATGTTCCTCAGTAATGCTGTATTTTAATCACTATGAAAACTATTACCATGGTATTAGGACTGCATAATATACAATGTACCAGTGCTCATGGAAAGTTCAGCAAAAACGCAAGCACCGGAATATCAACTACTTGCAAACTTCAGATATTGATTAGGTGGTATAAATTGTGGTATTGTACCACAATTCCTGCAGCAAGAGCAAACCCAGGTGTGGGAGCCACATAGAAGAAATGCTGTCAGTATAATTCTCACTGGAAATCTGAAGAGTTGGATTCATTCACTGAACTGAATTCTGGGTGATTTGGAAGAACACATTAAATCCACCTTTGAAAGTCAATATGAGACAATTAGTTAAAAAAGTTAGTATGGCTTTTGGTACTGGTAATACCCCTTCTTTAAATACTGCTCCCACTTGAAGGGAAAAAAAAAAAAAAAAAGAAGAACAAGCTTCTGGCCTGAAGGACATATTCATTCAGTTTAACAAGGTGTGGCAAGATCCAGACTGACTAATGATAAGACCTTGTTGCTCTTAATGTAGTTTAACCTTGTTAATTTCTTTATTTGAGAGTGTTAGCATTTAGAAATGTTTGATGCAGAGTTCATTGCATAAATTGGAGCTTGTATCATGCCCTGATTTTTATTAAGTGGAGGAACTTTTTATTTCAGTACCAGGATCATATGTTACACATAATTTGTATATCTCCTTTGGGGCTGGGACTGAGAGGCGGAGGGGTTTTTTGGAAGACATAAGAGACAATGTCTCTCCTTTGGGACACTGCTGTGTTCATTCAGACTGGACTTCAGAGAAGACTTCTCAGGAGGGGTGGCATCAGACCAGAAAGCAAGCAAAAGATCAGCTTGAGTGGTCAGCTGCTGCACCAGGCACAGGACTAGCACTTGCAGTCACAGAGAGGACACGGAAGTCACCACAAGGCTTTGCAAACTGCTTACATCAAAAATTCAGCATCCTGGCAGATCATCATCTTAAAACTAACTGTGTCCATTCCTGGTACTGAGATGCTGCCTCCTGCTACAGGAATTTGTTATAGAAGTTCATCATGCAAAATGGAAAAAACTGGTGAGATTGCCTTCTCACAGAGAAGACTTCTCCTGGAATGGCTGGGGAGTTTTCAGCCATCTGTGTGGAAAAGAATGCAGTATTGCATCCAGCCAGGTTCAATGATAATATTACCTAAACCTTCAGCCACCACTACTGTTTAGCTATTGAAATGTTTATCTTTTAGGGAGTAGTAAGGAGAATCTGTTTTTCTTTGGACTATTTTTGTGAAATTACTTTGTTACTTTCATCCATACTGCTCAAATAATTCATTACATGGATCAGGAGCCTTCTCTGCTGTTTCACAGGGCACAACTGGTGGTGAGCTCAAAGCCTTTTGCAGCAGAGCTTGTCCTTAGGCCTTGCTTTTCTGTTCTCTGGAGAGTTCAGAGTTCTGTTTAGATATGTGAACGCCCCCTCTAGCCATGCCTTATAATATCAGCGTCAAAATCTGAGGTGCAGCTGACAGTCTTTAGTAAAAGTGAGAGAAGCTGCTATCCCAGTTAGCTATCAAGTTTATAAACGATTTAAGGACTTTGAGAGAGTTTGAGCGAAAAAGCCCCAAGTCAAATATGGTTTATAGAAAACTTACAAAAGATAATAGTGAACAAGACTTAGTCTTGAGAGTACTGGAAGTGTCCCAGCAGGATTCTGTTGGAAGGACTAGAACAAATATTTGTTGAGATGCAAACAGAAGATAGTGTGGGGTGTGATGTTTCCTTTATTTCTATCTTCTAGACCTTGTACCTGCTCATTAACCTGGCATTCTCAGTGAAATATATCCAACCTAGACTCGCATCTTAATATTTGCTCAAAGCTCAGCCTAATGTGGGGCCAACTGTCCACAGGTGATTCATTCCTGAGAATGGTAGTTCACATCTTCAGCAGCTGCAAATGCACTTAGAACACACCAGGAGAGCACAAGTTCTCAAGCTACAGCAGGTGCTTCTCAGCTGTAGTGCCAGATCTGGGGTGGGACCTGGAAAGAGAGGATGTACATTTGGAAAAGGTATTTTACAGTCATAGGTCTGAACAAGATCCTCTGGGGAGGTAACAGGACTGGCAGAACACTGCCTGCAGCTCTGAAATCTCCTCCAATGGCTATCTTAACTGCAAAAATTTGTTATCTCCTTAGACCGTCGCAACAGCAACACTTTCAATCCAATGTGAATAAGCCTTTTCTAATGAGTTGTGTGTCAGTATATTGGAATTATTTCCATATATGGCATGGATTTAGGTTCACCTTGTGTTGCTTTTCGCTGCGTGGCATGTGGGATATGCAAGATTTTCCTTAAATGCTGAACATGCTGTCAGTGCTACTCATAAAAAATGTAAATAACTTTCAATACACAGGTCTTACATTACACAAATAGTCATGATTTTGTAGGTAGTCTTCAAACTGCAAGACCGCAGTGTTTCTATATTCAGTTACAGTACAACTTTTACTTTGCTTTTAATTGTTACATGGTTACTACCTATGCATTTCATCATCCAAACACTGAAACTCATGTCAAGGTGATTTCCCCTGTCATGAGCATGGCAAAGGATGATGATACTAGCAGTACAAGGTTTGAATTTGAGTGGTTACACAACACCACATTGCACAGGAACCTTGTGGGCATAATTTAAATATTGCTCAGGGATTGATCTGTTCCTGCAAGGAAATTGTTTTTATCTCTCTGTTTTTCTCTCTCTGTCTGTGAAGCAAAAGTTTACTTGATTTTGCCTGATTAAGCGCTTGCTTAGCTTTAACACCAAAATAGCAGGTCTTAGTGCCTAAAGCAGCTGTAAGATAGATTCATCTATCTGGTTCAAAGGCAGAGATTTGAAAACCTCTTTGTCTGATCTTCTGTAGTACAGTTTACTGTGAGACTTTTCTGTTGCTTGCTGGCCAAATGTATATACAGTTTACATTGTAATTTTCTGTACTCAGGAGTGAAGACTGGAATGGCTTAGCAGAAAGTGGCTGAAATGTAAACTTAAGGAGAACAGACTCTCATTAAAAAAAAGGAACAAACATGATAGTACTGACCTATCCCCTGGTAACATTAGGATACAGGGACAGTGAAATTCTTTCGTCACAGTTTTTACAAACAGACATAATCTAGTAGACTCACTTGGACATCTTATCCTACAAAAAATTCTCCCCCTGCACTCAAACCTATCATACTGCCCGCCTGGTTCACCAGAGTGCTCCAGTGCCAAATTCAACTTCTTTTGAAACTGTGGGTGCTTGGGATAGCAGTGCAAGTGCAGTTCTTTATAGTCTGCCTTCTGTAGCACAATGATTTGGAGCACATCCATGCTGCAGGGAAAGATTTCCTGCTGGTCCATGACTGTAGTATGAGCTACAGCATGTTTCTGTAAACTCCTCTGCAATAGAAGTTCAGGGACACAGCTGAAGAATAGCCATTCTTCCCATCTGAAAGCCATTTTGCCAAAAAGGACCACAAATTCTAAGTGTTGTGCCCTACTGCCACACAGGTAGCTACTTTGGAAAGACAGTTCAAAGGCCTTTTTTTTTAATGTCTGAGTCAGTCACATAGATGAAGATAGGGCCATCTACTTTAAGATACTGGATACCTTTCTTCTAATAGGTTAAAAGGATTAAGGTTCATTACACTTCAGGGTAATGCATGGCCTGAGACTGTTGAGATTGCTCTCTAAAGCCCTTAGGGCCATATTCAGAGGCGCAAAAAGCCTAAGGGTTGGCTCATTTTATTGACACATCTAGTACAGCCAGCTGGTATAAATAAGACATGATTTTGACCTACTGCTCCGTAAATCACTTGTTTCATCAGCTCACTGGGCAGTTTCCATGTGCCCCCAGGCTGGAGAGGGTCAGGCAGGGTGGTGGAATGACTCATCTCCTGACGCATTTATTCTCTGTTTGCAGAATGAAAGGTATCATCATCTGGCAGCAAGTAGCCAAGGTGAGCACACACTGTGTCATATGGCAGAAGAAAGGTTTAGTAGTGAAGGACATTTTTCATAACTTCCTAAAAATCATTTTGCAGTCATCAAACTTGCATTGGAAAGATGGACTAACATATTTTGCTTTATGGAGGGCAACCCCTCAGAATTAAGCTCTGATGGCTAGAAGTCTGTGACACATCAATGTTCACCTGGGGAAAGAGAGGAAAAGAGCAGTCTGGATCTGCTCACCTCAGGGATTTTTTTATTTTCTCATTCTCTTTTTTTTCTTGAGGCTATTCCTTCCTTAACTTTTATGTCAATAGCTATTTTGACCAGTGAACATATTCCTGTAACAATAATGTTTCTGATCTCCAGAAGCGACTCTGAGTGCAAGGTTTGTCCGTACGCCAGGGTCTTCTTCTCCATGAAATTTTGTGACATTGATGCCTGTTGGCCAGAACGGTACTGCAAAGGAAGTCTTGTCATCAAGGACTATAACAAATTGCTTTGTAGTGTAATAGCATCACTTTTGGATAGCAAATCAGGACTGACTCACAAATTCATCACAGGAATGTGCTTCTGGGTCTGTACTGCGGCCTACAGAAGAAGGGAAAAGGTGACTGTCAGCAAAGGTGTCATAGACTGGTTGAGGCATCTCACACTTTCCATAAGAAATCTTTCAGATACATATGGTAGAAGTGAAGAGATAGATTTTCCAAGGGGAAAACTCCTAAGCTACAAAAATAAGTTTCAGCATTAGAACCAGTACATAGCCATACTGTGATATGGCACTGGTCAGACCACAAAAATACGTTAATCCTGTCCCTGAAGGGAATGAGGTACGCCTTTCATTTCAGCCAAAACAAGGTTGTGTCTGAATCATGACGTGCGGATATAAAGAGATGAATCAATAGGCAGATAAATAGATGATACATTTATACACTTAGATTTTATTTAATGCAGTAAACTTGCCAAGTAAAACCAATCAACTAAATAGCACCAATGTATCAGCCAAATATTATGGTCTAGGTCTCTGTGCAGAAGAAACTTTTATGGTTCCACTGGCAATTGTCAGTTTGGTAGTATTTTTTAGCTACAAACTCTACTGTTTCAGATTTGCATCAGAAAAGAGCACTGGATCCTCTAGCCTGATGCATGGCAAATACCATCCCATTCCTCTTCACAATCTGAATTCACATTCTGATTCATCTGAAGGGGTTCTTATTTGGTAACGATTTAAAGAACAGAGAATCCACAACCTCCTTTGAGTTATTTGTCTTTAGTATTAAAATAGAAATAACTAAAATTTAGAAAATAAAACTTCATTCTGAATCTGCCTTCTATATTGAAGCACTATCTGGGTTCAGACCTTACTACACGGCTTCTGTATTTTTTCCTTAGTAACTTCAGTTTTTTCATGCTTCATCTGCTTTCAGCACCTTTTCTGCATCTCAGCTTTCCTTCAACTGACTGACAGTTGTTTAGGGCTAGACATTATAACAGTTCAGATTTTCATTTGTAGTACTGTTCTAGACCTAGAGCTGTTTATTGATCTAACTTTTAGCCCCATATACACACAACTGAAAGGGTGATGGGTGGGAAAGAGCGGATACTTTAGATGGAAGGTAAAAATCCACATGTTAAGAAGAAGAAGGTAGGTGGTCCCAAGTCCTTGATGGCTAGAAAATATTACAAATATTTTTCCCTCTAAGAAAATAATTCACATTAATTCATCTCTTACCTTTCTCTTCCCAAAGTTAAAGAAACTTATTTACAGTCTTTCCTGAGAAGCAGATTTTCTGTATCTCAGACATTATTTTATATTCCTTTCCTGTATCTCCCAATGTCTTTTTTAAAGTTGTGACTGAAAACAGACACCATTTTGCAAGAGTGGCAGAAAGAAATCATCTTTGTTGCCTTGGACTTTGGCATATTTTATACAAACATGCCATACAACAGTTTGCTTTAGCCCACTATACAAGACACCAAGCTCAACTCAGAAAATTGCCAACAGGCCTAGTTTTCATTCTGCCAAGAGTGATAGTCTTTTCCATTCTGTTTTGGGAATAGTTTTGTTTACCTCCTTCAACTTCCAGTCTTCTTGAAGCCTCTGTTAGTTATTAAGCCTGAAGTGGAAGGTTCAATGTTTTATTTCTGTGCTTTTCTCCCATTCTGGCTCTGAACCATGGATAAGCTCATGAACTTCGGAATTAAAACATTTAACAGCAGGCAAGCATGTCATAACAGTCAGGTCAGAGCCACTCACAATGCTTTGCTCAGACTTGCAGGAATGAGGGAAACTGGGACCTCTTTGTCATGCTCTGAGCCTTTCTAGAAAGGTGTGTCTCTCCCCTTTGCCTGAACTTGAAAATGAAGGTTGCACTGCAGTGCATTCAGTATACACACAGCATGATGTTTTCTTTTAAAGGGAATGTCAGAGCAGGAGCGGAGAAATGTGCCACGAAACATGGAAAAGTAAATACTTTTCAAATGCTTTTTACCACTCAGCAAGACTTAATTTAGTTCTATGCATCAGTTATCTAAGTGCATCCGTTTCTTAGAAAATTGAGAGGCAAGTAAGGATACAATACCAAAGAAGCTGTTAAAATGTCAGCCTTTGCCAATCATTACCGCATAGCTACACTGACAAAGCTGAAGGTAATTGCAGTATTTGCATAGTGACAACAATGCGATGAGAGATTTATAGGTGATTTCGCGTGCTGTGAGACTCACCCTGTTCTCTTCTCAGTTAGGCTTCCCGTACTGGGACACTGCAGACTCTGGAAGATGCATGCTGTGGTGTTTCAGAGACCATAGTGGACTGTCTAAGGGTTCAGTGTCTTCTCCAAGAAATGCTTGGGAATACCAACGCAAACAGAAAGGCATTGCATGGTCTATACAGTGGTTTTCAGATGTTTCACTAATTCCAGCATGGTACGTGGCTGCAGTACCTTTACTGGATATTGGATATGAAGAGAGATGAGGAGTTGCTCTTGTATCAAGACAAGATGCTGTTTGCACTTCACATGAACTGGGTCTGCAACTATCAAATTTTAGGGACTTCATTCTGAAGATGCAGAAGGGACAGATAAGATTAATGGCAGCAAGACATGACTGCTTCAAAGAGTACCTAGGAAAACAGATAAGATAGTAGTACAGAGAAAGGAAGGACAGCTAGTAGAGAACTTTACACCAGAAAGCCCATCCAGCCATGCCATATGTTTCTGAGGAAGTAATGACCTTTTGAGATTGTATCTTCTTGTGCAATATTACATGAAAAACATTATATTTCCTGCCTGCCCAGGTTGTTATTCAACTTCTGCCCAGGAAAATTAGTTTATAATCTTTTTGATTTTGGTTGGTTCTGAACAACAGTGTGAACGCCACTGCTGCTAACCCACTACAGCTGTAATTTTTGTCAGTACTACTGTTATGAGGACAATGATGTGATCAGTGATGTAATTTATTTAATGATGCTGCTGAAACACACTTTGTAAGTGATTATAAAGTGGGTTTAAGTGGAGGCTGTGTCTTGTCACTAACCGCTTGCAAAGTATTTGCACTGTTGTCAATCCCATTCTTGCTTTGGAAAAACTGCAAATAAAATATTTGCCCTACTCTTAAGGAATTGTTTATGTTCTGTTCACCTGTGTTCATGACAGTATCTGTAATGAACCTGTAATGATGCGCAAATGGCAAAGCAGATGTTGCTCCCCTCCAAAGAGCATGACTGTGGAGTATAACCAGCTGAGGTCCTTGCAGTAATCACACACAACAGAATACAACATAATGCTGCTGATGCACTACATCCAGTAGAAGTTGTTTTGGGCTATTACCACTTACAGTAGTAACTTGGTGGTTCCATTGTGCAAGGAGCCACGCAAACACATATTGGGTATACCAAAGATGTGCATGCCAGGGAAGAGTCAGGAGCCTGTTGAAGCAGAGGTAGATCCCAGAACTGTACCCACAGCCAGTGGAAGAGATTCACGCATCTCCGCACGTACGCCATTGCTGGGAGCACACACTTTGTATGAGGCATGTGCAGAGAGTCACCTACCTAAAACAACTTTGTCCGTAATGATGATAAAGATGATAAAGCCAGGACAGCCTGGTGGACAGGGCTGTTACTAGAAGCCACCAGCAACGTTACCTTAACACTCCTTGAACTCTTCTTTTGGTCACCAGTTTAAACTGAGTCTCGTGGCCAAATCAAAGCAGTCTGTAAAGACTGAGTCCTCAAACATTTCTAACCTATCTTGGATTATTGTTTGAGCAGCTGTATGTGATAAAATTACAGAATCCTATATACTGTAGGGGCTATATGCCACAGGCAGTCCCTTGGTGGCAGTCCATCCTGTCTTTGAATTGGTGCCTGCACATTAATTTTATTAGTACCAAGTACAAACTCAAACACAAGGCAGTGTAATTTTGCTTTTGCAGATCAGCCCCTACCTGTGATGACTCAGAATTTTAACAAGTATACTTCCTTCAGTTTGTTTTTCATTGTATTTAAGAAATATGTGCACGTGGTCTTAGCACAGCTGGTGGTCTGTTAGTTTTGAGAGTGGTTAGTGGGCCTTGGAGAATAATTTTTCTGTAAGGAAAATGCTGTAGAAACCCCTTTGGGAGTAGATTCAGAACTCCAAGTGCCCCAGGAGAGGCTAAAGAAAAAATGTGCGGGCTGAGAGATAAATGGTAGTGGAAAGCCTGGGAGCCACTCCAGCCCTGTTCCCCACTGGTTACCAGGTTAGTGAGAGAACACATTTTAACCTTCTCACTGATGTCTTAGATTGCTGTCTTCACTAATTTGCTAGACAACACTAAATTCAGTGTCTGCCCCAGAGGATCCCTGCACTCTCTCTATGTCACCCAGCAGCCTTTAATCCTGCTAGAGAATTGCAGAGGTGATTTGTGGTAAACTCTGTGGTAAAATGCCTCCTAAATTATTCACTTAACCAGAAGAGAAAGCAAAGAACATAGACTGCTGCTGAAGCAGAAGAAAAGTCTTGAGTAAAATCAGAGGTTAAAATCAGAATGAGAGAAAACAGGTGTGTGAATAAGGATCAAAGGGTGTGTTGGTGTAACTGGCCATCTGTCTTTCAAAGCAGAATTAACTCACTGAATCCACAGGCTGAAAGGTGCACGTGAAAGACCTATGACAGATCCCAGCCCAAGGCCTTAGGGGCTGAAAGCATGTTCAATCCCAGTGAATGGTACCCAGCGAAAGCTGCATGCAGGAAAATGGATACTCATTGTGGCGCTCTCTTCCACACTACCTCAACACAACCATGAATCTTCCCACATCACCCTCTTCATAAAAAGAGACATCATGAAGAACCAGCTACAGGTGATATTTAAAGAATCAGTTTCATCTGGAAATATGTTAGAATAAAGCTTCTTCACCTGTACCTCATTCATTTTAAACTGAGAGGTCTGTATTGCTTGCTAATTTGCCTCATTTGAACACCATGGGTTTTTATCCAGAAAAATGACAGGTAGAATATCCCAAAAGACAGATAAGTAAGCTTTACTTGCAAAATGGAGATTTCTATCCTATAACACACTGCAAGGGAGCTAATGGATCACAGCAGAATTCTAATTGAGTTGGGACCTCCAAAGAAGCAGCCTAAGACAATTAGGGTTAGATGTACTGGGGAACAAACTGGAGCAGGGAGACTGTCATGGCTCTGTGCAGCCTTAGGCATCAAAAAAGGTGTTAGAGACCAGTGAAGAGAGGCAGCAAAGAGCAACAGAAATCACCCAAAGTCAGTAAAATTCGTTTTACTGTGAGCTTACTTGAGAAGGCTGATCTATTTCGTATGCTGAAGGGAATCAACTTGATGTCACTCCAGACTGACACCTGCAGAAACTATCACAGGCCTTTCTTCTCTGCAGCAAACCAAAGTGGAAGGAAGAAGGCCAGGGCTAGGATCCAGAGCTAGAGTAATTCAGATCAGAAAAAAACGTGAAAAGATTTATAAAGAGTTAATCTCATTCACTGAGCAACATGACAGATCTTCCTGTATTTGCAGACTTAAAGAAAGTCTGCAAATAATATAAGAAATACTGTAATTCAGTTCAAATGTGCTAAAATAATTCGGTAGCTAATATAAGATCAAAGTAGATGATCTCTGTAGTATGCCTAGGACCTTAGAAATAACTTGTGCTGAGATACTAGGGTGAGCATTACATGTTTTAAAATGTTTTCTAGCTAACCACTTACTCACTTGTGTAGAAGACAATTTTATGACTTGAGCACAAGTATTGAAAAGGCACAGTATCTGCTATGCTCTGCTCAGGTTTTGCAGTAAAAGCCTGTCTTCTGGAAGGAGTAATTAGTGAGGGAAGGTAAGTTCCAAAGCTGCAAAAACACAACTAAAAGCATAAAGCAGAAATTATTTCCAGACCATCAAATGCATTTTTGAATGTGTTTCTGCAGAAAAATCAGTCTAATTTCTGATATTGACTCAGGAGTACTCCTAGGAAATCTAGGGTATGAGTTGGAAAGCAAAATATTTCCTCTTTTTATTTGTAATGCAGTACTTGAAAGTGTTGAAGTATACCAGTGAACATACACATAGAATATTGCAACAGTCATAATGTGAAGAAGACAATTCATTATGCAGTGGGCTGGGTGGCAGCAGGCCAACAAGTTTTCTTTTTTGCATCTCACAGTAACCTTTTAGATCTGAAAGCAGAGTTCTGTCACTCCATCAGTACACATGAGTCTGCAGACTGGTTCTGCAAAAGAGCAGCTTGGAGGTTTGTTCTGTGTTCTCTACATTTCCAGGTAAATACCACAGTCTTCCATCTCTCTCAAATAAAAGCCTCATTTTGCTAAGCTGAGTATAAGAAAGCCCATTTATTCATCCTTCTTCAATATTCAGTCAGAGCTTCTCCGTTTTGGATGACCAGGTGTTGGCTGTCTTTTCCAAACTAGTTAATTCTATGGTTCCTCATGTAACCCTGAAACTGGTATCACAGCTCACAGAAACAGGAAAAGGCAGGGAGGCCCTTCTGTAATTAGGTCCCAGTGGAAAATCTCAGACCTCTCTCCACTGTCCAGCTGCTTGTCAGTAGGTTCTGGCTTACAATTCCCAACATGGCATCAGAGAGGGTCAGAGGGTCAGAAATTGCTGAGGATCCTCTTCCAGCAAGTTTTTTTTTTTTTTTTTTTACTTTTTACTCCCTGCAGTGTCCTTTTCCAGTATGTGGCTTTATCAGCAGGGCACAGAGACAGGTCTGTGAGCAGCCTGTACTGAACTCTTAAGTTCATTAACTATTCTCCAGAGCAGTAGTTAGCAGCATAGGACTCATTTCCAGCTAGCAGATGAAAAGCAGGAGGTCAGGAACGACTGAAGGTCAGTAACTCAGGCTGGAAGAGACAGAAAAGTTTTAAATGCTTACTTCTGAAGCTGGTTTTAGGGAATCACTCACATGCTGGGACTTGGAAGAGTACTGGCTGTATTGCTATAACATCAGTGCCTTCTTCACCCAGCTACATCACTGTCATAATACTAGATCCTAATGAACCACCTTCCCCATGTACTGAATGGGTATTTCCAAAATACTTCTTGCATGACACTTCAAAATTTTTGGAAAAGGGAGGCTAAGACAGAGATGGCAGGGATAGTAAGGCAAAGCAGCAGGACAAAGAGACCAGTAAAAGTGTGATGTTATCATGAACCACTTCCTGTGGGATCTTGATCCCAACTCCTCCTTGACCTTCCAGCTTTTACATTATAGTAAGCCTTTAGCATTTGTCAGTGGAGAAGTAAGGAGAGCCCTGGCCTAGGTTTTATAACTCTTGTTGACTTCTGTTACAGCACAACCACCATAAGACAGCAGAGAAAAACTCTGCATGGCTTGTTTGTGTGTCTTTGCCAGCTGGTCTCAACCAGGGCATCTATTGGTAAGTTTTACAGTTTAGGCCAAGTCTGTTATATGATCACAGATACCTAGGAACATTTATCTCTTCTGTTTGATGAAAATTACTTTTGCTAACAGGCATTGCTGCTCCATGTTATTGACCAAGAGAATGTGGTCAGGAATAATCTCTCTTTCTCAGCAGCATGGTGTGCAAGGACCAGCAAATTGCCAAAGGCAGTAGGACAGGGCTTTGATCAAGCTGGTTTAGGGGAAGATGTTGACTTGGAAGGGACCATGGCAGGGGGCCTGGAACTAAAAGATCCTTAAGGTCCCTTCCAAGTCAAACTCTGATTTTATAATGGTTGGAGAATTTGTATTCTCCTACCAAGCTGTCACACATTGCCAACAGAGGGGGAATGATGCCTTCATGCATCATAGTCTTTCTGCCCTGCTTCCCATCCTGTGCCTCTGTGCAAGCACTGTCCAGTCCCCAGTCCCAGTCTGTGATGTGACTGCCCAGTCATATCAAGAAATCGAGGCCCTGAGTCACACCAAAGCCAACCCTCAGCAACGCCACAAGCCATACTGCCATGGTACAAATCATGCAATGTGTCCCCTGTTCACAGTGTTAAGAAAGAAACAAATGAATTAGGGCTGCCTTGAAAGGGACATTCATGTATTCAGTATACACACACTATAATGCAGAATTTTGTGATGGGAAATAAAACTCATATGTTTTCCTGTTCTTCAAGATGTCCTCTCTGTGGCCTATAGCACTGCTACCCTGTCTTCTTGCCCTTTTTAACCTAATGACCTACTGGTTTTCTAGGCAAAGTTTTCGACTCAGTCACAAAGAGAGTTCCCCAAGGTACATGTACCAGTCTCTTTTCCAAATTGGGGTCTTAATGTGGGTTTCAGCAGTAAAAAGGGCTTTTTGCATCCATGAACCCAGAGATCATGTACTACACAATGTTCAAGAAGTAATTTGTTACTTAAATGCACTAATTTCACTTAATTAATTTAAATACCTTAAAATAACTCTTAGTGAAACTGGTGAGAACTAGTTAATCAAATGGTGAGGGGCTTCTCTTTTTTGTATGTTTCTGCAGTTGTAGGCATTTCAATGCTCTGAAAAGAATGGCTTCTGGAATTGCTTGTTGAATTCCAGTGGATTGCCTGTGTACTGTGAAAAGAAGGAACTACGTTATCATTACAATATTCTCAATTAAGCTGACTGCAAAATTTTGTGACATTCCTGGGAAGCTTGGAGGCCTGAGCCCATAAAGTTAAAGAACCACCCATTTTTATTGTTTTCATAAGCTGAGCAAAGTGTGCCTTTGTAACTGAGAAGCTGAAAAGACATATCTCAATTTCTTAGTGTCTAACAAAATATGTTATAAACTCAGATTACAGAAAATGCTAGCCCCCCTAATTTATGCAGTTTTAAAGTACAGGAGAACCACAATGTTACTAGTCATGTAGATTGTTTTCTCAACTTTTTGCTGAAAAAGTGGGTCTCATGGAAAGGAAGGTACTCTGAAGTAAAACACACAGCCATGCTGATTAAACAAATCGGACAGAGTTTCTGGCTATAATTCAAAAGTAATAAATAATTTCAAGTTAAAAAGGCCTTCAAGTTTTGCTAACACATTCATGTCACCAATCCAACAATATCCTAAGTGTTGCAATTCAATGCAATTACTAGCAACTACCACAATATTTTATGAGAATACTCCTGTCAAAATATGGTGCACACTTTGGCACTCTTGATTTTTTTGAGAAGTACTTGACAAGGTTTCAATTTCATTATGCTTATTTTGCACACTTTTGAGTGTTGCCACATTACTAAAAAAAAATTTCAAGCATGTCAGATCTCATCAGGAGGGCATTTCCCTCAGTAATTCATACCTAAATGTTAATGATTGTTCTTTGTTTATGATATTACTAATGACTTGAGCCCATGTTCTTAGGTTCAGATATAATCAACTTCTATTGCACTTTTAAATGGAGAACTGACACTGCCTTCAAGCTTGAAAATTCCCTTCATTTTCAATATTACTTTAGGGGGGAAAGAAATGTGCAGCTTCAAGCAAACCCTGTTTATGACCAAAAGGAAAAAAATTACAACTGTGCTGGGGATTTGTCCAGGCAAGTTAAAGCAGAGGCGTATTGACTTTTCCTAGTGTTCTTTTCCCCCACATCTGCTCCTGAACATGTTTGCTTTAACTTGACAATATTGTCACAGGGGAAGAAGCAGGAACAGTGCCAGAGAAGTGGGCTGGAAATGATGTTTCCGCACAACTGGAATGATTTCCTTGTGAATCACCCATCTCATGAAAGAAAGTACCCACCCCCAGCACAGAAGGTGGGGAGGCAAAAGGAAAGACAAAGTATTCCTTGCTACTGCCCCTCACAATGGAAACACTTTGTGCTTATTTTTAACTTCAGTGACTGTAGGAAAGGGGATTCACTTTCATCATAGTGGGTTTATGTGCTATTCCATTCACAATGTTCATTTTTCATGCCATTGGCACAGAGGGAAGCTAAACAATGACAGCTTTGGAGAAGACTTTCATGATTCCCACTGTGCTTCACGCACATTAGTCTTTCAGTTGTTCAGTAAGGAGACAACTCAGAAGGGCTGCTTCTTGGCCTTGCCTCTGATGGCTCTGGTCCTGGGACAGCAGGAAAAGTGTGGGAGCAGAGCATGCTGTCAATAAGAAGGGCTTCTTGTGGCCAGCTGCTGCTTCAGTACGCTGCTCCATGAAGCCGGAGCTCCGTGGCTTCGTTCTTCGCCTTCTGTGATGTAGAGAGAGTAGGAGCCCAGCTGCAACGTTCAGCTTTGCTTCTTTTCAGTGCGTCTGGATCTTTAATCTCACCCTGTTTTCCCCTTCCCATGTGTCATCTGCAGCTCCCTGATCTCTGGTGCCCTGAGATTAGGGAAATGCTGAACCAAAGACCTTGTGTTGTATCTGTGTTTTGGCTTGGTGTAAGTAACAGAATATATTTTGGAGAAGCAGAAAATTTGTCCTGTAGATGGCATTTTCAGCTCCGAGCCTTCAACTCATAATTAACTGCTGGTGCTAGGTAGGAAAAGGGGGATGAAGGTCTAGAAGTTAAAATTGCAGGTTTGGATAATTATATAATCTGTCCTGCAGCACAGGCTCTCTCATGCAACTGTCACTTCATCAGCAGCATGACAGAGAGCGGATGAGGAATAAGAAAATAAATTCATTCACTACAGACTACCAGCTAAGAGCCAGAATCCTCTGCAAACAGTATGTGGACTTGATACTGGACTGTTCTTCAGCACTGTCAAGTACAGCTAGTCTGGCACAAGCCCTTTGTGCAAGCATTCCCTCAGGAGAAAGAATTAAAAATCCAGAAAATGCAACTAAAATATTTTTAAGTTTTGCTTAAATTTTCACTGAATTAAAAAATACTTCGTTATTACAGACATGTTTTTAATACAAACTAAATAACACTGTAACAAATCTATACTTTTTCTATACCAAAAATGGGAAAGTGTTTTAAAAAAAAGCTTTGATAAAAATAGAAGAAATCTGAATCGTATTAGAAAGGATGAGTTTATCTAAAAGTGCTAGTAAAACACAGAGAGGGAGTTAAACACCTATGCACAAGATTATACAATTTGTGCTGCTAGGGCCCTTTAAAAGGCAGGAAGAGAAAAATAAAAAAAATTCTTTAGGCAACAACAAAAACCCAGGGAAGATTCCTGCTAACACTGGTCAGCATAGAATTGTTTTCCATGAAGGTCTGGCTAGAGGGTTGGATCGAACAAAGGAGAGAAAGTAAAAGGGTAATATATAAGCTAGTAAATAGGTATTAGCAGAAGAAAACATCAAATGTTCTTGTGGATATCCTACAGTGTCTAGCATGGTCTTAACGTTTGAAAAATATTATAGAAGCAAACCACTCTGTAACCTAAAGCAAACAGGAAGCAGGATTTTTGCTGTCTTCCCTAGAACAATCCTTGGAATATTTCTCATGTAAGAATAGAACCATTAAGAAGGAAGCAAAAAAAGTTTAGAAATATGCCAGTAGCCAGCTTTTGAACTTCTTTTTGAACATATTTCCTGTAGTATTCCCATGTGGATAGGTAGTTGAGTCAAAATATTTGATTCACTTTGTTGAGCTTAGATGTTCCTCTTAAAGTGTCATTGAGACACTACCAGGCCTTGCACAGCCCATTGGTTACTAACTGCTGCTTGTGTTGTTGGATGTGGGCACTCGTGACAGAGCCAGAAGCACTCTGAGGAGCACCAAGGACTACAGAGCCCTGCAAGCCGCAGTAAGGGAATCTGTAGCACAAGCAGTGCTTTCATTGATCCTCACAGTCAAAGGGAATGTGTTTGAAAGGGCCAGTCAAGTCTGGCAAATCAACAAATGATTACAGGCTGGTACCACAGTCAGGGTTTCAGCTTCTTGGACCACATGACTCACCTTGAGAAACTGGGTGTACCGAGGGTTGATGGGTCTGTCGGAGAAGGGGAAGAGCATCCTCGGCCATAGGCTTGCCAGGCTGGTGAAGAGGGCTTTAAATTCAAGATATCAGGAGGTGGGAACCTCAGTCCCTCTTAGTCCTTCCAGTCTGATGGCAAGTCAGCGACAGAGGCCCAGAGCTTAGAGCAGGTCAGGAGGAGAACACATGAAAAGTCATGAAGGAATTCCTGACACTCCAGCCAGTAAATTGGCTTTGTTAGGGACTGAACTTAAATACCTTTGCGCCAACACACACATCATAGGGAATGAACAAGAGGAATGAACAACAGGCACCACAGAGATATGGTAGGGTGGCTCCTACAACTCAAGCATTGGAACAAGAGGTTACAGGCTCTTTTGAAAACAGGCAGGAGAGACGAGGAAAGAGTGTTGCTCTCTGTGCCAAGAAAACACTGAAGTGGGTGAAGTTCTGTGCTGGGATGGATGAGGAGCCAACTGGGCTGAAGGAGGCGCAGGGACAGGTGACATTATGGCAGGTGCCCACTACAGGCTCACTGACCAGGAACACTGAACAGATGGGCAATTCAACGATCTCAATTCTGTTGGATGATTAACAGAGACTACAAGCAGACCAGGAGATTCCTAGACTGTGTTGATGATAACTTTCTTCTCCAAGCATTAGAGGAGCCAACAAAGAGAGATTATGTGCTGGATCCTCTCAACAACAAGGAGGATGTGGTGGGGAATGTTTAGGGCAGTGGGAGCTTTGGCTGGATTCTTACAGTGTCAGGAAGGATGCACATCCAGCTAATACTCTAGACTTCAGGAGTGCAGACTTTGGCCTCTTCATGGATCTGCTTGGTAAAGTATTATAGGAAAAAGTCCTGGAGGGAAAAGGTGCCCAAGAAAGCTGATTGTGATTAAAGCATCACCATCTCCAAGGTCAAGGTGCAAGATGTATCCTTCTGAGTAAGAAAGAAAGCAAAATGGGTGAGAGGCTTTCAAAAATGAGTAAGGAGCTTCTGGCAAATTTCAAACAGAAGAAGAAAGTTTACAGATTCAGAAAAAAGAGACAGGCCACTTGGTTAGAATATTAGAATTATACCAGAGCATGCAGGGCTGCATGCTAAGGTTCATTTGGAACCAAATCTGAAAAGAGATGTCAAATACAACAAGGGGCACTTCTTCAAGTACACCAGAAGCACTAGGAAGACTTGGGAAAATGAAGGCCCAATGCTGAATGAGGTAGGTGCTCTTGTGATGAAGGATATAGTGAAGACAGTTGTTCAGCATCCACTTTGCTTCTCTCTTTACTGCTAGTGCCTTTCCTTAGAATCCCAGTCCTTGGAGGCAAGAGAGAAAGTCTGGAAAAAGAACAACTTCCCTGTGGTAGAGGAAGATTGGTTTAGAGACCATTTAAGCAAATCTGAAACCCACAAATCCACCAATCTGGTAGAGTGTACCTGTGAATAATGAAGGAGTTTGCAAGTTGTACTGCTAATCCAATCTCCATAATTTTTGAAAGATTATGGAGGACATGACAGATCCCTAAGGACTGGAGAAAAGCCAAAGTCCCTCCAATCTGTCAAAAAGGGCAAGAAGGAGCACCCAGGAAATGAGTCATCCTCGTCTTCATTCCTGGAAAACTGATAGAACAGTTCATCCTGGATGTCATCTCTAAGAATGTATATGAAAATAAGGTTATCAAGTGTAACCAGATTCACCAAGGTGTAATCATGCTTGACTAATCTGATAGCCTTCTGTGTTGGGAAGACTGGCTGAGGAGAGAAGGGGAGAGCAGTGCTTGTTAGCCTTGACTTCAGCAAGGCTTTTGACACTGCTTACCCTACTTGCTCACAGGTAGCTCAGGAAGCGCAGGTTGGCTGAGAGGACAGTGAGGTGAATTGGAGACTGGCTGAATGACAGAGCTCAGGGGCTAAGAGCAGTGGCACTGGGTGTAGCTGGAGGCCTGTAGCTGGTGGGGCTCCTCAGGGATCAGTTCTGGGTTCAGTCTTGCTCAACTTATTCATCAATGACCTGGAGGCAGGGACAGAGTGTACCCTCAGTGAGTTCCCTGACAACACAGAGCTGGGAGGAGTGGCCAATACCCCAGAGGGCTCTGCAGCCCTTCAGAAGGACCTGCACAGGCTGGAGGGATGGGAAGAGACGTCTGAAATTCAACAGAGGCAAGTACAGGGTCCTGTACCCTGGAGAGCAATAACCCTGGGCACCAGCACAGGCTGGGGGGTGACCTGCTGGAGAGCAGCTCTGGGGAGAAGGACTCGGGGGTCCTGGTGGAAAACAAGCTCTCCGCGAGCCAGCAGTGTGTCCTGGGGGCCAAGAAGGCCAATGGGATCCTGGGGTGCATTAGGAAGAGATTGCCTGCAGGTCGAGGGAGGTGATCCTGTCCCTGTACTCAGCCCTGGTGGGGCACATCTGGAGTGCTGTGTCAGTTCTGGGCTCCTCAGGACAAAGAGCTGCTGTAGAAGGTCCAGCAGAGGGCTGTGAATATGATGAGAGGACCAGAGCATCTCTCTTATGAGGAAAGGCTGAGGGAGCTGGACCCGACCATCTTTGAGAAGAGACAACTGAGAGGGGAGCTCATCAATGCATACAAGTACCCGAAGGGAGGGTGTCAGAGAATGGAGCCAGGCTCTGCCTGGTAGAGCCCAGCAACAGGGCAAGGACCAGTGGGCACAAACTGAAGCACAAGAAGTTCTATATTAAGATGAGGAAAAACTTCTTTGGGAATGACAGAACACTGGAACAGACTCCTGGGGGAGGCTGATGCATTTCCTTCTCTGGAGATGTTCAAAACCCGCCTGGATTTGATCCTGGGCATTATGCTTTAGCAGGGTGTTGGACTCAAAGATCGTCAAGGGTCCCTTCCCATCCCAGCGATTTAGTTGTCCTGTGATTCTGTAAAATGTTCTAAGAACACTCTTTTTCTTCTGTAATTTTTAGTAGCTTGAAACACAAATATTTTTTCAATTTTTACCCAGACATATAAGTGTTTTGTAACATGCCGTTTTTCTGGTTCAAATGCATATCTGATGAGATCAGGCACATGGTTTGATTTTGTATTTGCTTTTAACAAAAGAATGATCAAAGCATTTGCTCTAAGTCAGCTTTGGCATATATGTTTTGTGGGTGCAAACGGACAGGAGAAGCAAAAATTCTTAGCTGGATTTCCTAAATGCAAAAAGCTATAGATAACAATTTGCCAATGAAATTTTGTTTTGCAAAGCATTTCATATGAATTCTGATGGAATACACTGATAGTGAAGTTCTGGGTGAAAAAAAATATTTTAATCCTGAAGCAGCAGAGGGAGCTATGCCGACACAATTAGCTGCATTCCCAGGCTTCTGCAATTGTGAATGGAGACTTTTGTTTGTATGCTGACTTTTCCTGACATCTGTAAAGAGTAATATGTTTGGAACATGCTAAACTCTGATACCAGCCTCAGAGAATGGGTAGTCTGGGATTTAAGCAACAAGGTGAAAAAGTAAAACAGGACAAAACATTAAAATGCTCTTAGGTACTAAAACACCTAAAAGACCTTGCAGTTTGGTGAGATGCATGCTTTTTGGGAACTCTGACATTTTTGGAAATCACATTTTTATTTCAAGAATGTGGAGAATTCCAGTCATTACTTTGGGAGCCCAGACTGGCCTTTTAACCATCACCTACATCTTCCTACATCTTTATCATGACAATGGCACCAACTCATAAAGCTTTTTGCCAGCTCCCCAAAACGTACATTCTATTGTCTGCTCTAAGGTGTAAGCATGCGTTGACAGCAAGACACATGCTTAAACACATGGTGGAAAAAGGAAAGAGCTTAACTGCTTATACTTAAGTGTGTGTCCAAGCCCTTTATAATTCTCCTTGAACAGATCCACTTGTAAGCCTGTTAATGCAAGTGGTAAATCCTTTGGGAGTGAAATATCTGGTAAAGCTTTTAAGTTTTACAAATAGCCACATGGACTCTTTACACGTTGTATGACTTTAAATGCATGTACCAAGCTCTGCGTGTGTGGATTTGTACATGTATAAAAAAAATTCTCATTAAGTTATGTAACAACATACATATACCCCTTACTACCTTTCTTCCTACCTGCCTCCTATAGCCCCTGCAGTCTGAAAGTCAGCCAACCACCGAGGGAAATATGTAAATGCAAAGACAGTGCCTCAGAGGTCACCACAGAGTTTTTGGTTCTCAGTTCAATAGAGTGAAACTGACCAAAGCAAAGGAAAAACTAAAGAAAACATAGCCCTGTGAAAACTATAAACTATATAGTCATATATATATATCTGGAAATTACTTGACTGAATTTCAAGTATTTCTCATAGAGGTATAGAGGAAAGGCCAGAAAAAACAACTATTGACTTCTTATGGAATTATAAAAACATTGGTCTGCAGTTTGGTTCAGTCAGAGAATTTTAGTATTAAATTATTTGTTCTTTTTACTCTGTACATGAGAAAATCGGGGAATGACAGAGAGATAAAGCAGGGTTCCTGAGCTGCCTACCAAACAGATATTTTCTGAAGCATTTCCCTGAATTCTCTCAAAGTTCAGGGGCAAGATGCACTGCAGGCAGGGAGAGCAGGGGTGTATATATGTAACCATAATTAGGAGGGTGTTTTCATCCCGCTGCGGAGGACCTGCCCAGAGCCAGAGGTCCTTTCTTTTCCATTATTGCTCTTGACAATTGTTCATATAGGTATTGAAATTAAAGGATTGAAAGGTTGCCTCATGCTTGACATGGGAACTATTCTGAAGCCTAGCAAAAGGCATAGGGTTGTTCCTCCAATATTGCAACAGGTCTCACAGTAAGATGGTTAAAAGAACAGCTACTTTATCTGTTCAGGAAATTCATGTTTGCCTTCCTGGTTTCCCACACCACCACTTTCTCTCTGATAATTCATGCATTTGTTAGCTAAATGTGAAACCTCTTGAAATCAGACACTTTGCAGCTTCATACAAGTTACCAGCAGTGTGAATCAGGTCCCCATACTCATCTCTCAGATACTTCATTCATTAGTGGAAATCTCCGCAGGTTGTGAGAATCCACTGCCACAGTTCCAAATGCAGACTTGGGTACTTCCTTACAAATCACCTCACTTTTTTGTTTGTATTTCCTGGGTATTTTTGAGAAAAAGAAATGGTTAATAAAACAGATAGACTGAACAGTGCAGTTAATTAGAAATGCCCTTTAGTTGTACCAAACTGTCACTGCAGAAAAATTCTGAGGGACTGACACAACCCACTACAGCAGAGACTCAATGGCCCTCGAAATCTTTACCATCCAGTCAATAAACAAGAGATAAAATCAACAGCAAATGTCAACAGTATATTTCCATTTCACNAAAGAAGCAAAGTTTAAATTTACATAACTAGAAGCAAAGTTAAGATTGACATAACTAGGTAAGCATTGTTTGGTAGTAAGGGGCTTTTGGTAAGCAGCAGAACTTCTTAGTCATCCATATATAGACAGCTGTATAGCCCTGGGCATGAAAAAAAAAGTCAGAAAAACCCATTTTGAAGAACACTTCATTTTCCTTTTTTTTTTATATGAAAATATAATCTATACTCATATATATCTGTATTTTCCATCCTGGGGCATGGCAAGAATTACAACCTGAAGCCCCTCTGCATTCTACAGATCCTGTCAAAAGCTCTCAATCTGAAATGTTTCTCTCTGAGTAAAAAGAAAGCTGCAATTTTCAAGTAGCAACTGAAATTAGTAGAAGGAGTTTTAGCAGAAGCAATGCATATTCTTGAGCTTGTACTGACATTGCCATTTTTGGATATTCTGGTGTGTGAAATGGCAGAAGTCAAGCCAGTTGTTTGCTTTTTTCTGGAAGACATAACTCCGTCAAGGCAGCCTTTGCTAGAACGGAGGTTAGTGATGTTGGGCAAAGATTTCAGGTCCTCCCTCAGAGGGTGAGAACACTAGTTGTACAAATATGAATAAGTTCTGAAGTCGAACATTAGCACACTTACCGCAAAAAAAGAAAAAAAAATGTGCATTCTTCACAGTTTACACACAGCTGGTCTGATGCAAATGGCAATGTAAAGACAAGTGTTTGTCCTAACAAGCTTCAAGGATACTCTTTGCAGTGTTTAAATCCCGCAAAGAAGACATTGAAGACGTATCCTTTGAGACTGCTTGGAAGCAACAGTTGGCACAAATTTGTTCTTATACCTAAATTCTTAGTCACTATGAATCATTGAGTTTTTTGACATGCCACAGCCTCACCTGTAAAGAGATTTATTTGTACACTTTAAAACAATGTGTGGATGAACAAAGAATTACTTATTTTGGTCAACCTCAGACAGTTAGACTGAAATAACCCATTTTAATTAAAACACAGATTTGCCATCTCTCATTAGAAAAATAATGAACTACTCTGCTCTGCCTTGCAAAAAGTGTTCTTCTCTGAGTTGCTTTTAAAAGGTTATAAAATTTTGGAGCTGCTGATAGCATTTTGATGCCACAATATTATCTCACATTTTGAGAGTTCAGCCAATTTTTTTCTCTATGCATCTCACAAGAGGTGTCTATGCTTCTACAGGTTACAGGTATAAACCACCAGAACAGCTTAGAGGCAGCTAACGACAAACTGAGAGTTGTCCAGTCAAGGAAACACGACATAACACAGGCAGACCTGGAAACCAGAAGGCAGTGCTGCCTGCACTTCGGGCTGCTGTGGTCAGGTTAGGTACCTTCATAGCACAAGGCAGCATTCAGAACATTTCTGTCATTTTCAGTCAGGGTACCATGCTTTGGAGGAAAAACAGGAATGCTTCTAATAAATAATTTTTTCAGGGTTGCTGGGAGAAGCACACCCTAGGCTACTTCTGGTACCACTGAACTGAGATTTCTGGCACAACTTTCAACTGATACATTGATGCTGTCTGTATTATGCTTACTGTGAGCCTGAGACAGTGGGGAAAGCATGAGATACTTTCAAAAGCAAATATAAAATTGCCCAGTATTGCAAACACTTGGGAGCACAGTGAGGACATGTCATTGCATGGTTTGATTCTCTTCTCCATAGGTATTTGTTATGCAAGCAATTCCAGTCTTACTAGCCTTTCTTCGGAAATCCTTCTTTTGCTTATAATTGAACTGCACTACTGATAGAGACGATCAGATTAGAGGTCCATTAAGCCAAGTAGCTTTACTTCAGGTGACTATGTTTAATGAAGGAAATAGTAACAATCCATATGCCAACTCCAGAATTAAAGATGCAGTAATATCCCAAACCATGTGGGACAAGGTCTCCACAACAGGGCTATTCCTGCTGATCCTGGACAAATCCTCAGAAAACTATAGTGATAGGTTAAACTACTACCTTTAAAGTTTTTAAAGGCCTGCTCTTTTTTCTCACTCAAGCCATTTAAGGAAATCAGCAGAGCTTGGAGGACTTTATCTCCCTTAAATGCTTTGAAGTTTTCATTGGGGCATTACCCCCATTTGACAGATACAAATTATTTCTAACATCCTTGTCTCACCAAGTGAGCTAATGAAGCTGGAGGCAGTGGCACTGCTTCAGGTATGAGATTCCCCTCTTACCATGTCTTCTTCAGATACAAGAAGTCCCTCAGCTACCTCAGGAAGCAACACTGATGTACCAAATAACACTGAGCATGAAGGAAGTGTTGATCCAGGCTGAATCAGCTGTGGATGCGGGAATTTGCCTTTGCTCTCCTTGACAGTTAAAAAAGGGAGCTCAGAAAATGACAATGCTTGCCTGGTATAGATGGAAAATCTGAAGGTTCCATCGTCCCTTCCCTTCCCTTCCCTTCCCTTCCCTTCCCTTCCCTTCCCTTCCCTTCCCTTAACTTCTCTTCCCTGAACTTCCCTGAACTTCCCTGAACTTCCCTGAACTTCCCTGAACTTCCCTGAACTTCCCTTCCCTGAACTTCCCTGAACTTCCCTGAACTTCCCTGAACTTCCCTGAACTTCCCTGAACTTCCCTGAACTTCCCTGAACTTCCCTGAACTTCCCTGAACTTCCCTGAACTTCCCTGAACTTCCCTGAACTTCCCTGAACTTCCCTTCCCTGAACTTCCCTTCCCTGAACTTCCCTTCCCTGAACTTCCCTGAACTTCCCTGAACTTCCCTGAACTTCCCTGAACTTCCCTGAACTTCCCTTCCCTGAACTTCCCTTCCCTGAACTTCCCTTCCCTGAACTTCCCTGAACTTCCCTGAACTTCCCTGAACTTCCCTGAACTTCCCTGAACTTCCCTTCCCTGAACTTCCCTTCCCTGAACTTCCCTTCCCTGAACTTCCCTGAACTTCCCTGAACTTCCCTGAACTTCCCTGAACTTCCCTGAACTTCCCTTCCCTGAACTTCCCTTCCCTGAACTTCCCTTCCCTGAACTTCCCTGAACTTCCCTGAACTTCCCTGAACTTCCCTGAACTTCCCTGAACTTCCCTTCCCTGAACTTCCCTTCCCTGAACTTCCCTTCCCTGAACTTCCCTGAACTTCCCTGAACTTCCCTGAACTTCCCTGAACTTCCCTGAACTTCCCTTCCCTGAACTTCCCTTCCCTGAACTTCCCTTCCCTGAACTTCCCTGAACTTCCCTGAACTTCCCTGAACTTCCCTGAACTTCCCTGAACTTCCCTGAACTTCCCTTCCCTGAACTTCCCTGAACTTCCCTGAACTTCCCTGAACTTCCCTGAACTTCCCATGTTAATTTTGAGAGCTAGTAGTCTGTTTTTAAGTGTTCTAAGCTCTTGAGAATCAACATCCACCTGTGCCTGGATCTCAAAGCCGTGTACAACACCAACCTCTCTGATACAGCACGAAGTCCAACCTGTCTGAAACAGCGCACATTTATCATATTTTTACTTCTGTTCCTCTCAGCCTGCGCTGTGAGAAGAGGATAATAGGCTCTAGTGTCATCATGGTGATAATTGCATGTTTATGAAGCCTTCAGATAATAGAATAATGAAAGCCATAATAATTGAGACAATAAATAGCAGTTCATTTTCATCCAATTTTAAATAATTTGTAATCACTGGAGAGTGAAAGAAAACAGAGAAAAGAAAATGTGTAAACATCAGAGTGAGGGCAACTCCACGCATATGAACCAAACAGAGAAATAATGATCTGTTCTTACTGCATAAACCACATTACTTCTCTCCTGAGCACCACATAAATTTGAGGTCAGACTGTTGAAACATAGATCAGGATTCATCTAAAAAAATATACAAATGGGGGAATCAGTGCTTAATACATCAAGTTTAAATTTCTTCTTGTTCAATTGTCCATGGAAAAAAATACTAAGAGCTTAATACTGTTCCTTTTTACTTTTGAGGCAGAGATCTTGATAATCTTGTTTTTGTAATTAATAGAGCTGTAATTCTGTTGCAAAGTTTTAGTGGTAACAGAGATCCCAAGATGAAAACTCCAGATACCTTATCTCCAAGTTGCATGCAGTTAGGAAGACCTTGCAAGAACTGAAAGTGGGAAGTTTGTTGAAGTTATCTGAATGCAGATTTGATGATAGTTTTATTGGTGTTGTCCTTCCTACAGATTTTATCTGCAGACTCATGGTGATGCCCATGAAGGATGTGTGTTGCACTGGGCGAGGATGAGCATTCATACCTACCTGTGTGCTTGAACTCTGTTAGGATGACAGAAGCCAACACTGGCCAGCCTGGAAGCTGCCCTTTATTCAGCAAGGCCAGCAGCAACCCATGTGGGGAAGGTGGCAGTGAGTTAGGAGCTGTGGCTGTGCCACACTATTCCTAAGCTGGGAGGAGTTTGTTTCTTGTATGTGCTTATCTTCGAGGCATATACAAATAAAGAGATCTACCTTCTTGCGCTAACATTCACATTTCCTCCCACATGTGATCTGAATTGTCTTTGCTAAAAGTTCTGCAGTGTTTTACAGGCAATGGAGGGGGATATTCCACCTGACCTGCAATGCAGGGAATTTGAACATTCCTTACCCCCTGCTGGCACTGGCCTGCACCACCACAATGTACTAGCACATGGTCTGCACTGTGACTAACACAGTTTACAGCCAGGAAAATGAAACACTTTCCTACTTCATTGTGGCATGCCAGATGTTCCTTTGCAGAGCTGTCCCAAAGCTCCCTGGAACTGGTCCCATCTCACTATGTTCCCCTGATGCTTTCACCTTGGCAAGAGCTTCCCAGGTCCTGTCCCTTCAGGTGAATGCAGTCCTTGAGGAGATTTCAGGAGAATAGGAACACAGACTGTTTCACTGAAGTTTCTGATCTTGACTGGGGAGCTTCCATTTCTCCTGTACTTCACTGCTGCACACAGTTGTACAAATGGCTTTTCCCAACTTCTTTTAGGCCTGTGGCAGTTAAATAAATCTGAGCGAAAAGAGAATAAAACTTTGCTCTTTTTGCTGTGTCTTTTTCAGGTGACCAGACCCCAAAACCCTCTCACAGACCTATGCAAGTTCAGAATACTTTCAATGCATATTAGAGAATCACAGGATCATTTAGATTGGAAAAGACCTTTGAGGTCATCAAGCCCAGCCACTGACTGATCAACACATTGTCAACTGGACCAGAGCACTGAGTGCTATATCCAGTCATTTCTTGTACACCCCTAGGGACAGTGACTCCACCAGCCTCTGGGAAGTCCATTACAATGTTTAACAACCCAGTTCTTCCTGGCATCCAACTTGAACTTCCCTTTGGGCAGTTTGAGGCGATGTTGCCTTGTCCTGCCACTTATTGTCTGGGAGAAGAGGCTGAACCCACTTGGCTGCACCTTCTTTTCAGGGTGTTGTAGAGTGTGATAAGGTCTCCCCTGAGCCTCTTTTTCTCCAGGCTAAACAACCCCAGCTCCCTCAGCAGCTCCTCATAAGATTTATACTCTGGACCCTTCCCCAGCTTTGTTCCCTTCTCTGAACATGTTCCAGTCCCCCAGTTTCCTTATTGCAGTGAGGGGCCCAGAACTGAGCAAAGAACTCAAGGTGGGGCCTTACCAGTGCCAAGAACAGGGGAGCAATCACTGGTCTGGTCCTGCTGACCACACTGTCCTTCATACAAGCCAGGATGCCATTAATCACCTAGGCACATGCTGGCTCATATTCAGGCGGCTGTCAACCAGCACCCCCAGGTCCTTTCCCGCTGAGTTGCTCCCTAGCACTCTGTCCTAAGCCTGAATCAACTTTTTGTGACTGAAGTGTAGGGAGTGTAGGCCACTGGCCTTGTTGAATGTCATGCATTTGGCCTTTGCCAAATCCAACATGCCCAGATTCCTCTGCAGAGCCTTCCTGCTCCTCAGCAGATCAGCACTACCACCCAATTTGGTGTCATTCATGAATTTACTGAAGGTGCACTCAATCCCGTCAACCAGATCATCAATAAAGTATACCACCAATATTAAGTAGGACTGGCCCCGCTACTGAGCCCTGAGGCACAACACCAACTGGATGCAGCACCATTCACCACTATCTTCTAGGTTCAATCATCCAGACAGCTAACAAAGCAAAGAGTGCTCCTGTCCAAGTCATGGGCTGCCAGCTTTTCCAGGGCAAAGCTGTGGGAGACAGTATCAAAGGCTTTATTGAAATCCATACAGACAACACCCACAGCCTTTCCATCATCCACTGGATGGGTCACGTGGTCATAGAAGGTGATCAGGTTGATCAGGCAAGACTACTTTTCCAAAGCCTGTGATGGCTGGGCCTGATCCCATGGTTATCCTGTCCATGTGATCACACACAAGATGATCTGTTCCATAACCTTCCCGGATACCAAGATCTGTCTGACAGGCCTGTTGTTCCCTGGATCCTCCTTCCAACCCTTGTAAATGGGCAACACACTGGACAACCTTCCAGTCATTTGGGACCACTTGAGTTAAGCAGGACTGATGATAAATTACGGTGAGGTGTCTTGGTGAGGAATCCATGCTGTCCCACAGAATTGTGAGGGCTAAGTGCCACAGGAGGTCACTAATGATCTCCTCCAGGATTGCACAGGGACTGTCCTACTCCCTGCCCCTGTTGACCAGCTCAGAGGGCTGGTTGCCCTGGGGATAGCTGGTCTTACTGCTAAAGGCAGAGGCCAAGAAGGCGTTAGGCCTTTTCCTTACGCTTGGTTACAGTGTTCCACCCTGGGTCCAATAAAGGATGGTGTTTTCCTTGGCACTCCTTTTGTTGTTAACATAATTATAAAAATGCTTTTTTATTATATTGTACACCAGTTTTGAGCAGATTGAGTTCTAGTTGAAATTCTGTCTTTCTGATTTTTTCTCTCCATGACCTAAAAACATCCTTATATTCTCCCTGAGCTGCCTGTCTCTTAATCCAAAGCTCATTTTTCTCTGAGTGTCTGCTAAAGCTCCCTGTTCAGCCAGCCTGGTCTTCTTCCCTGCCATCTCATTACTGGCACATGGGGATGGCCTGCTCTTGCATGTTTTAGTTTTCCTCCCTAAACTATGTCCACTCTTCCTGGGCCCCTTTGCTATTAAATGTTGTTTCCCAGGGGACTCTCTGAACCAGTGTCCTGAACAGGTGAACGTTCACACTCCGGGATTCCAAGGTCCAGGTTTTCTGATCCCTTTCCTTACTTCTCCAAGGATCAAAAACTCTGTGACTGATTCCATGGTCAGTGTGCCCAAGGAGGCCCCTGACCACCACATCTCCCAGGGCCCTTCTCTGTTTGTGAGCAGCAGGTCTGGCAGGCATGCCCTGGTAGGCTCCCCTACCAGCTGAGTCTGGAATTTACCTTCCACACTCTCTAGGAACCAAGGTAGGTATTTTATGTCCTCTGTTAGGAGAANAGGTGACCAGACCCCAAAACCCTCTCACAGACCTATGCAAGTTCAGAATACTTTCAATGCATATTAGAGAATCACAGGATCATTTAGATTGGAAAAGACCTTTGAGGTCATCAAGCCCAGCCACTGACTGATCAACACATTGTCAACTGGACCAGAGCACTGAGTGCTATATCCAGTCATTTCTTGTACACCCCTAGGGACAGTGACTCCACCAGCCTCTGGGAAGTCCATTACAATGTTTAACAACCCAGTTCTTCCTGGCATCCAACTTGAACTTCCCTTTGGGCAGTTTGAGGCGATGTTGCCTTGTCCTGCCACTTATTGTCTGGGAGAAGAGGCTGAACCCACTTGGCTGCACCTTCTTTTCAGGGTGTTGTAGAGTGTGATAAGGTCTCCCCTGAGCCTCTTTTTCTCCAGGCTAAACAACCCCAGCTCCCTCAGCAGCTCCTCATAAGATTTATACTCTGGACCCTTCCCCAGCTTTGTTCCCTTCTCTGAACATGTTCCAGTCCCCCAGTTTCCTTATTGCAGTGAGGGGCCCAGAACTGAGCAAAGAACTCAAGGTGGGGCCTTACCAGTGCCAAGAACAGGGGAGCAATCACTGGTCTGGTCCTGCTGACCACACTGTCCTTCATACAAGCCAGGATGCCATTAATCACCTAGGCACATGCTGGCTCATATTCAGGCGGCTGTCAACCAGCACCCCCAGGTCCTTTCCCGCTGAGTTGCTCCCTAGCACTCTGTCCTAAGCCTGAATCAACTTTTTGTGACTGAAGTGTAGGGAGTGTAGGCCACTGGCCTTGTTGAATGTCATGCATTTGGCCTTTGCCAAATCCAACATGCCCAGATTCCTCTGCAGAGCCTTCCTGCTCCTCAGCAGATCAGCACTACCACCCAATTTGGTGTCATTCATGAATTTACTGAAGGTGCACTCAATCCCGTCAACCAGATCATCAATAAAGTATACCACCAATATTAAGTAGGACTGGCCCCGCTACTGAGCCCTGAGGCACAACACCAACTGGATGCAGCACCATTCACCACTATCTTCTAGGTTCAATCATCCAGACAGCTAACAAAGCAAAGAGTGCTCCTGTCCAAGTCATGGGCTGCCAGCTTTTCCAGGGCAAAGCTGTGGGAGACAGTATCAAAGGCTTTATTGAAATCCATACAGACAACACCCACAGCCTTTCCATCATCCACTGGATGGGTCACGTGGTCATAGAAGGTGATCAGGTTGATCAGGCAAGACTACTTTTCCAAAGCCTGTGATGGCTGGGCCTGATCCCATGGTTATCCTGTCCATGTGATCACACACAAGATGATCTGTTCCATAACCTTCCCGGATACCAAGATCTGTCTGACAGGCCTGTTGTTCCCTGGATCCTCCTTCCAACCCTTGTAAATGGGCAACACACTGGACAACCTTCCAGTCATTTGGGACCACTTGAGTTAAGCAGGACTGATGATAAATTACGGTGAGGTGTCTTGGTGAGGAATCCATGCTGTCCCACAGAATTGTGAGGGCTAAGTGCCACAGGAGGTCACTAATGATCTCCTCCAGGATTGCACAGGGACTGTCCTACTCCCTGCCCCTGTTGACCAGCTCAGAGGGCTGGTTGCCCTGGGGATAGCTGGTCTTACTGCTAAAGGCAGAGGCCAAGAAGGCGTTAGGCCTTTTCCTTACGCTTGGTTACAGTGTTCCACCCTGGGTCCAATAAAGGATGGTGTTTTCCTTGGCACTCCTTTTGTTGTTAACATAATTATAAAAATGCTTTTTTATTATATTGTACACCAGTTTTGAGCAGATTGAGTTCTAGTTGAAATTCTGTCTTTCTGATTTTTTCTCTCCATGACCTAAAAACATCCTTATATTCTCCCTGAGCTGCCTGTCTCTTAATCCAAAGCTCATTTTTCTCTGAGTGTCTGCTAAAACTCCCTGTTCAGCCAGCCTGGTCTTCTTCCCTGCCAGCTCATCTACTGGCACATGGGGATGGCCTGCTCTTGCATGTTTTAGTTTTCCTCCCTAAACTATGTCCACTCTTCCTGGGCCCCTTTGCTATTAAATGTTGTTTCCCAGGGGACTCTCTGAACCAGTGTCCTGAACAGGTGAACGTTCACACTCCGGGATTCCAAGGTCCAGGTTTTCTGATCCCTTTCCTTACTTCTCCAAGGATCAAAAACTCTGTGATTGATTCCATGGTCAGTGTGCCCAAGGAGGCCCCTGACCACCACATCTCCCAGGGCCCTTCTCTGTTTGTGAGCAGCAGGTCTGGCAGGCATGCCCTGGTAGGCTCCCCTACCAGCTGAGTCTGGAATTTACCTTCCACACTCTCTAGGAACCAAGGTAGGTATTTTATGTCCTCTGTTAGGAGAACAAAATTATCCACTATTTTGTCTAGTAGCTTTTGTGGTATTACTGACCTTGTCAGAGGAAATAATTCTGCAGAGTTCTAGAAATTTATGTCTTTGGTTATTGTCTCAAATATGGCTTCCAGGTGTATAGGCCCTGCAAGAACATAGGAAGAAGCACTCTTCCTGTTCCAAAATGCTTAAGACACATTATAGCTAAACCAGGAGTATTTTACAGGCATCACTGTATGAGGAATGCTGCCTTTTCCCATTGCTACATTTGGCACAGACTAGGATCTTTATAGTCTAGTTTTTCCAATCTACTTACATCTTTACTGGGGTGACCTGCAGCTTTCTGTCAGTAGGGATTATCCTCCTATATACCTGTGGCTGAAACTGTGGCAAAAGAGCCACAGNNNATCCTGTGGAGCACTGTGCACCTCCCTCAGCTGTCCCAAGGGCTGCTTGGAGACCCAGCATTTCTAAGCATCCCTGACAGATCTGTCTGCAAGGCTTGTTTTTCTTCTATGTTGTAGTTTCATGAAGGAGGTCAAGAAAGTAGGCAATCCTTTTTGATTGAGATTTTTCAGTCCTAGTTTAGCAACAGAATGGGAGGAAGGAACTCGGAAGGAACTCGGAAGGAACTCGGAAGGAAGGAAGGAACTCGGAAGGAAGGAACTCGGAAGGAAGGAACTCGGAAGGAAGGAAGGAACTCGGAAGGAACTCGGAAGGAAGGAAGGAAGGAACTCGGAAGGAACTCGGAAGGAACTCGGAAGGAACTCTGAAGGAAGGAACTCGGAAGGAAGGAACTCGGAAGGAAGGAACTCGGAAGGAAGGAANTGTAAATGATAAGTGATTTGATCTTTACGGTTTTTAGCAGTATTTATGTGTACTGAATAAATTGTAACAAATAGCTGTTGTCAGTTCTCTTCAAGGCATTGCTATGCAACAGACAACACAGAAGAAGGGAAGGAAGGAAGGAAGGAAGGAAGGAAGGAAGGAAGGAAGGAAGGAAGGAAAAAAAAAGGTCTGATCCAAATTTGGCTTCTGGGATTTTTGATCTTTCCTTGTCCTTTTTCCAAGTCTGTGCTTAGCACAGCTTACATCTCTAAGATAAGGGGCATTCTAGATTGCCACGCATCACATTCTACCTATTAGGGACTGCTTCACTATGTCCAAAGACTGCTCCATAAACACTATCTTTGCCTACAAGATGTTCTGGCAGCCAGATGTGAAGGTTTATTCAGTAGTATACAAGGAAGACGTGACAGCCTTGTGGGATTTTACAAGCTGAGTCACTGGATAGTGACTAAGAATGGTTATTCATTGGTAGCTGACTACTAAACCACCTTCCAGCCGTATGGGACAGCACCCATCAAAACTTCGCAGAAAGTTGACTTTAACCCCATATTTAGTTGTCATGTTTTAGGTCACATTATGAATAACATTGTGATTCACACGTCTCAGAGATGTTCAGAAACCTCTTACCATAAGGTTTCCTTGTCACAGTTATTAATCATAACATTTGCAGAAGCAGGTCCTCCCATGCAACATGATGATTGAATGCAGGTGGTGGAAAGCAGCCTTGTCCATCCATTTCCTAGGTAGGTAGGCAGTGGGAAAAGAAAAAAAAAAACAAAAAACAAAAAACAAAATACAAAACAAAACAAAACAACAAAAAAAAAAAAAAAACCAAAAAAAAAACCCATAAAAAACCAAACCCAAAAACACCCACCAAAATATATAAAAAAGGCAAAAGCAAAAAACAAACCTGGCAAAAACCTGTAGATATTTCCTCTGACCAGGAATAAGGAATGTTACAGTAAGGACTACTGACTGCACCACACAGTAAAGGTATTAATTTTTCATAGCTTCGATCTTCAAAATTGGGTGATCTTACTTTTGCTGTCTCTGGAGTTTGTGTCACTGGTGGAAGAGCTGCCTCCATATTCCTGAGTGAAAACACTAGGTACAAGTGTGCACATCCTTCACCTTCTGCATACCTGGGGGTTTTCACGGGAATTTGTCACAGAGGCATCTGTGCTATGCAGAGCAGCAGGCACAGGGAGTATGCAAAGGAAACTCGCTCCCCTGCTCTGCATGAACACTACAGGGGGCAAGGACAGAGATCCTTCAGAGCTGTCATTGAGACATAAAGAGGACTTTGCAAATGAATGCAAATTCTGCTGTAGCCAAAAAGACATGTTTTTCCCCATACGTCTGCTGCACCAGCATGCAGAGCATACATAGTTTGAGTGGGAAATTGTCAGTGGAAGAAAAGGGAAGAAAAACTACCAATTATTTTCATTCCATGTATAAAAAATATTAAAGTTTAAGCTTAATTTCATCCAAACTCCAATGAAGAAATCTTTAAAAAAAAAAAGTGGTTTGAAATTGGAAGCTCAAGCCTTTATCTAGACCAAAGCCCTTCTTATTGTGCATTTTTTAAAACTCATCTAACACGAAATCTGCAAACCTCCTAAAATTACTGTCACGTTCACATGAGAAATACCTAAAATGCCAAGTATTTGTGGGATAATTGTTGTTTACTTGACATTTGTTGCTGCCCTGAATTTCAGCAGACATATGCTTGCACAGTTCAGCCATTAAGCTTAACATCAGCCTCTTTGCAAAGTTAAATAATTCAGTTGTTTGCATTTGCCTACTAATTGCTGAGAGCAGCCATTCACACAAAGGATTAAGTGACTATTATTCTTCAGAATAATATAAGTCTTTTATACTGTAGGAAATCTAAAAAATGTCATTTGGTACTTTCATGTATAGCATCTCCAGGAATAAGTTAATGGAGTACAGCAAGTTAAAAATCTGTTTGGGCCTGTATATCAAATTCCATCTTGATGTGCTTTTAACTCTAGAAAAACATTTTGGAACGGAAATAGCAATTGGCTCTTAACTTCCATCTACTACTAGTGAAGTGCTGTTTTACTTCTAGAATGAAACAGCTCATTTAAGAAAACCCAAAACAAATAAGCTGTCATGTCCAAAAGCATTTGAAAGCTCGCAGTAGGCATTAATGAAGACAGCAGACTCTTCCTTGATAGGGGTGCTGAAAGCAACACAGCAATATATAATCAAATGAATACTTTATGAGTCATTATAAATCTGTCGTGAGATAGTGCCTAAAAACTAGAATTACATTCTTCCCCTAAACACTTTCAACTTAGTGGACCTTACTGCAGAATTTTTACAAGCATCTGTGACTTTTAAAGGATTTCCTTCCCTTTGCATTGATAACTTCTCCATAGAGTTCATCAGTAAGAAATCAAGGCATACCTCTCAAGACAGTAATTTTCAGACTATTCTGTTCCATTTGACTAAACTACTATGTATACATCTCAAGGGTTCTTTCCCTGGGTAAATAAATACGAAGGCTTTCACTTACTCTTGCACTTGTTGCTCTGCGAGTAGCAATAACACTAATTTAAAAAAGAAAAAATTTTTGCACTGGATTTAGCTCTAAATTATTAGATGGTATCTCTTGAATGAGTAAAAGCAATTTTATTTCCTTTCACTAAATGATGATGTCTAAGGCTAGGGTACTTTGGTGCATTTTAGTGACTTCTACATGGCCTTGTAAGCAAGGGGTTGTGTCTGTACAGCAGGGTGTGATGCTGTGCTGCAACACCACAGCAGGTAGCAGCAAATGCAGCTGAAAAAGTGCAGTGCCAGAGCTCTGTAGATGACTAAAATTTGGAGTAACTCTCTGTCCAGCCAGGGAGGCCCATGAGCTACTTGTAGGCTCAGAACTGGCTCCTGGACTATCACTCAGTGACTCATGGTTCTCACTCATGCTTTCAAAAAGACATGGGCTTCTGAAGTCACATCTCACAACTTTTAGTTAATGTGTGCATCCCTGGGTTTGTTTTCCTGAGAGGTTTTTCCTGAAAGCTCAGTCATGTCTGTAGTGTAGATTCATCATCATCTTTGACCCTGCTGCCTAGTGCCAATGCCTTTGATGCCAGGTGACACTGGCTACTGCTGCTGGAGGTAGAATGGACTCAGGTGGATGGCTTAGGCATACAGATATTCTCAGAAGCACCCATCTGTGATCTGTCATCTCTGCTCATACTGGTGGGAGCTGCAGTCTCCAGATCAGTTTTGAAGTTTCAGCAGTTACTTTGCTTCCCACAGCAGAAGCAGCATTGCCTTGGTGTAGCACCTGTTGCTCACCTTCAGGCAAAACTCAGTTTTGCCCCAGTGTCTGAGATGACACTCCCATAAATTTCGCAGGCTGACATTGTTCTACCATACTCATGGACCCGGCTTTCTGAGTTAGTTACCTCTGTCTGTGCCTCAGCAATACTTCATAGAGCTCATAGCTCAGAATGTCAACTTAGGGTGTACATTCACTTGCTGCATGTGGTCTGGAGGGTGCTGGGAATACTGAACTCACTTCAGAGAAGCTCTCAAATGTTACTCTTGTTTTGCCTTCCATAAAATCTACTGAAGTTCTGTTGTTCCAAGAGAAGGTTTTTTTGGATTGTTCACTCTTGTGTAATTTTTGGTCCACAGAAAGTGTTTTGTGATTTCACATGACTGTCTATATCCCTATTTTATCTGCAAAACTGGCCATGTTGCCATGTTCTGGAAACAAAGCTGGCTCAAAGAAATGTGTGGCTTGTGAGCAGTACTAGTAGTTTTGAAAACAATTTTGAAGACCTTTCAATCCAGGCACTGCCTAGAGTGCAGCACTGATCTGTGCAAGAACCAACTTCTGACTTCTTTCCTTGCAGAATTTAAAAGGGGAAGAGCTGCCCAGGCTTTATTTTAAGGTTACATTCTTGCAAGAGCAGTAGGTGATTAATGAAGGCTTTGAGCTTGTTATAGGCATGATCAGTCTATGCTGTAAATGACTATAAACAAAGACGGAGAAGGTAATGCAGCTAATTCTGAGCCAATGTTTATAAACAACTTGTCAAACTTTATCACTGTTGGTTAATGTCTATTAGTAATATATTAATGCTTTATAAACTATTTATAAATGGAATCTTAATATAGGAAGAAACTTATGCAACTTGGTTCTATGCTTGGAGTTAGGTACAGAATCTTCTTCCACTCCAGCCAGCACAGCTATTTCTTCTAACATTCAAAGATGTAGTACTGCACAAACTCCTAAGTTTGTCAGCACTGATAAATGTAAAGCTGATATGCTGATAAAAGAAAGAAAAAATACACCATTCAGAAGGTTCTGACCGGGTACCTACTTACTACTAGTTATATTCCCCAAATGCTCTGCTCTGATCCCTCTCCAAATGACTGAATTGTGGAAGTTTGCCATATTTGGTTGTTGGTCCCAAGTCTCATTTTGATAAATATACAGAGGATAATTTTGCTGCGTAGTTTTAAGTACCCAGATTGCATTACATTTGATCTCCCAATCTATGAAGAAATTAAAGTGCTACTGAAGAGGAAATGATTCACTGGCCTCAAGAAATGAGCAGACACCCTTTCAAGATGCCACAAGGAAACGTTAGGATTGGGTATTACAGTGTAACTCAGCCCAGGTGAATACACTTCCTTGACCCTCCTTTCCACATGACACCTGCAGTAACAAAAAATTTTAAAGAATTGTTGATGTCACTTTTTCCTGTAGGTGAACACTGTTTTGCAGAAAGTTCAGCCTATTGGATATGTTATGGGAATATGACATGTTATAAAACCATTTTTAATCCAGAACCAGAAAAATTTTTACTGATCAAAATAGTGCTGTGATAAATACTTCAGGACAATAGGAAGCAGTAAGTGTTTTTCAAAATGTAATCTAGACCAATGTTTCATGTCTGTTCTTTATAAACAAATCTTCATTACCCATGGCTGGATTACACACTTCACAATTTAACTAAACCATGCTAAAAATAAAATAAACTCACTTTTTTTTTTACTTTCTCTACATTTATGAGTAATGTTATTATCCTTTTATTTTAAAGATGGCTTGTTGTGCTAGCCTAATTTACACACATTGTAAACTGTTCATTGAGTCCTTTCCTCCACAACCTACTTTCCTTATCTGGACTATCCATCCAGGATGGGTGTCTGACACCCCGGGTGTCTGACACTTAACCATGCATCCACCCTAGCACAACGAACTGTGCACCAAAAGAGAAACTTTAACGAGGCAGAGCAAAGACCAAATGTCTGTACAGTATAACATACTTGTGACCTAGAGATCCTTGTGGCATCCCCACAGGCTCTAGACCACACCACTCAGAGACCCAAGCCTCCTTCCCTAGCCTTGCTCTCCACTCAACATCTCATGTGGGCTGGGAAGGGAAAGCCAACATGAAAGTGGATGCATTCCCTGAGACACGTGTTTTTCATTTTCTTGATTTTCTTCCAGTTTGATGTGAGCTGTATTTTGTTGAGGTTGACAAACACGTCAGCATTGCTGTGTATTAATGAGCCAGTGCAAGCTCTTGACATATGGTCAGGGTTAGCTTGAAATTAACAGATGAGGGCCTGTATGACCCATTGAGTTGTTTCTGATTCCTGTAGTGTCACTAAAAATAAATGACCTGTGCTGTTTGTCTTCATCTGGGAAACAGTCATTAGTGTTAGACAAGACAAATTGGCTCCTCTAGACTGTAATGCAGTTTCTTGAAAAGTGATCTGAGCATGGTGTTTTACTGAGCTGCACCTAGGTGAGGAGCGCAAATGGTAAGGATCAAGCAATATGTTAGCATTAGTAAAGCTCAAGGAGAAAAGTAAAATGGAGAGATCTTCCAAAAACATTTTGTAGTAAAGAGCCCAAACTTGTGTGTAATTTTTTTAAATTAAAGGTTTGTCAGAGGAACTTGCAAATTTGCTATCTGTGCTGGAAAAAAAAGACTAAGAAAAAGATATAATATGGAGCACACAAAGCAAGAAAATCAAAGGAATATTTTTAAACCATCTTAGTGATGAAAGAGTTATTGGCATAATTTGGAAATATGACAGGCTTATAAGACTTAAACTTTTTGCCCGTCAGAGAGACACTGGTTCCTAAGTTCCTACAGACCCCTGCCTGCAAAAACATCAAAATTATATTAGAAGTGTCTAGAACATGGGACATTGGGAGGTTGGCAGGCCACAAGCCTGGACTCAAATACCTTCCACCTCCTCTATATCACCCTGCACTGAAGACTGCATCAAAGGCAGACTTCAGCTAGCAAAAATCACTAGAGTTTTCCATAAGAGACTGCAAAATGTAGCAGATGAGTGCTTGAGTCCTCTTAGAGGTCTCCTAAGGCCAAAGCAGATGTATGAAGCTCATGATGTATGAAGAATAAACTTTCATAGCATTTCTGTGTTAACTCATGGTCTGTCCACTCCTTAGGATAAAGTGTCATGTGTGACAGTTCGGGGGCATTTTTATCAGCTGCCATGTACAGCAAGGGGAAAATGTGAAACATTGTCTTTCTGTCTCTTTAATGTTTGCTTTTTCTTTTTTTCCTATTTACAAATTTTGTGTTGGACAATTGAGACAGCTCTGTTTAACAACACTGGTCTGGTTTCAAGGGAGATATGCTGGAAAAAAAACATCATGTCAGCCAATTACACTCGCTTCTGAATCAATAAAAGCTCTCCTTCAAAAAAAAGTGATGGAAAATTATCCATCACTCTATACTGCTTCTTTCATTTTCCCCACTCCTTTCGGCTTTAGAGACTGCCAGCAGCATCTCTTCATCTGCTCATATTGTCCCATCACGAACTCTCTGGTGGACTCCATTTGATGTGAAAATGGAACTTACAGATTAGCTCTTTGACAAGTTTTATCTTAAGTCTGCTGCTTCTGTGAAAATGCAGAACTCCACTAAGCTGCTCAGATCTTCTCTTTGCACTGTGCTCTTCTGCCATCCTGAGCGGCAAATTGTGCAAAGAAACCATCTTCACAGCAGATCTATGACCAGGGTCAAGAGAAGTTTCTTTTCAAAAAGGCAGTCTTTGGACAATTGTAGAAGCTGACCTTTGTGCTCTCAGTGCAGTGAATGGGCTTGAAGACTGTTGAGCTGACAAAGAGATCTCTTGGCACATTGCACGTTATGCAGGCAAAGATGTTCACCCACAGCAGCAGCCTGGCAGTCAGTCAGGAGATGAGAGAAATGGTGCTAGTACTTCTTCATAGACAAACTGCAACATCAGCGCTCTGTTGTGACAATCAAGACACAGAGGAGAAATCTTTGTCCCCTATCAGTGACACAGATCAAGTGCTAGATCACGTGCTGCTTTGCACTCACAGTTTAGCAACAGTTAAGCATTGCTAAATGATGCACTGCAGGATGCTTAGAGCATACACTTTAACAGCCAGCTGTGTCAGTTCTTAAAAATGCAGATAAAGGGCTTCAATGCAAAGTGACATGAGTGGAAAATGAAATTAACAATATCCAGAATTCATAGCACTGTTGTCCTAAACCCATGACTGAGGGTCTGCACACCTGAAAATTTCTCCATTTCTCAACTAAGTAAAAAGAGCTTCTTTGTTTTTCTGTTTATTTTGTTAAATGCAAAATGGAGCTAACAGGGAAAAACCTCTACCTGGGTCTCCTACTGTTTTGGATCTGGATACAAATGTATTTTGCAAGGGCTCTTTCTCTCATCCCCAGCTGATTTCTTCTAAACCAGCAAATTACTAAAACTTCAGCGCAAACAGAAAGCTGCATCATTGTGATTCTTGCAGCTTTCTGATGAAACTTACAACACATCCGTACATTTACGGAATGTTGCTTATATTTAAGTAAGAAGTCACAATTTCCATACCAAATATGGACAGATTTTAGGCGCAGCATTACTGAAACATGTGTTCCCGTAGTTCCTGAGATCTCAGATGTTCTCTGCTGATGTTTCCTCCACATCTGCTGCAAAGATCAAAGCTATAGAAGGTGAAGTTTCTGTCTTTTTTTTAGGGCAGTGAGGTACCATGAAGACAACAGGGAGGGGATAGGAGCTAAATAAGTCACATAAGTGCCTCCTAGTTGATGGACAGAGCAATGGAAAGAGTAGCTGTCTTTTGTCTGTGCCACCTACACCTTCCTGTGATAAGCAGTCAACGCACAAATATCTGCTGTGAGCTGTGCATCATAGGTATAAATCAGAAGTTCCACACAGTGGTACAAAGATAAGGATTTGATCCTTTGCTGGGCTGCAGGAACAGTCATTTATCCGCTCCGAGTCTGATGTCAGGGCCTGAGGAACATCTTTGAAACACAATTTTTCAACTAATTTAAGGTATCCACCAAAAACTGCCTCCCTTCTTTCGGAATTCAGCTGCAGTTTACATATAAACCACTAGAAATTTAATTTCAAAGTGAAAGTTACACAGTTTTTCAACACAGCACTGAGCTAATTCATTGGGTAATCTCTTACTCTGTCACACAGTGAAATAATGTGAGACTGGCTCCATCCATCCTTCAGTTCAGCCTGTTGTGAAATTATTATAGTCTTATTTCTCTGAAAAAATCATGTGGAAGGAAATCTGCAGTGAAATTCTGCTGGCACTCTTTGAGTGATCAATGTTACTAAGTAGAAG
>VXBU01004190.1:186217-199416 GCA_013400315.1 Bombycilla garrulus
CTTCCCTTCCCTGAACTTCCCTTCCCTTCCCTGAACTTCCCTTCCCTGAACTTCCCTTCCCTGAACTTCCCTGAACTTCCCTGAACTTCCCTTCCCTGAACTTCCCTTCCCTTCCCTGAACTTCCCTTCCCTGAACTTCCCTTCCCTTCCCTTCCCTTCCCTTCCCTTCCCTGAACTTCCCTGAACTTCCCTGAACTTCCCTGAATTTCCCTTCCCTCACCTATTTTCTTTTCTTCTTTTTTCACCTAAGTAATGGAGCAATTTAGACTGAAAAGTACAGAAGTATGTTCAAGAAAGTCTTGGATGGAAGAAATCTGTAGGAGGCAATCAAGAGAGGGCTAGAGCACTCCCCTGGCAAGAACAGGCTTTGGGATGTGTCTGGCTCCGCCGGGAGCAGAAGCAGCTTTGGGCATGTATTAGCACCCTGATGCATATGAGGTGGGGATCAGCAATGCTTGCAGGAAATGGAGAAACAGTGGTCATGATTTGAAAAAGGAGAGTTTGTTTGGAACCGGATATACAGGATGGAGAAAAACACTGCAAGGATTATTAGACAGCAGAGCAGGGTGCAGAGTGGCTGTGAGGTCTCTCCTGGGGGTAGTTTTCAAGAACTGACTTGACACAGCTTTGAGCAACCTGTTCTGAACTAATGGGTGGTTGCTCTGAACAGGAGGTTGGACTAGTCTCCCTCCCAACCTGAATCATTCTGTTATTCTAAGAATATACATCAGAATCAAGTGAACTTTCTCTTTTATTTTTTTTTCTCTTTTTCCTCAAATAAAGACAAAGATACAATACACTGCACAGGTTCCTGTAGCCCTGACTACATGTAGCCCTACTAAGTGTTCTATTCAAGCAGATTTAATTTCTTGTTACTATCTATACTGAAACTCAATTGCAAAAAATCATGAAAGAGCAAACAAATGCTCCTCAAATAAACATGGCATGAAGTTGTTTAACCTCACGTGTGGACTTCACTGGAATGGCTTTGAGGGTTGACCTCTGCCTTGGTCTAAACATCCACAGTATTAACCTTAAATTTTCAAGACTTTTGCCAAGGCACTTGTCCCAAAATCTTGGGACTGTCTGAATCTTTTCTCTTGAGGCGGCAAAATGCTTAGGCTTCTGCTTCATTCTGAGTCCTTAGCTGATATTTTACTGTTGAAGCAGATCGGCAGTTTCTTTGCTGATCTCTGGTTATACAAAGTGTCACTATAAACAGTGATAGTTCTACGCTATCTTGTTCAATGGGAGTGGCAGATGCAGCTTCAATACCTCAGTGAGCAGCTGCCCCAGAGCCTTGTGAAAGGCCTTTGCTGGGCTTGATTAAGCTGGTATAGTATTAAAGTCATTCACTGCAAAATCCAACATCAAGCCAAAGTTTTGCAAACCCAAAATTTGTGATGTGCAGTTGTGGCTTGCACTGCACCCCACATCTTTCACTGAAATATGGCTGGTTTTACAGTTTTTCTCTGAGAGTGAGAAGGTCATTAGCTAGAATCAGTAAAGGCTCAAGTACAAGGAAACTTTGCAGAGCTTGTAGGAGTTGAGTACACTCTGCAAAAATTATAGTCATTTATCTTTGTTAAGGATAAGGGTGTTGCACAAACTTGTAGGAAATTTCCATTCAGGGCAAAGAACAGCCCTCCTCCCACCACCTTGTGTTTTTATTGTAGCTCTCACAGGACACAAACTGTTACAAAATGACCCAGAGCTGCACCACAACGCAGCAGCCAAAGCGATTGATGCCTCTTGTAACTTCAGCTCCCCTGGCACTCTTACTGGGTGAAGGTCAATGTAAAGAATGAATTAGCTCACACCTGTGATTTGGGAGAAGATGTTTAAAATACATTCTGGTAAAAAAACTGAAAACCACCACAAAAGTTTGAACAGTATTTTGTGGGTTTATGATTTCTCAAGCTAATTTCAAAACAGAAGGGGATGAAGGGCAAGGGAGTAGCTGACTCAGTTTTGGATTTTGAACTCTCACAAATAGCAGTATGCTTTCCAAGCATTTTGATCCCTATTCCACCATCAAAATAAAACACCCACATTTTTGAAACTGCTCCATCACCACTGCGAGGCATGTTCTTTGAAAATATAGAAAAATAGTGTTTTTTACTTGTTTTGCTAGTAATTGAAAATGAATCTGAGCACTTCGGTTTTAACTAAACAAATGGGAACTGGACATTCTGGGATATATAAAAAAAAACATTTTCATATAGGTTCAGCTGGGATTTTTGTTATCATTTCTGTGCTTCTCCCATTACCTGATGAAACTGAAAAATATTAAGAGAATGACGCTTCCAGCTTGTGAAGGCCAAATCATTACCAGCAGAATTGCTCGTTTGGGAAGGTTTGCTGTCCTGGAAGCAATTGTAGTTGTTTGGTATGACTCTAAGGCCACATGTCACTGTGGCAAACACAATCAAATGATGGGGGTTTGTTTTCCATTGCATCAAGAACTGATTTATCTCTGAGCTGCTTGTGTTTATTTTTCTGGAAATTTGCTAACGTATATCCCAGGAAACTGGTACATGCTGTTATTCAAAGAATTCTTATTTTAAAGTGCGTCCTCCACTTTAAAGTGGCATCCACTTCATGTCTTAGTAGATTCCTGTTCTATTGGACCTATTCTCCTTATGTTAACACTCTGCCCTGTTCCAAGAAGCATTCATTATTCTAATGGTGACAGGAATGAGGCAGTATTAACTTTCTTACAATTCAGCAAACTTCTTAATAAATGTTAAATTAACTTGCCAAAGCAGCTCTATTATACAGACAGGCAAACATGAAAACAGCTCAGTTCAACCAGAGATTAAAAGGAGGCCTTGGTGCAGTACCTGTCATAGGAGATACCAACACGATGCTGCATATATCAAGACAGAGACAATAACTTCACTTTCTGGATCCACTTCTTCCTGCTTATGGGAAAGGCTACCAACCTCTGGGAACAGCACTGCTTTCATTCCTGGTCAGAGCTGAGATGGTCACACAGTGCTCACTTTGCATTGCATCTGGCCCCAGTGAGCCCAGAACATGCCATTTCAAATTAAATGCAAGATAATATAACCCTGAAGGTCGAGGTTCACTAATGATCACCACAAATGACGTAGATATCTTCCTGACTGAACTGACACCCTATCATAGATGACAGCTGCTGATTCTTGGTGTATAGAAAAGTGTCTTCCCTTGGACTGTGATTCCCAGTTCCACACAGATCTGCCTTCCACCCACTGACTGTATGTTGCCTTCTGTCCACTTTTTCTCATACATCATGAGTCTCTCCAAGATATCTGGCATCTCGAGAAAGGGCAGGATTGTTTTACCCTTGCCAGCCTGCCTGGTGGGAGAGAGGAAGTGGTGGGATGTCTGTATGGGAGTGGTACAGCAAGCCCATTGTCTCTGTTTCATTGTGCTTTAGGATTTCTGAAGGGCACCCAAAAGGGGGTTTCCCTGCCTAATGCATAATCCTTCCAATTTAGGAAGCAAAATGTCTTATTACACCCTTATGTTGGAGGATTTCAAACCCGGAGGATGAGCTGCACTGGTTCAATGCAAGCTTGAAAAAAAGTCCTGTGAGATAGCAATGTTTCTGCTTTACACCTCTCTGAGTAAAATTAATATTAAAACACTGGACTCATGTGGTGGAAAATTGGAGTATGTCCTGGGTCTCCACTAGTTTACATTGGTAAACAATTACTTCAAAAGACATTTATGAAGGAATACAGATCTCCCAACTACTGTCTTCCATCTGAAAACAGAGCTAATCATGTATACCTTCTAGTGGGTCTTTTTCCAGAATTTCAGAATACAGATTGAGACATGCTGTAGGTTTAAGAAGCTCCCAGATTTATTTGAACCTAATTTTTGGCTGAGGCCTCACCTTTGTAGTAGCGCAAATAAATTAGTAATTTTTCTCAATTTCAGAATTTCTTGAAGACAGTAAAGGTCTGTGCAGAAAATAAGGAGATGGTCCTGTGCTCCTCTCTCTTACCTCCCTGTCCCCAGCTGTTTGTTGGCATCTTATACCAACTCTAGATCAGGGAACTGATCTGCCTCTAAAAGTTAGAGCTTTTAAGTCTCCCAGAATAATTTTTCGCATTTGGTTTTTCATCACATTATTTTGCTTTTGCCTGGTTGTCAACACAAGAATGGGACCAAAAACAAAAGCAGAAGGGCAATACAACCTCTTTAGAAGCAGATTGCTGTATATCAGTCCTAACCTTCACCAACAGAATATCTTCAAATTCCTTCATGCCAAGGAACATAAATAATTCCTGCTTTGGAAAACCCATTTGCTTTCTTTGATTATTTTATACACAAACCACATAAGTGTGAATTGGTCACAGTGGTTATAGTTTTAAGCCCCACTTTTGAGCAACAGGAGTGTGTGCTTTTTGCTGTAATGGGTGCAGTCCTTGGATTACCCAAAACTGTATCTACATCTATCTCCTCAAACTCATATCACTTTTTCAGCATGTGCTTGGAAAAGAAAGTAGCATTGTCATATTCCTAAACACAGCATGGTAATCTGCCCCACAGTTCCCAAGTAGAAGCAAAATGGGAGATTCTACTGGCTGACAAAGATTATCTTCTGTTTCCTGTTTCAGGGAAGAAAAATGAGCAAAAATAAAGGTCATCTGTGTTTATATTAACTATACAACAGTTCCACTATGTTTCGTAACAAACTTGGGTCATTATTTATCCACTTGTCCTTTATATCACAGCTTTGAACTCTGGGTTTGCTTATCATGGTATTTCTAAAATCTGTAAACAGTCAGGGAGAAGTATTCTAGTTTTCTAAATAGAGCATTAGGTCATTTTATTATCAGAGAAATATAACGCTGCCCATCTGTTGTTGTTTCACATGTGGAACAGCAGGCAGACTCCTCCTAACCGTTAATTATTTCAAGGAAGTCATTGCAGGAACTTTGCCATGAGGACCCAGTTTCGTTTCTGCTCTTCATGATAGCTTTCCCCACAGCCATCCGTGAGGTGTGTGTGGGTAGCGCTGTGCTAAGAGAGCACCCATTCACGCAAATCCCCAGCTTACAGCACACTCTTGGTACAATTTTCTTCGAATGCTTAAATTTTGTAACTGGAGCAAAGGTAGAGTTTAGTTTTTGCTAAGGACTTTAATTCATCTCTCAGTTCAAAATCAAGTTTGTGTCTTCCTTGAAGCCTCTGGAAAAGGTGAAATTCTTTACTTCCTAACCCTGAGATATCATTACCCGTTAGATCACGATACTGCTTCCTGCAGCAAGATATCTCTCTTCCTACTGTCATATACCATAAAATACAGGAGAGTAGTAATGAGAAATAATAATTAACTAGAGCCCAAAATACTAAACCCCTTTGTGGATCACTGAAAACATATTCTTCCATGTAAGAAGGTGAAAAAATGTTGAGGTAAACAGGTTCAATCATAAAGTAAACAGAAATCCACTGTGGTTGCAAGCCCCTCTCAGCAGGCATTGTATTTCTGCAAAGTATCTGTGCAGCGCTTAGCAAAGTTTGCTAGTTCTTTCAAGTGCTACAGTAGTGGAGAAACAGAAGATGTTATTTCATACAGATAAATACAACTAAGGAGTTATCAAGTGTTTTTGTCCCATCTTGAGTTCAGGTAAAAGAGTAAATGGCTTGTGAACTTACTGCAACCTCATATGAGGTGACCTTCTCGTATACTGGTCTTCCCAGTCTCCACCACCTCCCCTTTGCAGTACCAGCACATCCTGAGGATTCATCACTTCTACCACATGAATAACTCACTGTGCATCAAACACCAGACTGTGCCTCAGAATGCAGTGCTTCTCTTTCTGTCTAAGCATCATAAAGATTTTCATTGAAAATGTCTAGCAAAACTCAATTATCAGGTTACTCCTACTGAAAGTATAAAACAAAACACAGCTTGGGTTACCCCTTGAGTCTCTGTGGGTTCTCTTTTCTTGTCATGATGTCTCAGAGAACATTATACTTTTCAACACACTGGGGCTAGCCTGAGCCATGGAATTTTCTGGAACACCTGTAGAGTCTATTTCCTGGGAAGATTATGCTGTGGTGGAGGCTGGGTTTTTTTGTTATAGTTTGACGAGAGATTTGCCAGGGATTCTCCCTGGAAAAACTGTGACCTCCTAGGTGAGAGGATCTCCTTAACCCCAGGAGACCCCGCAATATGTAGGAAAGTCCAGGTTTTCGGCCCGTGCTGTTGAAGGAGTAGTCTGGAATCGTTTGTTCGTGTTCTCAAGGCAGTTTATTAATTCCTTATCAAAGATTAGATTTCTCTGCCCTGCCAGGGTCGATACAGAACGCGTCCAGAGACACACTGTGCCCGCCCCGGGTGAGCTGTAATCTTTTATACTAAAAACTACGTATTAAATGTTTACAATTAAGTACCAATCTATGCCCCTCACATCACCATGTCCAGATCTGTCAAACCAATCCAAAAGTGCCAGCATCACCAAGAAGATGGAGGTTATGAAGAAGAACATAAGATAACATGCCACGTGTAAAAATCCTCCATCTTGTGTCTCAGACCCCCCTGTACAGATCTCCAACCCCCCTGTACAGGGCCCTAAACCCCCCTGTACATACATTGAAATTATCTTCTTTTTACTTATAACTACTACTATTTTACTATCTAAGTTTTTGTGACCTGAAATTCCTCATACAAAGCTGACAACCTGTTCCATGGGTTAGAATCAGAGTTACAGGTATTTTTAGTATCATTCCAGGGTCCCTGACACCTCTGGCAAGGCTGAAAAGCCTCCTGACCAGGTTTTGGGTCGGCCAAAGGCATCATAGGAACCCCCTGGGTTCCAACACTAGGGGATTGTGATGTTTTAGAAGTCCCAAACCTCTTTCAGGTGGCCTCTAAGAAATTTTTCAGCAGAAAGTAGTAGGCATGGAAAAGAAAGACTGAAAAAGATTTGATAGGCCAGCAGCATCTTCCAGACTTACAGGAAAGCTTGCAACAGAATGCTTGTATCACTATTATACAGACTTTACAAAGGAATGTAGTTCCAAGTGGACCAGTTGAACCAGGGTAATTTTTCTTTAAAGATCAGCTGGATGGGAATATAAATATTCCAGGTTTCTATCAAAATATCTTTTAGCTGTACATAGGTGAACCTAAATCAGGACATAGCTTTGTATATTTTCATGCAGTAGGGATCACTTTCTTTGCTGCTTTCTACAAATACATCATATGCATGATCAACACAACAAATAAGGTACATGAAAAATGCATGAGAAGAAGTTTAGAAGAGAGCACTCACTGGGAAACTACACAGATCCCCTCATGAAAAAATTAAGGGGACAGAAATGGGAAGACAGGTGACTTTGGAACTGCTCTACAGTTGAGAAGTGTCTCCTGGGAAATGGATGCACCATCTTCCTCTTGCTGCAAAAGGAGGAGTGTGCTCCCAGCTTGAGGAAAAGTGAGAACTGCAATGAGACTCAGCCCTGTGCAAGTACCTCAGAGAGATTAGCCTGGGTTGGTCCCCTGCTCATACTGCCTGATGCTCATCTACCATGGTAAAATCCAAGCTAGATGCTGTTTTACTCCATATGCATCCTTCCATGACACCACTGATGTACATGCTTTCAGAAGCGTGTACATCAGCTATCCAAATCACAGAGAATTTTATGAGCAGGGACCTGGCCAAGAAGGAATTTTACTGGGAAAACTATTGTCTTCTTTGAGGTCTTACTGTGGGTAGCTCTCTTGTACCTGTAAGTATAAATAGTTTTCAATGTGATGACTGCCTGAGTTGTTTCAATATCCTTGAGAAGAAGCATCCTGTATATTTTTTTTAATTTATGAAGATTCCCAGTGACCCATAACAGTTTTCATGGGCTTGGACCACTTTTAATGTATTAAAAAAACACAGTAATGTGCAAATTAAATGCAAGTTTAGATTAAATTACTTTGTTTTCTTTTGTTTTGACATGTGTGCATGTGGCTGTGATTAGGGCTTCACAAGGACCAGGATGCAGGTGAGATGACTTCTAAGTGCATTAGTACAATAAAATATATTCAATTCCATAACAAATTTCATATATTCATAAGTAATTTCATATATAATGCTGCATATTTCATATGGCAGCAAAGACAACAACAAAATATGTGCTGTATTCAGCTAGTGCATTATTTTTAACTAAATGCCACTGCAAACACATTTCATGTCACCTTCTTCTACTTCCCCTGTCTCAGATTTGTGTGTCTTTCGTCAAAACAACTTGCTACATGTTATAAAAATTCTTTAGCCTAAATCTTGACTTCACCTTATTCATGTTGGGAGTATAGTAGTTCTTTTTATTCATACCAATCATACAATACAATTTAATAATGAAAGTTTAGTCCTGAGATCTTTGCTGGGTTTCTCAAACGTTACATTTTCTCTTATTTATTTAGCCAACAAGTATTTTTGTCTGCATCACTGGATGTACCTCTGTCCGTTTCAGAAAGGCCTCTAGAGTGTTTCCCCCAAAAAGTAGAGTCTTGGCAGAGGAACCAACTGATCCTACCATGATTTTCCACCAGGAGAAGTCTGTGCTTAACCCTGCCCTCTCCTTAGAGCCCCATTATACACCTTTATACCAGCAATAGCACTGCTTCCAAAGTTGGGAGTACTGCTAAAGGCAAGGCAAAGTTTTTCCAGCAATCTTGCATTTCTAATCTTCTAAGGGGACTTTATGAAACACGTAGCAAATATATAATAAAATGTACAAAAACTAATAGAGCAGCAAGAGAGCAAACTGGAGTAAGAATGAGCTAGGTTCTTGCAGGTAAGCAAAGACGTTATTAAATAGGAGGAAATAGAATGAAGGTCACAATTTTTTAAATCAGAAATCTAGTCCAGAGCTCCAAATCCATTTTCACAAGGACAAAAATACATGTGTGACACGTGAGGAAATGAACTCTCCAGGATGTGCTTTGGGAGTGCTCTAGGACAGAGGCATTTTGGAAAGAGGTGATAATGGCCTTAAAAGGGTAATGGTGAGATTGTGGAACTCTTGCGTGTGGGTCCTGGAAAAAAATGATACATTTGAAAACCAAAGAAAACAAAAGCTCCCGGAAAATGTGAGCAGCTAAGCTAATTGTAGACACTTGTAAAATGGAAAGATGTTTCCCTTTTTCCTTATTTTTAAATAGCAGCTTTTGTAATCTGGCTTCTTGTCAAGGCATAAGGAAATATGTCTTGATTTCTGTGTGCCTTTTGTGCACTCTTCACAATCACAGCCTTCAAACTTAAAATAAATAAAGTCACTGGAAGGTAAACCCAAAATATTCTAAAACACTGATTATCAGTCATTAGGAAGTGGCCTTTTTTCATGGATGCGTCCATATTGTAATTTCTATTTTTACTCATCCATCAAAAAGAAACTTAAGAAATACTCATGTTTTTAACAGACAAAGAAATCAGCTAGTAAACTTAAGTTGCATCTTTGAATTGTAGTAATTAAAATAATATAAATGATGGGGAAATTGCCAAAAGATGGCCCTAGAGTCCATTACCAACTCCAGTAGACCCATGGTAGACAACATTTTATGCTGATGTAATGTATGCAACGCTTGGTGTCATTTTAACTGAAGTTATAGAATTTATCTAATGCAAGTACAATCAGATCTCTATCAGACTACATACCAGCCAGATTCCCTCTGAAATCCGTATTTCTTGTTGCAGTTAACACTCATCATCTACAAGTAGCAACTCTGTGAAAATGGTGCATTATGGTAGGCTTTCAGCGACAGTTCTTTATCTGAATCTACTGCAGGAACAATTTCTTTATTTCATGTTTTGTTTCAAGGAATCAAAGAAAAACCTAGAAGGCTCTGAACTTGCTGTGAAATATCTCCATACTGTTGTCACTAGGATCTACAGAAAGACCCATTTTTTTCTAAGGCTGCTGAAAAACTAGACAGAGGGTTTAAATTAAAATTATAAACACGTATGCTTCTTCTCTGCAGTTGTGGCTATTTTTTGCCAGCTCTCATTGCTTTCCTATGCTGTTTATTGCAGGACTGTCCTGCTGTTGATAACAGTGCCGGTTTTGTCTTAAACAGTGATGTGCTTACCTGTTGCTCTTGCATTTGGTGAAAATTAATAATATCCTAAAATGAATCTTGACTTATACTCCACCTGTATTTGCTACTTAGTGCTGGAAAGCATGATTTGTAAAGTTATAGACCTGAAATCCTCTTCGAGAGGAAAGCACAGTCTTGCACAGACAGTTTTCTTTGGTTGGTACAGCGTCTTTCTGTGATCTCTGGGACTCACGTCCCATTATGTCCTTTGGCAGGCATCTTGACATGAGCTGTTCTGATGCATAATGGACTTCAATTTAGTGCCAGAAGTGCACAATAAACAGCAAGAGGGAGAAAGCTCCAGAAAGTAACACAGGGCTCTTTTAGAAAGCTGCTGTCTAGCATCTCACCTGCTTTACCTGTCCAGAAAGAGCTATCACTAAGTCCTTATCGCCACTGTCTTCCCTGAGCTTTAGCAGCTCTTGACACACTTCATAAAAGCACTGCAATATACTGAAAAAGCCAGAAGAAATCTACAACACTGACTGATTTCTTGAATCACATTTGAAAACTGCAGTTTAGTCAGCAGAAGATCTCAGTGCGTAAGCCATATCCTTGTCTTTCTCCTCCTTCATTTAGGCCAACAATTAATCATGGCACAAGAGGTAAATGAGTGGGGGATTTCAGTGTAAACTGTGCTGGTGGATTGGTAAACATTTCTGGTATTGTTGCAAATAACCAACACAAGTGTAAGGAATGGAAGTTTAGCTTTAGGGCTGTATGTTTACCATTACGATTTTAAACTGTTTATAAGAAGAAGAGTGCTTTAAATGTTCCTGAGGGGATTGGCAAAACCACAGGGCTGCTAAGGGTTTAACTGAGATAAAGTGTTTGCCTTAAAATTCAGAGAAACGTGGTCATTTTGCAGGCATGGTTTGTCATTTAAAACATTGCTGTTGACATTGTGTTGTGACACCAGCCTAAAACATTTATGGTAACTCCAGAAATGAGGTGTATTAGAAACTGGAAGGCAACATCTGGATTCTTCCTTATCGTTGTGTCCTCAAACAGCTAATTCAGAGTTTCCCATGTAAAATAACAGTGCAATCCCATCAGCATCCCTCCACCCTCTTCCCNGCATAGCAGTAGGTGAGAGCCTCCGTTCTCATGGTGAGCAGTAAAACATTGACTGTGGTTTTCCACTAGCTGAACCACTGGCTAAAATTTAGGTGGAGCTGAGTGCTGTTCTCCTGGAGGCTGGGAACTGGATGTGCCACCTCCCACATGTCTGCCAAGAGAACTGGTCTGGCAGCTGCCTTCCATGTTGGAGGCCTTGAAGACCCTAGCTCAAATTCTTCCTCTGTATGACAGGGGTCAAAACAGCCTTTATCAACATCAAGAGGTTCTCGAAGAGACTAGGAACATGTTCCTATTATTTTCTGTCCTGTTTAATTCTGCAGACAAAACTAGGAATCTCTAACTGGATTACTCGGTACTGGTATGGGACAGCAAGGACCTTGGTTCCAGTCAGTGTTCCAAGGTATTTTTAAACATCCTGTGAGGTTTGGCGCTCTGACTTAGGATCTGTAAACATGTGATGTTGGCAAGTAAGAAACCAAGCTTTGCTGCCAAAACAGGTGGGGAATGACATTAGAAAGACAAAGTCCCTCACCTTGGTGAAAGGGATCTTCACAACTCTGGTCAACCTCCATTCAGCAGCAGTTCACAGTAGCCTGGTATTACCTCAGAAGGAGCTTTCATCTTGGGACCATACAGAGGAAAAAGACAAACACCTAGCTTGTGACTACAACAGCCTGAAGCTAAAAAACAAATAAAACCATTTTTTGTTACTCTGTAAAACTGAGAGCTCCAAGAGTGCATTTCAGGCTGATGTCAGTGTTCATTAGCAAGAGGAACACAGGGACCAGTGTAAATAAAACAGCTGTCTTCACCTGACACCTCTCTCTCACTTATTAACATGCAGATCTGATTGCTTTTTTTGTTAGGACAGTACCAAGAAGGCTGTCTGACCGTGGCAAGCTCTGTAGAGAGCTGAAGTGCCAACAAATTACATGTCTGCTTGAAAAACCTTTAATTTAAATAGAACAGACCAAATATGAAGGAGAAGGCCAGCATCCTTATCCCATGTCATTAGTTTTGTTCTTTAACCTTGTCTTCTCCACAGCTGGATCTGATGCCTGTCTTTTTCTGGTTGTGCCACTCAAAAGAGACCGTGTAATTTTGTGTGACTTGCTGGTGTGGGTAGGTGTAGCTTCTCTCATGCTGCCCTGAAATCAGCCCTTACCAGCTGGTGTTTTGCTGTCAGCAAAGGTCTTTCTAGATTGCATTGCTGAGGAGTCTGCAGTCTTCACTGTGTTTGTCCTTCCTTTGTTCCTGTGCCTCAAACACATTTTAGAGAGTTATTTCCCAAGCTTTTGACCAGCACCCAACTCATTAAACCTCCTCAGTATCTCAAGTGCTCTGTTACTGAAGCAATACATAGGAAAATACATTCCATGGTGTGGACCATCTCCCATGAAATGAGGAAAAGGCTGTTGAACTGGAGAAGGAAGATGCCTTTAATACAAATGATTTGGGGTAGAAATTACCTCTGCCAAGCTCCTGGAGGAATTCCTCTGATTTAGAAACCCTGTCAATGAGGGCCTTCTGGATAACCCAGTGCTAGCTGGGGACAGTCCTGGATGGAAATTATAGTTTAGTCTCTATAATAAGGATGCTTTTCTAGTCTTTATAAATTATTTTAATGTTGGAGTAACCCTTCAAGACCATGTTACCTGGGTCAGTATTTAGAGTGAACATCTAGGTTTTACTTTTCAACTCTGTCTCTGGCCCAGATAAGGGACTTTGGTATAATGGAGTGGTTTCTAGCAGCTGTAAATGTGGGGGGTTATTTGAGTTACCAAGCTTACTTTAGCTGATGAGATGATGAGGAAGAACTATCAGCGCAGCTATAAACAATCAGTCATAAACATATAGCTAATATCTACCTAGAACACAGACCACTGACCTGGAGACACTGCTGAGATCATAGCCAGAGCCATAGCAATATGTTTATAAGAGAAAGACGATTAATTACAGACTGAGAGGCTCAGTCAGCAGGATTAAAATATGCCCCTTTATACAGCAAAAGCCCATCTTAATTATCTCT
>VXBU01004190.1:199473-232119 GCA_013400315.1 Bombycilla garrulus
TTCTAAAGAAAAACATATTCTAGTTTATATTTTCATAATTTTAAACAGACCTGTATCAATTTATGTATGAATTTACATCTATATACAAATATTTCTGTATATGTACATATAAAAGTACAAAGACTAATAAATACATACATACAATATATGTGTTTTTAAACACACATACTCTCATATGTGCATCCACACAACCACCCTGATACTCATAGCAGCCATTCTCTGAAAGAAATCACATGAAGAATTTCTTTACTGAGAGTCATCTTTCAACAATGCTCCCCTTATCAGAGTACAACTGTAGGTTAGTGGAAGGATGGACTGTTTTGTGAATGAGAAATTGCAGAGGTCTCAAGCTCCTCATGGGGAGGATTTCCGCATGAGATCTCAATTCTCTGGCCAAAAAGTCTGTAAAAACAAAATTTATCAACAGCACTTCATTGAAGCTGCAGGTTAGCCCATGCCAAGGGCAGGGAAGAGTAGAGGATCTACTACTCTACTCTGAGTGTGTTTTAGACTACAGATCACATCAAGAAAGCAGAAGAACACCTGGAAAATTTCTAAAAAAAAGTGATAATGTAAAATATTACTGAATGAGTCAGACATTGAGTCACAAGCCCATGGAGCATGTATGAGGTTGCTCTGTTTGAGCTTATGGAGAAAGCAGACTGGGAGGAACCCAATGTAAGTCAAGAGAGACAAGTGCAGGGTCCTGCACCTGGGNAATTATCTCTGGTATACACGATAGTTGTATGTGTCTAATGGCCTTTGATCCTTCCTGGAGGGAAATACAGTTTATTGTTTGCTAATTCTAATTCTCTGTTGAAGCCTGAAATCATTAATCCTGCTCTTATTTCCCTTTCTTTCTCTCAAAGTAAAGAATAATAAAAAAGATCTATGTGTTCTGGCATTTATATATGAAAATCATANTCCGCAGAGAAGGACCCGGGAGTCCTGGTGGACAACAAGCTGTCAATGAGCCAGCAGTGTGTCCTGGGGGCCAAGAAGGCCAATGGGATCCTGGGGAAAATGAGATCATTGCCTGCAGGTTGAAGGAAGTGATCCTGTCCCTGTACTCAGCCCTGGTGGGGCACATCTGGAGTTCTGGGCTCCTCAGGACAAGAGAGACATGGAGTTCCTAGAGTGGGTCCAGAGGAGGACTATGAAGGCGATTGAGACTGGAACATTTTGCTTATGAAGAAAAGCTGAGGGAGCTGGGCCTATTCAGCCTCAAGAAGAGATGTCTGAGATGGGACCTCATCAATGCGTACAAATATGTGAAGGGAAGGGGAATGGAGCCAGGCTCATTTCAGTAATCCTCAGCAGTGATCCTCAGGGCAAGGGCCAGTGGGCATAAACTGAAACACAAGAATTTCTACACGAAGATGAGGGAAATCTTTATTTTGAGAGTGGCAAAGCACTGGAACAGACTGCTCGGAGAATTTGGGGAGTCTCCTCATCTTCAGATCCACCTCGATACAACCCTGAGCAATCTGCTTTAGATGAACCAACTCTAGCAGAGGGATTAGATTAGACAGCTCCAGAGATCCCTTCCAACCCCAGCCATTCCGTGATTCTGTGCTTCTGGTGGATTTCTGTAATGTAATCACTCTGCAGTCTTGCCACAGTAATGAGGAATGACTCAGCACAGCTTTTCTCTAAATGTGTATTGCGTGTGGGATTCGTCATAATATATATAGTTTCTTAGCCTTTAGCGTGCAGCATGGACAAGTACTAAAACCTAGCAAACCCCGCTTCAGAATACAAGTTCATACTTGGGCACCCAGCTCTTTTTTCAGGAAAATGTTTAACACTTCCTAACTCTTCTTGATTTCTAAGAAACTAATGGAAGTTCTTGGACTGCAAGTACTTTGCTGAATCCATTAATAACAGCTTATGCTCCCATCACACCTCAACCCCTGTTCAGGTTAATCATATATATGAAGTTCATCAGAAACATAAAATTAATAATTTACCAAACAGCCATGAATAACTAAAAGTATTTAAAATACAAATTGCACTTGTGGAAATTGTTATATGCCAGTGGCCATTCTGTTCAGAATTGCTGAAACTCATATAGTAATTTACTTACTGTAAATTATTTACTCATTTGTAATAAAAAAGTGGTTTTCTAAAGAAAAGAGATATAAACTGAAAATTTGAAGGGTTCTGGTAAATGGCTGTTACAGAGGAACTGTTTTCTATGTCACCCAGATTTGAAGCTGAATATTTTGAAGAGGTTTTATTAGATGCTAAAAAACAAAAAACAAAAACTGAATTGACTCTAAGCCAGGGTTAATTCAGGAAAAATGGGAGCTGTGTCAACCCCATATCACAGGGCAGAATATATACAAATGACTGCTCAGGCAGAAGTCTGGAATGACAGAGAAATCAAGTTAGAGAGAAATTTATTATGTGATTAAGACTGTAAAAATACTGGTTAATTTAAGCCCTATAAACATCCATGTATTTGCTTCCTAAAACTAGGTGGTAATGGATCCTTTGTATATCCTGTCTGGGTCCACATATACAACCATTAGAAGGTTCCACTGTTTCTGAGGAACGATGATAATGCAATGATAAAGGGACATTTAAAAAGAGAGACAAGGACATATTACCAGTAAGAACCAAAATTGGGCATGGTAAATGGTACAGAATGGCCTTACTGCAGGTGTGTGGCTGTCACACCTGCCCCTTCAGAAATCACCCAACAGAGCTTGATTGGCTTCCACCCCTGGAGATACTCTGGAGATACTGCATTTCTGGGGATACTGCTGCCTTAGTGGGGCCAAGCCTTAAGAAATCAATTTGTATCAGTGGTCTGTCTTGGTAGGACAAATCTTGCCAAAATCCGTCCCTTTCTTTGCCTTCTTTCTGCACGCTTTCTCTGAAACATCTAAGCAACCTAAAGAGAATTAAAAGGAAACAAAAGATATCCCTGGGAAGTAAATGGAACAAAAGGCAGACAAATCAGTCACACCTTCCACAGCATGAAGATGAACCCAAATGCTAAGTTCTTAGATACACAGTGCTGTAGAGTATAAAGACATGGGAGCTGCTATCTATGCAGTGTGAAGATGGGAAGAGAACCTAGGCACACGGCAAGATCTTGTGATGTTTATCCTCAAAGAAGCCTATTTCTTGGTTTGAAGTTCACTTGACCTTGTGTCAAGGTATACAGAAAGTATTTTTTCAGTTTAAGAATGGAATTAAATAATGCCACTACATTAAATAATGTCACCACATGAGGTTTTAGGCTTAGATCCTCAGAGATATTTGCCTTTGTAAATTTAGTGCCTGAATAGTGAATCCCCACTTTACACTTTGGATCAGAAATGCCCTCAGTTGCTTCACTCAGGCACCATTTTGAGTCAGCTGTTCAGGTGGAGGTGTCAGCATTACCCCAAGGGAAGCTGCCACTTCTGCAGTTCTGCTGGCAGAGAGGTTTCCCAATATGCTGTAGGCAAAAACAGCTGGCATAACGCAAACCTGAGCCATGTAGTTTACACGTGTAAACCAGCCTGGATGATTTTCATTGAGATGGTGTTAAGCACCTTAGGGATGTTAACGTCATCATCTGGCTTAACTCAGTGCAGTGCCAGAATCTGAGTGTAGCTGTAAGGCATGGCACCAGCACCATTACACTGGCTGCAATGACTCATTTGCACCCGGCTTCGAGATCCAAATTGGAAAAATGTGCAAGAATTGACATCTTAAAAATATTGAGAGAGAACAGATAAAAAAGGTGATTAATAGTGTGACAGCCGAGAAAAGATAAATGAAATTAAAACTCTGTTAAAACAGAGAAAAGGCTTCTATTATTTCAACTTCGTTTATTCTAACCTTATGGTTCCTTTTATAAACATTTTGAAACCACCGTTTTGGGGACTATGGTATGCTCAGGAAGGAGTTTTGCTGAGGAGAGTTGACAGTCTGTGTCTACAAGGCACTGACAGCATGGCTGGAATTCACAGTGTAACTGGCAGAGCACAGAGTCCTGTAGAGGGTATGTGACTGTGTCTGCAGGAGGGCTAGTTAGAAGAAGAATTAGTGTGCATCAGGACCCACTCTCAAACAGCCTGCACACAGCTGTATTTGCAGGTTTTGGCCATTTCCTAGACTGAAATGGTGGTAATTTTGATCCTCACCCCTACCTATGTTCAACATTTGTGTTTGATCTCTTGGTGATTTTTAAAGACTAGTTCATGCTAAATTTGAAAAAAAANTTCGAAACTCTGAAAGACAATAAATACGGAGCCACCAGCCAAAATACCATTTCAGTGGAAGCTCAGCAATATTACCCATACTTTAGTTTAGAGTAATTTAACGCAAAAGCAAAATACAGCCAGAAGACAAAGGAGTGAAAGATTCAGAAACAACTTAGCTACCAGCAATCATCCATCCCCTAAAATTTAGTAAATTGTAGTCTCAAAATAGCTTTTGTCTTTTCTGTCAATAGCTTTTTTCTAGGTATCCATACAAAGCTACCTCCATGGCCTCAGGACTGAAAAACCATGGAAAATCTTGTCTATCTATTGTCAACAGGAACCAAATAGGACAAATGTTTTCTGCACACATGGTGTAAACCTAGCTCTGCATTGCCTGCTCCATTTATCAAAGTCCCCATGTATTCCAGCCTTGGTGATAAACGCAGCCAGTTTCCACACGGATTGAGAGATCCTCTTTTTCTCTGACAGAGGACAGACCCACACACCCTTCAATCAGACACCTCTGCCATCCCTCTCCTGCAGGTGCACATACCATCCAACCATAGCACATGTGCTGAAACACTCCCAAGGTACTTGGCCTGCTAGCCAACACCATCGCACAGACTGGGGAGGGATTCTGAGTCCTTGGGTCGGGGACTTGCTGTTCCCACCCTGTGGGCAGCTAAGAGCCTTATATATTGCTATCTACTCAGCTTCAGTACACAGCCATCTTTAGATAGTGTGACTCATCAGTGGTCTGCTGTGACTTCTGCCCAAATTCTATTTGGTGTCCTTTTATTTAAGAAAATAACTTCTCAGCCTTGAAGACTGATTTGATTTCTCGAAAATACAGTATTGATTTTTTTTCTTTGCCCTTCTGCTAATATTTGCTGTTATAATGGACCAGCAATTTAAAAGTGATAGGTGGAGGCACTGAGCTAAAAAGACAGAAAAATTCAACTGACTCCAAAGCACCTTCCAGCCTTTCTTATAATCACAAATATACATGATTATCATACCTGTAAAGACATTTTTGCCTTTTATTTTTCTTTTATCTGGTTGCTCTTCAGGCTCTGGGCCCTCAAATAACATGGCATAAAATAATCAGGCACAAAATATGAAGGTGAATCATAAATAGGTCTGATTCTAAGTTACAGTTGGCACTCCAAGACATGAGCTCTGACAACTTTATTCACAGCAAATTAAACTGCTACTGCTTCCAGCTGTCTACACTGCTTCTCTGCCAGAAGATGCTACTCCCATTGTGGAGTGAGAGATGCACATGTGCCTGCACCACAGCCCAGTGTATTTCTCAGAGTTTTATCAGAGGGGTGGAAGGCAGAGCACAGTTAGCCCTTAACCTGCAGCAGATGAGACCACCAGAGATTATGATTCAAATCTTCATATCCCAGCTGCACCTCACAAGTAGTCTGAAATGGCCTTAAAGGCTTAATACAATAACAGAAGCAGTGCTATCCTGCTTTATTGCAAAGGAGACTCCTGGTCCATTTAAAAATAACCTCAGCTATAGATTAAAAACAAAAAAAATCCATCTATGCAGTGACTGAAACCACTTGAGATGTGTAGAGAATTCATGCCCACCTTGCATGAGGTGGTTGGAAGTAATCTGGAGAAAAACCAAAAACTGTGTTGAGTATTTCAAAGTTACAAGACACAACTGAATTTGATATATTTTCTTTGGACATTGTCAAATCTCTAGTGCATTTCTTCCCTTCACTTTTTCAACAAAAACTTAAAATCAATTCTCCATAGATTTGCTATGTTTTCAAGACACATTAAAAAAGTTGCATGGATTTCCTCAGAGTTTCTTGAAGCTTTTGTAACTATCTACCAGCTTGATATCAGAAGAAATTGCCTGTGTTCCTCTTTCTACAAAAGGGATTGACTACCTCAAGAGGATAATCAATTGGGCAGATGACTTACCAGTCAATTGACAAGTCCAGTATCCAGTATCCCTTCTTTCCTGGTGAAGTGTCTCTTCTGTTGCTGTGGGCGCTCCAAGGCATAATGTAGCCTTTTAGGTAGGTAATTGAGGCAGGGAAAATGGGTCTTTGCAGTCAATGTGTGTAGGTGCAAATGAAAGACAAAGGGCTCATAAGATGGGAAGATGAATAAAGGCTGGAGGATTGATGACTTGAATCAAATCGAACTCTCATTTTGGCAGACTGGCAGAGCACTCACAGGCCTTTCTGTTCCTGCAGCTCAGGATCATAACTTCAATAGAATCATCAAAGTCGGAAGAGACCTTTGAGATCATCAAATCCCACTGTCAACCCACCACTATCACTGTAACCCCTAAACCACATCAGCCAGCATGAGATTTAGGTGCCTCTTGAACTCCTCCAAGAATGGTGATTCCAGCACCTTTCTGTGCACTTAACATTGGAAAGAATAGCACCATTACCTATCTTCTGTGGTGCTTGGGAAATCAGTTACATCTATGCTAGGAAGGGGAAAAGTCTAGAAACATAACATTCATACTCACAGTTTCCTGCATACATCTCAGATGGTTTTGGGGATGCTGATTCCAAGCCTAATTGTCCATACAGACATCAAGTTTGAAAAATGGGGCCTAAGGGACAACCAGAGATGGACCTTCAAAGTTCAGGTGGTTCTCTGTGCCTGAATAGAGTCAGTGGCTGGGTAAAGTGATAGCATAGCATTTGGCACCTACAGAAGAACAAGAGACTCCTATGACAAGCTACTGAATGGTGGAAAGATGCAGTCGCCTTTTAGGAACAGTGCAATCATATTCTCCTTTACATCACAATCACTTTAAAACAATGTGGCCAAAGTCACTGGGTCCCTTGGACAACACTAAAAAGTGTATCCAGAAGCAAACAGCTTGCTGTGCTTGTAACACTGAGCAGGAGTAGAAGTTCATAATGAATATTATATTCCTTCAGTATAAAGAACATGAAGGTTCTAATTTTTGTGTGCTCTCTTTGCACTGTTGCAGGAGTGTGAAGTGGGTGTAAATATAATACACAACCAATATAAAGCAACAATATGCTGTCAGGGTGATGCAAAAGAGTATCTTATCAGAATAAATGGTTGCCTTGAAAGTTCATTATTGTACTTACAGTAGCAATACAGCCAAATTATTATAAATCATCCTGGGATGCAATCCTTTTTTGGCTGAAAGTGATTTAGCAGTCAGAAACAGGATGAATGGAAATCAGGGAGCATAGCCCCAGTCCCATGACAGACCTTATTTCTGTGTTGTGCATTTCCAAGCAGGAAATCCTCCCTGAATGGCTCAAAAACATTCCTGGTTCCATGGTTTCTTAGTTCAGATTAATACAGCAAGAAGCTTCCTTCCTATTAGAAAGGCAAAAAGAAGGGGTGAGGTCTACCCACTGAGGGGCAGCTTTGCTGGGGAGATGAACATGAAAGAGAAAATATGTTCCAATTAAAGGTACCCTTTTGGATACTGCTTCAAAATTCTGCCTGCAGGCTCTTTTCTCTACTTTCATTTTGATATGCCCTATGGTGGTATCAGGCCCACAAGACACTGACAGCTCTACGTTTTATGTTCAGCACTCTTAAAAATATTTGGCCTATTCAGGAGTCATGCCATGGTGGACAGGGTTTTACCTTTCTCAGAGATACACAGTGAGGACAACCTGTAGAGAACTTTGAGATCCAGAGTAGGAAAAAAACCAAACCACTGCCAAAACACTTGCAGAGTGTCTTCGTTATAACCACATGCATATGTTTGGATGTTGGACTGCTCCAGCCTTATTCCCATTATGACTGATGACAATTCCCCCATTTGGATAGATGAGTAAAGGCTTTGCCTCATATTCCTGGTGGGGCAGGCTCCAGAGAAGAGTTGAGAAAGGGAAACCCTTTCAATCCTTGGGACATCACATCATAAATCTTTTCTGCAACACACAGTTCTCCCTGCTGGGCAGTAGCCATTTGCCTGCTGATCCCTAGGGAATAAGGACACTGCTTTTATCAAGCAAAACAGAGTGTCAATTAGAGCCTCTTATAATGGGAAGCAAGATTTATAATTTCTTTTATATTTTTTTAATGTACTCTTTTCCTCTTCCTGTTTTTAGAGAGTAGGAAGAAGTGATTGAAAGTGAAGCCTGGAAACAGCTGGCTTCTCTTTTGAGTCACAGAATTATCCAAACTGTTTGCAAACTCAGGTCTGTAAAGTTAACAAATGGAGAGTCACTAAGTCCACCGTATACTTTAGGTTTCATTTGACGCCCACATGCTGAAACTACCTCACTTGCATCTGCCGATACAGAGAGATCCTTGCTGGAGTGAAGTATCACCCTTGCGCTGCCTATCTGAACATGCTGATTTTCACTTCTGGAAGAATTTTCTTCAGCTTTGGGAACAAAATCATTTATGACTCCCTCTCCCACTTGCTTGAGCACAAGTGAAGTCAATTGCAAGTTCCGTTTACATATTTCTGTAACAAAGGTGTTATCTTTGTAAGAGATAGACTTAGCAGAGCAAGGAACACAGAAGACAAAGCAAACACTTTGGCTCTGTGTTTCCATAACCTTCAGCACTGCAGATTTGAGTCAATGTAATCTTTGCCTTGGGGGAAAATAAATCCAGGAGGAGCATAAGTATGCTTCTCTCTAAAAGGAATTGGTGTGGGGTGTATGTGACTGTCTCACCCCTTCAGCTGCTGTTAATACCTGTGCATAGTGGTGCACAGTGAGTGTTATAATTAAGCACATTTAAGAGTTATGATGTGTGCTGGAGGCTTCCGCTATAATGCTGGATTTGTTAGGCTGGCTAAATATTTTCAAACATTTTAACTTTTCCAATGCAATTTCTTCAATGTGGTTATTTTAGCTGTGCTCGTTATGTATCTGCAGTATAACAGTTCTCAAAGCATCTCTGAACCTGTGATGTTATGATCTAGGATTTACAGTGTGTGCAGGTGAATGCTGTAGAAATGCTTCATTGATTTTAAGATGTACCAATGATCCTAATGTTGCAGCTCGTGAGGGACAAAATTCTCCAGCAAAATCCTGCAGCCTGGAGGACAAGGCATAGGAGATGAATTTCAACAGTCACATGATCAAATAAAAAAGGCAACACAAATAAAATTAACTTTAGAAAGGGCAAGCCCTTATGCAAAGACGCCTATCTATATTTAATCTTCATGACAGCTTTGGTAAGAGTTTTTGTAAATGGAAGCACCAACACAGAAAAGCTGTCCCTGGTGCACTTTCAGCAGTTAAGGAGTTTCTCAATCTGTTTTTCTTAGGTTTCATTTGTTAAACCAACAGCCATCTATCCATCTACAACTGCCATTTTAAAAAGAAATCCTCATGGGGAGAAGGAAATGTGCCTTTCTGGATTGTGTGGCTATCACTTCCAACCACAATCAGATCAGCCAGGACATCAGTATTAAAAGGACTCCTCAAAAGTCTCTGAATCAGCTCTTTCTGGTGGAACGGATGTTGGGGTATTGATGTTAGTGTTATGTCTCATACTAACATAAAACTAGGTAAATGAAACAGATATTCCTCCATTTCGGTTTGTTGTTTGTTTTTTTTTTTCAAACTTCACCTCTAAGTTGGAGAAGACTTTTTTATATACCCACTACTTGCCATGCACTTGGCAGGATTTTGGGGGTTTGCATGTATGTCTTTTAATATATTCACTTAGCTCAAATGCATTTGTAGTTTTGTTCCATCAAAAGAATCAAGGCCTAAACACATACATTTCACTGTGAGACTGCCTGTAGGTAGAGAAAATGAGGGTATGACCTAGGCCTTCTGACATACAGTTGTAGAAGATGGCCCTGCTGAGATCATCTGTTTCCCTTTCCTTTTCTTTCATTAGGGAAAAGGTAGACGTATCTGCTTGAGCAGCATATACTACCTGAAAAGGTGATCTCCTTCTCTTAGATGCAAAGACCTGCACAGACCTCACCTTGCAGGTGGCACTAGAAACTGAGGAGGGGTGTGAGGGATGTGGGATACAGTTCCTTCCCTTCTCCATCTTCACTCCCAGTGAGAGATCTCTGCAGAAAGGAGGACCAGCAGGCTCTGGTTCTGCTCTGATCTCCCTTTGCCTCACCCTGTCCCCAGCCTGCTCACATGCCAGCAATCCAGGAAGGACCAAGACATCAAGTTGTAATGAACAGAAAAAAGGCCCTACAAAACAATTCAGTCAGGTAATGAGGAGCATGGTGTTGAGAAGGCTGGAGACAAAGCACATGTGGCATTATACAGAATTTCCTGAAACCTCCCCAAGCAAAATTAATTTAATAATAAATAGCAACAACGACAACAAAAAAAAAAACATTAAATTCATTTTTGTTTAACAAAAATAATTATAATTTTAACTTCTATTATTTTTACCTGATATAATTTCCTGATATAATTTCCAAAAACCCAAGCAAAACAGTAGAAAATGAGTTGTTACTTGTATTTATTGAAATTAAACATTTGGCTTTGTGTTCATTAAATATTTTCACTGCCTACCTATTTCAAATTTTTGGTAAAAATTTTTAGCTGTGCTATCACTGAACACTGATTATGCTTGGAACCTTCTATATTATTTTTATTCCTAAAATTATTTACAGCAGTTGAATCCAGAAATGGCTGTTATTAGATACTGTCAAATTTTCTAGCATATTGAGAGACACCATTGTAGACATGCATTTCAGTTCATCAGGGGCCTAAGGAAAGACAGGAGCTCACAGGAAAGGTCTATAAGCTGTAGTCATGGACAAAAGGCTGAATGATATTTACAAGACTGGTGTGGCTGAAATATACAGAAAATCCACAGTTTTCTTGGTGAACACTGACAGAACAGCTGAGTGAACATGCATTTGTTCTTTTTTCACCCAACAGTTCAACCCACTGCAGCTGAGAAGCACCAAACTCATAATTATCGGTATGCAGTCCCCACTGCTGTATTTTTGCTCAGTATCTGGTGGGGACAGGTCATGCCTCTGCCACTGAAAATTCTCTGGACAGATTAAGCTCTGCACATTTATTACCCACATGAGAACCTGTCCAGAGAAAAGGGAAAGCTTATTTCAATGTCATAACTCAGCTGTGCAGATCCATCGCATGCTTGGCATGGGTGTTGACCACGTAGGGCTTTTTGTGTTGCAAAGGGAAATAAATAAGTGATGCTGCCCCTGAAAAGCCACCAAACAGAGATGTCACTGTGTCCAACATGGGCTTCTGACTTTCATGAGTTTTCAATTAATGATAAAGCTGTACTTGTTATTTTAACTCAGTTCTTCAAGTCCTGTCTTGGCCATCTGTTGTATGAACAAATGCAGCGATCATTCAGAAAAAGGGAAAATATGACTGCTAGAGCTGCTTGCTCTTCCAGCAGGTCTTATTTAGAAAACAAGACTGGTCTGATTTAAAGGCATTGCTGTGACCTTTATGAATCAGTAACTTACACTTAGGAAGTGCAGTCATTACACAAAGAGCCTAGATAACAGGATAACAGGTCCCGTGGTTTAGCAGGGCAATCCAAGAAAAATTTTAAAATCAGTCTAGCAAGCAACTCCTTAGTCTATTTAATTGACATATGGTTTGTATGGAGAAGTCAAATCTTCTATCAGAGTAGCTCATAAAACACAGTGAACATTTGCAGACCATTTTTCTCTAGCTCATCAGTTTTTTCCAACCGTTTCAATTGTTTCAGTTAAGAGACAGTAACTCTCCCTTCAAGCATTTACCCATGTCTACCCCTAAATGATCACAGTTACAACACAGTACTACCAATTTATCTATCTGGTATTTTCTGAAGTATTTTCTGACATGATCTACACCCTCTTTTTGTGATGCAAACTAGCATTTATATTATTTTATCAGCTTACATTTAAAAATTACACGCATAAAGTCAAAAACTAGGAAATATTTCTACAACCATAACCTGTCTGTTCAACGTCCCAGAGAGCTGCCTTCTTGGTAGTCAGCAATCACACTTTTGTCCCTCATGACTTCTTCATCCACTATAACTCTTGACCTGTATACTTCTTAGGTTGGATCCAGCATTCATCTTTAGAGAAACACATCTCAGAAATTTGCTGATGTTTTCCTTGCAAAGAATACCACAGCTTAATCTTAAAGCAAGAGTACTAGGATCTCTTCAGAAATCTGATCCTGATTGCTGGTGAGAGGAAATTAAACCTCACTTACAAGAGACTTTGAGTATCAAAAATTGGCTTAGCTTTTGGATATTGCTTAAAGCACTAGGAAGGTTACCATGCCTTAAAGTAAAGGAAATATCAATTCTTCAGATAAAGGGTAAGCAGTACTGAGTTGGAGACTATTTAATGGAAAGCACTGTGTAAGAGGCAATTGGATGGATTGTGTTCTCTACACCATGCCCAGAAATTAAAAAATTGGATGTGGCATGCCCTTGCTTTTAATTCTCAACCTACTTCTTTCTTAAAAAACATTAATCTAAGCTTAGTGTGGATTTTAGTCAGTCACATTTTAACCAATGTGTTGTTTTCCTTAGGGCTCAAAGGCTTTTGAGGCTATGGAGACAGTGTTTTATTCTATGGCACAGAAGGGGTAATTTCACTAGTTATAAATTCATTAATTTTTAAGATATTAAAAATAGTTCTGCCATTGATCATCCACAGAAGTAAGAATCCAAAATGGCACTTTGCATACAGTTCTAGGTGCCGTTGTTCATAGCTGGAATTTCAGCTATGCATGTCAATAATCACACATAATGGGCAGGGTGACATGAATTAATATACACAGGTTTGTCAGGAAATTTGGCTGTCATTAGTTTGGTCTAAGCAGAGACTTTTCAAAACAACACCTTTTTTTTTCACCTCTAGGGCTGGGGTTTGTGGGCAGGGAGGCTACACCCTGTGCAATTTCCCCACTGCAATTTCCCCTGCCCATGGGAGGGTCTAAGGTAGCATTCAGGGATGGCTCTGCTGTGGCAGGGAATGGGAAGCCTATCCCTTTTATCTGTTCCCTGTCTGCCAAGACAAATAAAGTAATGCCCCTACTACGAGTGGTTGATTCCTACTGGACTGCAAATACAGAGTGAAAGGCACAGGAAAAAAGCATGATCTCTGGGACACGCACAGCTAACTAAGAGGCTGTTCTCTTAATGTGGGCATTTATGTACCTCCAAAGTAAGTTTAAACAGTGATTTTCTACCCTGAACAGGTGCCATCACTTGAGTGGCACAAAAAAAGTAAAGGAAAATAAAGATCCCTCTCTGTAAATAAAAAATGGAGGCTTTAAAATTGTATCTAATTAGGCAATCATAAAGAGCCATGAAATGTTTCATCTTTGTTCTGAAAATTATTATCTGTATGATTTTCACACCTCTCCTCTGTTTCCCAAGTTCAAACAAACAAAAAACCCACTTTGCCATTCTCTGTCTGTTAAATCAAGGTGGATGCTACCATGAAGAGAGCCTGGGCCAGTGCCTGAAAGTTCCAGCACCCTTTGTGAGGCTGTTTTTCATGAGGATTTCACTGGGCTTGAGTTTAGTTTTGCTGATTTTTTTTTTGGCTATGAGAGACAGCCAGGCATACTCATTTGCACCATCAAGGAGAAAAAGCAGATATTAAAAGTACAATTAACAGATCTGGAACAGAACCTTAGCAGCAGCATTAGCAGTTTTTTTCCAAAATGTCTGCAATTTGAAATCCTTGGTTATCCCTCCTATGATTTGGGAAAAAAAAAAATCTGAAAGAAGGTTTATAAAGAAGGGTGGTAAAGGGGAAGAAAGGTGTGTGGCTTATGCTAGACTCAAGCCTGATCACCTGGTTTCTGTAAAGAGAGAAGATCAGAGCCCAGACACATGGCACTAGCTGAAGTAAGTCTATGCAGGAGAGTCTGGATCATAGAAAAGTTTATTTTTCAAAATGTTTATTTTTCTCTTCAAAATACACATCTGTCCAGGAAAAAATAATGTCCTTCCTAGCTATGCATCAGGCAAATGTTTTCCATGATTCACTTAGCCTGATGCCTTCTGTTCAGGTTTCTCCAAGTGGTGCTACACTCTAAAGGCTTCCTCAGCAGAGCTGGCAGGCAGCAGCAGGATCCTGCTCTGCGGAAAGGACGTATTTCAAGGAACACTGAAAAATTAGTGAGGTCTTTTTTAAATCCCCTCAGCTGGCCCAGGGCCCTGTGTAAAATTCATTGTCTATGATACCAAGGGAAGACTTTGGTTCTAGACTCTAAACTCCAAAGCCTTCCTCACCTGGCACTTGCGACCCAACGTTTTCTTGCCTAGTCCCTGCTTTTCAATTTCGTCACCCAGTTTGTCCAGCCAGGACAATACTCATGGGGTGCACGCACACTGCAAAGCAGCTTGGAAGAAAATGATAAGAAAAGCTGCTCACAACGCAGGGGAGATGTTCTTGGCTCTTCAAAACACAGTTTTAAAAACTGTCTGGCTCAGGAGTCTCTTGAAAAGCGGTGTGATCCAGGTAACTCCTGTGCCTGCTGAGACATTGCTGCAAGGCACAAACTGGCCCCAGCACGTGTGCTGTAGTGCGCTGTACAGGAAGGGTGTGAGCTTGTTCGAGGTGAAAGGAGTCCCACAAGGAAATGCTGGCACTTCCAAGAAATCACTCGAGACATGAGTTGCCAGGAATGCCAGGAAGAACAGTAATCCATCTGACCAAGCTGAAGTGAAGAGACTCCATCCTCTTTGGCAGCTGGGGCTAAGTCAACCCTGCTGAAATTTTAAATACCTTTGTATGATTTGCATGCATCTATGATGATTGAACTGTGACCATATACTGCTGTCACTATCCACTAGGAAGATACCTAGCCAAACTGCAGAACAGAAACAATCTGGACATACAACACACTACAAAGATAAAGACAGTACAATTCAATTTAATATCTTACAAGTTTCTTTACAAATCATTTCATAAATGCTGTAATCCAGATGATTCAAAAGAAGATTGCAGCTTCAGTCTGAGAGCTCTGTTGTTCAGGGAACAAGGACAGAAAAACACATCTTCTCCTTAGCTTCCTGTTCTTCAATATAATAGAAATAGTGGTACCTTTCTCACTCAGTAACTATTTTACACATTTGGCAGGTGAGGTACACAGGGCATGTACCTCATGAACATAATTTTCTATGTTTTTTTAAGCAGTCCATTATTAAAAAAGTGGAATGTTCTCACTGGTACTAATAGGCCAGCTCAAACCCACCCAGATATTGCAATTTTTTTTTTTACTTTCCTGCTTTTTTCGTTTTTTTTTTTTTTTTTTCTTCTTGGTTTATCTGGTCTCTGCTTTTTCCTGGCAACATCAAGTCAGTCTTGCACTCCTCTGACTATTCAGAAGCTTGTGGCTGTTATAAGGCATTGTGCGAAGATGTTTAAATCATGCCTAAAGCAGACATACACAAATTTAAGCATGATCATATATTTGTGGCTGCCTGGGGTACCTCTTGTCCTGATGAGCAGTGCTGTAGTGAGTAGTCCCACTAACATAAATGGGATGACTCAATCACTCTATTTTGCAGTTAAGAGGTTGGACACAGGTGGAACACCAAAATGTGTACGGAAATTCTTCTCTGCTGAGTGTGTGCCATGAGCAGCCAGCACATGTGTCCACATGTCCCTCTGTAGAAACACATCCTGCCCGGCTTCACTCTCTGCTGAGAATGAGAAAAAATGTCTGCCACTACCTTGCAGTGCCTAGCAGTCAATATCTGCATTTTTAAATGGGATTTTGGAAAGGGAAGCGAGAGAAACAGCAACATAAAGCTGGATAGAAAAACAAGGTTCCTAAGAAATCATGCTCCAGACACTGATTTGCTGGGTGGCAGTGATGTGTTACAGCTGGGAGCTTCCTTCTGGGAGGAATTTGGCTTGAGAAATCAAAGCCTGTTCATCATTAAAACCATGCTGATAGAGGGCAGGCTCCAGCTCCTCCTCCAAGCCCAGCTGTTGCTGCCAGCCAGGACGTTTACTCTTTTCTGCTCCAGCTAGAGAACACCGACTAAATGCTCCACCACTGTATTGTCTGTGTCCTCACTTTGTTTTGGGAAAAGAGACAGAGCAAAACAGGTGCCTGGCAATGCTTTGTTTTGGATATGGATAACAAGCAGAGTGACTCTGATAAGGTCTAAAGTACCCACGAGCATTTTTTAGGCCCATAGAGGATACCAAAGCTAGTTTAACACCAATCTTGCTAGTAGGAATTTTGCAATTTCTATATAACAGAAAAAATTGTCATTATACTGCATCTGTGGCAACAGAGGCAATAATCTACCCATTAGTCTTGGTCACTCCAATACAGAGTAGGATGGGTGTTTGGAGTTAACAAATCCCAGACAAGGGCCATTCCTCTTTAAAGAGCATGTTCAGTGCTAAAGAAAGTGCCCTAGGAGAGAGACGCTGTGCAGCCATGGCATCGCCCCGCTGTCGGAAGGCAGCTCTGCAGTGTGCTGTTTAGGATCCCACAGCACAGCCGCTGATAGAGCCCTGCCTGCACTCCACTGCCCATCCAGCAGCACCCTCCCAGGGAAACAGGAGCCTCATCAGCTCAGCAAGAGGAACAGGCAGCACCGGGCTCCTCTTCCACCTCCTCCTCCTCCTCCGCTGCCCAGTGCCTGTGGGAGATGCCTGGCCATGCCTGGCCAGTTTCTCTGCCGACGTGAACAAGATGGTGCGAGCTCCACATCTCTTCCTCATGGTGAGAGCACAAGCGCAGCCTTATGTGCCAGCCAAACCGATTGGCCGCCCTACCTTTGTGTCCCTGGTGTGCCGCACCCATGTGGCCCCCCTGACCACCCACCCGCGCTCAGACACCCACCCGCGAGGGGGACCGCGAGGGACAGGCATTTGAAGTGTGTAAGGGCAGACTTTGAAACAGTGCAGCTCAGCACAGCCTCTCTGTTCCAGACACTGCACTGACTTACACCAGCTGAAAACCTGCTCTCTGCTTTTGCCAGAGGTAATGTATTTTCTTAAGACAAGGATGGAGTGGTCTAATGGTAATTATTGTTAAGGAGGAAGTTGAAGTTAATATCTGTTTTTGCATGAGTATAAATGCCAAGGTCTGAATACATGCATTTCAGAAGCTAAGAGAAATTACACACAGAAATGATGGCATTTCATTAGCATTTACATTATCTTTGGGCCCAGAGGGCTCAGTGGAAACCAAGTCTGAGAACTTAACCCAGGCTTTATAAGGACTTTTTAAATTGGGCCTTGGAAACGGCCAAGGATTAGAGAAGGCTTAGCCTCCCTGGGAATCCTTTTGCCCTGCCTGGTTATCCATGTGGGAAAGAAGTGTGTCCTTATATCCAGCCTGAATCTCTCTAGCTTCAGCTTATGCCCATTGTCACTGCCCTTTCCACTAGCCACTGCCAGGGTACAGTCATGTGCCCCAAACCAGTCTCTGTTCCACGGGAAACCAGCCCCTCCTCCAGTCCCACCCAGCCAGAGGCCTCCTGGAACTCCTCTGTTTTGTCACTGTGTCACCCCTCTGAGGGGCCCTGAGGGTAGATAAGGGGACCATCCATCTCTCCTATGCAATCTATCTGCCCTATAGGACTTACAAACTGAAAATTAAGAAAAAAAGAGACAAGCTGGATGACAGCAAAAATAATGGTACGGGGAACGTGGCTTGCCTAAACTTAGCTTACTTAGTTGAGACCATAAGACTGTGTGGCTCACTATCCTGCCCCTGAGACTAGCCAAGAGAAGAATGTAAGGACACAGGAGGCACACAGAGAGAGACTTTTGGGAATTATTTCCCAGATTCCAGGAACTTGACTCTCTTGGATGATGAGTTTAGATGTAACAGCTCCTAAGTCACTTTTTGTCCTTAAGTTTATCAGGTTGGTTTTGAACTCCATGCAAATCTTTACCACTTACAATTAGGAGTTCCACAATGTATTTATCTAAATTATGTATAAAGAAGTACCCCTTTTCATATTTCAAACAGAGTTTGTGTTTGAAGCTCCACTTTCTGTTTTATTGATGTTTCTTACTTCAATAATTCCCTAATAATTGTCTGTCTGTTCCAATTATATGGCATGCATGGAACACCACCACATCCACCAGACTGTATGCCTTCAGCCATCTGTCTTGTTCTCTGTACTTTACCCAGGGCAGATGCAGGAACAAGAACTGCACATTGTTTGGGGTTTTTTAATGTGGCTGTAAGCCATGTTTGGCAGAGAGATGTTTTCTGTTTTCTTCTCCTTTTCTTTCCCAAAAGTTCTTATCATAGAGTTGGCTGTTTGGGTGGAGCACCAGCCATGCTGTATATAGAGCCCTCTGTTAAACAACAACAACAACAACAATAACAACAACAACAACAACAATAATCAGTAAAAAAAACATTAAATCCATGCACTGGTAAAGGTCAGGAAGAGTTTTTCATCTGCAATTTTCCAATCCCTTTACCTCCACTCCAGTTCCTGCCTTCTAAGCTTAGCTAACCTGGCTGCCAGGAATACTCCTTTGGCGTATTTCAATTCTGCTCGCACATCCTTTCAATTGTGCCAAACACACTCCAAATTTTTCCTCTCTTTGTCAACAACACAGTGATAGGTCAATGAGAGTCTATGCCCCATTTTTTTTCCTATTGAATAGAGTTTTATGGCATCTTCGTACTCCTTTCTTTCTGCAACTCTGCTGGGTGCCTTAGGACTCACAATTAGACCAAACACTCAAACTTCAGCTTTTGGAGTAATTTACCTCAGCATGTCCATTCCCAAGAAAGCTGAGAGGTGTTGAAGAACTGTGGAGAGAGGGAGCCCATGAAGAAGAGGCAGTGAGGTATCCCCTCTGTGCACACAGCCTTCTATAACCTTCCTTATGGTGGTGACCAACCTCCACAGACACTGTTTCACAGACAGTAAAATGGCTCCAGCAGGAGCTGTGAGTCCACACTTTGGCATTACTGTTATGCTGGGAGTCACCTATTGCCACCTCAAGGCAGAATCTGGCCCTCTGGGTGCTACTGGGAGTTTAGTAGTGGTGGGGTCCAATCAGCACTGTCTTGAATCATTGTCCATGGAAAGGGTTTTCACTGTTTCACCTGTTCCAGAGAGCAGAAATATTTCTGAAAGTTGACATATAGTTAGTCCAGCAAAGTATAAAGGCCCTGCTCTGGTTATATTTTTTTCCTATCAATGCCTTCTTCTGTGGCTGATGCAATGCTACAATAATCTGTCACTGTTCTCTCCATGAACAACAGATACAACCTTTTACTATTAAATTGATGTTGCCAGCCTTCATCAAAAAGGCTCTGGCCTGTGGTGTGTTGTGAGTGGGGCCACTTGGTGGAGCAGCCTGTCTTCACAGGCTGTCAAAAAGGCCAGAGCAGATCTCATGTGTCCTGCACCCTATCTCAGACTGGGACCACCTGATTTTACCAGCAACATAGCCTGAAAGAAAAAAAAAAAAACCGAAAAGACAATATCTTGTGTTCTGAGTAAAGACATCAGATAAAACAGCTCTGTAGATCGATGAAACAACATTTTGAAAATCTGGCATCTTTATGGTTCTGCCATAGCTTTCATGTGCTTTCCTGAAAAAATTGACCCGTTGTATCATGTTTGAGTTTCCACATTTGTTCCATAGGGAGTCATTACTAAGGATGCCCTAATCACAGACATTTCAGTTATATCAAGGGAATGACGCTGTTGACAATCTTCAAGAATAGGTAATATTTCACAGAATCATAGACTGTTAAGAGGTTGGAATAGACCTTAAAACCTAGTCCCCACCCTTGCTGCCAAGGGCAGGGACACCTCTCACTAGACCAGGTTGCTCAAGGCCTTACCCAACCTGGCTTTGAACAGTGCCAGGTTTGGGGCATCCACAGCTCCCTGGGCAACCTGTTCCAGTGTCTCACCATCCTCACAGGAAAGAATTTCTTCCCAGTATCTAACCTATATTTCTCCTCTTTCAATTTGTACCTTGTCCTATCACTACAGTTCCTGATGAAGAGTCCCTCTCCAGCTTCCCCGCAGGACCCTTCAGAATAGTGGAAAATTCCTATGAGGTCTCCACACAGCCTTCTCTTTTCCAGGATGAACAGGCCCAACTTCCTCAGTATGTCTTCACAGGGAAGGGGCTATAATATTCTCATCAACTTCCTGACCTGCCAGTGACTTACTCCACCTGTTCCATGTCCTTATGCAAGGGCCCCAGGGCTGGATGCAGGTTCCAGGTGGGGTCTCAGTAGAGCAGAGCAGAGGGGCAGAATCCCCTCCCTCCCCTGCTGCCCATGCTGCTTTGGCTGCAGCCCAGGATCCCATTGCCTTTCTGGGCTGTGAGGGCAATGGCTGGGTCAGGTTGCATTTTCATCCACCATCACACCTAAGTCCATCTCCTCAGAGCTACTCTCAATCACTCCTCCACCCAGCCTGTGGGTGTCTCTGGGATTGTCCTGGCCAAGGTGCAGGACCTTGCACCTCACTTTCACAGAACTACAGAATCATGGAATGGGTAAGGTTTGAAAGGACCACAGTCTCCTGGTTAAACCTCCCTGCTAAAGCAGAGTGCCTGGAGCATATGGCATAGGATCTCATGCAGATTGTTCTTAAATATCTCCAGTGAGGGAGATTTCACAATCTCTCTGGTCAGTCTGTTCCACTTCATGTTCACCCATAAGATAAAGAAGTCTTTCCACAGTTCAGGTGGAACTTCCTGTGCATCAGTTTCTGCTGCTGCCCCTTGTCCTATTGCTGGGCACCACCAAGAAGAGCCTGGATGCATCCTCTGACACCTCAGAGGATTTCTGCAGATACTCATAGACATTGATGAGGTCCCCTCTCGGTCATCTCTCCTCAGGACTCAACAGGGCCAGCTCCCTCAGCCTTTCCTCACAAGTGAGGTACTCCTCTCACCCCATCATCTTAATTGCTTCCCTTGGACCCACTCCAGGAGCTCCATGTCTCTCTTGTCCTGAGGAGCCCAGAACTGACACAGCATTCCAGATGTGCCCCACCAGGGCTGAGTACAGGGACAGGATCACCTCCCTTGACCTGCAGGCAATCTCTTCCTAATGCACCCCAGGATCCCATTGGCCTTCTTGGCCCTCAGAACACACTGCTGGCTGATGGACAGTTTGTTGTACACCAGGTCCTTCACAGAGCTGCTTTTTCTTGGAGGTGCACACTGTCATTTCCTTACTGATTACCAGAAGGCATCTATGGATGTTAGTGTAAATAGTAACTAATTGACCATGTAAAACCACAGATGACTGAAGAAGCTGACTCATATCCCACCTTTTTGTTTAAACTTGCAATAAATTCTTCACATTTTTGATTAGTAAGAACAAAGATAAACTGCTTTAAATGTAACCACAACCTATAAACATTACATGCAACGTCTGAAGCATGGCTTGGATTTTCTTTTGGGTGAATGGGTGCAGCTTTGACTGAAGCTGAGAGTTTGGATCAGCAGTTTCCAAGCCATGAGCGTTTCCTGCCTGAAAAATTAAAAAAACCTGAGGGCTTCTGCTGAATGAAGAAGAGCAAAACAGCTGTCTTAAGGCCAAAGTGTACTGACAAACTAGAAGAAATGGACATGCAAGGGGGAATTTCGTTGGAAGAATTTTAGGTTCTTAAAGAACACAGGAGAAGTGAGGCAAAAAAGGCTTTTTTTTGTGGTCTCCAGTCCAAAATGCAAATAATTAAAGATTTTTAAAATATTCTTCTAAACGCATGAGTAAAAGACAATAAGCACATGGGAGTGAGAAATCTCCTCCTCTCTTGAGAAAATTTTACATTTGTACAGAGCTACACTGGAACCACAGGAGATTAAACACTTCTCCCCAAACATTTCGGACACCAAAAGCTCCTGAATGTTGATACTTCTGTCTTTTTTTTAGCCTGTTCACTGCATTCACCCCATCTAGATCCTCAGCCTGAGAGCATGGGGTCAGCTTGGATGCTAGGGCACTCTCCTGCTCCAAGGGAAGTGGAGTTTCCACATCACAGTTTCTTTCTCTTCATCACATTACAGCCTGCCAAAGCCATTAGCTTACCTGAGAAACTACAGTAAGTTCAGAAAAGTGACTTATCAAAACTAGGCCTGCCTTCTCCAGTTGTTCACAGGGAACAGCATTTGCATTTGATTGCTTTGCCGATCCTTAATTATTTTGGTTTTATTACAGCAGCTCTTGCTAGTTAATGATTCCCTCCAGACTAGTGCAGCTTATCCTCTCTCTCTCAGCACTTTACTCAGGATAGTTCTCTCATTCCTTATTCACTTTTGCCAGAACACTGAGATCTGTATCAATGTGACATTTTCTTGAGGTGTCCCTGACCATCAGACACTTCATCAGATTCTTTAATATCTTTTGCATCCTGTTGCTGTAGACAAGTCATGCACCTGCTGGACCATCTGCCGTTGCAGACTGCAATTCAACCCACGCACACAAGAGATTTCTTTATCCATTACTTTGCACTTTGTTAAATGGTAACTGTCTGAACAGTGAGGCTCTAGTAAGGTTTTTCAGAAGGTGTTTGAAAAACACAGGCTAAACATGATTTTTTCCCTGATTTTTAACTTGAGAGGACTCCAATTCTGACTCCAGAAGTTGAAAGGAGCACTGCAAGGCAGTGTGGCATGCTGAGTGCTGCTCATACTGCAGCCAGGGAAAGGGAGCGCAGTGGCACTAGACAGCCCTGATTTTCAGGACTCTTGCACAGAGTGCAGAAGTGCTTTTATTCCTTTACTGACAATTTCCTTTTTGTGTTCCCTGCCTTTCTCTCATGTTCTGGCTTTTGTTCATATTTCTGGAATGGCATAAAAAAGCTGTAACTGAAAAGTGTTGTAATCATCTGATATTTGCATGAATTTTTGGGTTGCCATTTATTTTTTCTCTCTTTCTCTTCATCCCTCAAAAATCAGCCTACTGAGGAGTTGTTTTGGCAATTCAGAAAAATACTTTTCATCAAGCCCCCAAACCCTTGAATTCACAATATTTTCTTTTCCAATTTCCTTGCAGTACGGGCTGAGAGTAGAATGCCTCCAATTTGCTTTGTTGCTTACCATGACCCTGCAACACTGGGAGATGTACAGCTGAGTTTATTGCTTGCAAGTCAATTGTCCTTCATTTCTTTAATAACAGAACTTCTTCCATGTGAGAAGAAAATTGCAGGTATTGTTTTGGTAATTTTTAATGCACTGTATTGAAAGTGTGCATTCCCCAGGGGTAATTTTCTTGGATAACTCACTTCCTTAGTCTCAAGGTCCTTTTGTGTTGGTTGTTTTGGTCAGTGTCTTTGGGCAACTGATCCTTTGTGAAGAAACTTGACCAAAATAGCTTCTCAATTTTCTTTGCTCAGTATGTTGCTATCACTACTGCTGTCCTACAACCACTCAGTGGGAACATATTAGTTACTGGCACAGTGCAGAATATTGCAAGGAAATAGCTTTCACTGACAGATTCTTATCAAATCATCAGAATGTGGTCAATTGTATTCTCACTGCTTTTGCTATAAAGTATTTTTCTCTGGAAATACCATACAATCAAAGTGGCAAACTTAATGAGTGCTAATAGTACGCTGACCTCCATTTACCTTACAGAAAACAGAGTACTTAGACCCCTTGACAGAGAATAGAGGTCAGTATGGAGTGGAAACAGTGACTGTTGTCTGCCCTCTGATTAGGTTCAGACCTTGATTTTGGCTATAAATGTTACCTTCCCATCTCCAAATACAAACTTTGAGAATTTCGTTACTAGTCCCATGCTTGAAGTGGTGAGTCTAGATTACCAAATTCTCTGCAGCAGCTGTGGTGAATAGTTCAGCAGCAAGCTACAGGATTAAACGGGTTTGCATAATGAGCCCACATAGAGCTACACATAGCAATGTAATTAACAAATACTACTTTCATATGCTCCCCTATTACCAAGATACTTGCAGTCTTTCTGTAGGTTGAAACAGGCAAAGGTCTGAGCTTGTGGAATAGCACATTCATTGTGAATTGTAACTCATGAGTAAACTTGCAGGAGGAATTGCCATTAAAATATTTTCTTTCTGTTCCTTGTGAGGTGCTCCCACAACTTTCAGTGCTTTACTAGCAAGCTGTATAGAACCAGTACATTTAGGGTAATAGGATTCCTGTCTTGGCTCCGTTTTGAATGTTTTATGAGTCAATTAAAACCACTTGAAAGAATTTAGTGACAGAGGCACCACACATTTTATTCCCTGACAACTATGTTCTGCATTGTTTTCATAGGGGTAGGATTAATGAAGGTTTTTAAAAAACTTTGCCCCAAAAGGAAGTACCCAGATTCCAGTTATTTGTGTTTTTAAGCACTGAAACTTGGCAGTGCAGCATGTAGGAATTTTTCAATGATCCGAAAGAACCCTAAATACACATGTATTTAGGTTTTCAAGCACGCTGAAGTATTGTGTTTATTGGAATCTGTGTGGCCTCACAGCACCTTCTGAGTTGTATTTTGTTTGTGTGCGTGTGTGTGTGTGTGTGTGTGTGTGTGTGTGTGTGTGTGTGTGTTTGTGTGTGTGTGTGTGTGTGTGTGTGTGTGTGTGTGTTTGTATGTGTGTGTGTTTGTATGTGTGTGTGTGTGTGTGTATGACCCGAGAATCTGGAAAGAGTTCTGTCGAAAGAATATGTAACGGAAGTTTTATCCACAGATGAAATCACACCAGTCTGATTACATCAGAACATCACTTAACACTGTTGAGGCTCTCCTACCTGACTCCATATTCAGACTTCCTTTCAAATGGGAGGAATTAGTCAGCAAACAGAAAATTATTTCTTATCTATGTATTTTAAAGGAGGGATCAACTGGAAGTAGTCATGACATTTTAGGGACAAATTTTCAGACATAAAAATCACTATTTCCATGGACTTAAAAGGAGCCATACTAACTTTAATCCTGAGGGGAATGACCTCTGGATTTTTCTTCAACTTTTACATTATAGTCACCACCTTCCTCACCACATCTTTCACCAAAAAAAGTTATATTTAGCCTTTTGCTTGATATTTTATGCTGAATTCAATTTTACACCACCATTATTCCACCCATATTACCTTCCTTTGTGATTTTGCAAAGCCATTTAAAAAACAAACAAAAAATCCCAAACAAAACAAAGAACCAAAACAAAAAAAAACACACCAAAACAAAACAAAAACAAAACAAAAAAAATCAAACAAACAAACAAAAAAACAGAAAAAAGAAAAAAATACCCAAACCATCAGCTTTTAAAAATATAGCTTTGTGCTGGTTTGAGATTGATTGACATTTTGGTGGGCAGGAAAATAGCTACCCCCGGAAGTGAGGTGTACCTGTAAATTTTCCATGAGCCCAGTGCAACACCAATTGTGGGTCAAATTTAAAGACAGGCAGGGAAATGAGCCAATCAAAAGCAAAATTCATCTCAGTAGGATATACATTTGGCACAGCACTGTCCGGGAATTGCTCGCTTTTGTTTCCGGCCTTGAACAGGTACAGATGTGGGCTGTGCCCTCGGCCCGGCTTCCCCCCCCCAAAGCCACGGAGGCTTTAACTCTGCCTTGACAAACTTTTATTAGATGTACAGCTTTGTAATTTCTGATGCTGCAAAATCAGGAACTATGAGACAGCAACAGAGAGGGTCGAGTCACCATAACAGTGGCAGAAGGCTAAGGTAACGGGACAACATCTAAGGCAACATCTTGTATCTGCAATTGTGGAAGAACTGGAAAGTATTCTGGGAAGAAGTAACAAGTTCTTACGAACTCTGGACCAGCACTCATAGGTCACTCAAGTCACTACTCCCTTCTAAAAATATAATGAAGGCTCTTAGTGACTTGAAACCTTAGACAGTTGTTTAATTGAATGCAAAACTAAAGAATACTGAACTCGTTATATCGGGTCAAACTAAAGTCCCATCCAGCTTAATATCCATTTTCTAATACTGGCCAGGAGTGGACTCCTGAAAGAGATTACAAGAACCAGGCTTGCAGAGAGCAATTTTCTGGGTTTGTGCCCCCAAATCCTGTATTTCAGCCAGATACTATGTTCTTAGGATAACTTCTGAGTCCCTAGAGGTATTTGGGGTACATTCTTCCCTCTGTCCACTCCTCTCCCCCTCATCTTCCCTGCCTGCTATGGTTGCAGGGCTCAAAATAGACAAATACAGTTTCACACTATCTTGTCTGCAGGTAAACCCCACCTCCACCCTACCCATCAGTGCACTGTGTTAAACACAATTTCAAAACATTATTTTTTGAGGCTTGAAATAACTGGATTTCCCTGGGCTTTAATTTACCACTTGACTAGTTTCCTATTTAACCTTTCACTTGAATCCTTATTTCACAGCATGAAATGATACCCCTGCACACCATATTTCTCTTTTTGAGGCAAGCCTACCAAAATTATCTTTTGCTTGGAGGTGATGGGAAATGCATGCAACTTTCTGAAACAACTCAGTGAAAACAACATATTGCTCATAGAAAATTCTCAGTAAAGGTTGCAGCTGAGAAACTTTGATAGGAGGAATGGCATATCAGACACACTTTACCCAAATTTCTATTTATTTAGAAAGGAAAAGGCATGAAAACTTTCTGAAACAATGATTTTTCCCAAACCTCATTTGTGAAAGGTACCTAAGTGCGTGTCTGGCTTTAAGCAAAGGTGTTGTTATGGAAATACTCTTGTGCCTGATATAACGCTTGCTAAACTATGGATTTTACCAGGGATGCTGCAATTAATCACACAAATTTTTGAAGTCTGAGCTAAAGAGTCAAGATTTGCTAACTATCGATATAAATTTCTTACATAGATAAGACACAGCAGACTTTGATTGATTTCTTTCAGGCTTTGATTAGACACATTTTTATTTTCTTGCCGGATGAAAAACCCTAAAACAAATGTGCAGTGATTGTACATCCTCCCTAACGCTCTATTTATTCATTTTTGCTTGGTATTTAAATAAGAAGAGTTATGGGGAAAACAAAGCCCGCACAGAGAGCCCTCTCCCCACAAGCAATATATTTTTGTTTACAGCTGGTCATCTAATTGACTTTCATGAGGAGCAAAAGCTCCAGTTGAATCAGGGAAGTTCTGGAGTAGTTGTGAACATATGTGTCTGAGTAGGTATGCACATAGGGGAAGTCTCATCCTTTATTTTGTATATTAATGACGGAATGGATCCAAACAATTTCTGCATCTAACTTTTAGCTGAGCTCTCAGTGAAATCCATACAAAAATGTATATCTGCATGTGTGGTCTATGATGCTAGGCTTGTTGGTATGTTTAAACAAGAGAATATCCTTAGTCAGTCTAGTCTAAGTTGTCCCACCATGTACTGGGACAGAGACAGAGAAAGAAAGCATGTTACTAGTTTGAGAGCTTATTTGAAAGAAAGGGTGGTTTCAGTTCTAGTTCCTGCTCTCCAAACTATTTCACCAGCCCAAAATTTCTGGCAAAGCTGCCTAAGAACTTGACTGTCTCCTGAGAGATGAGTTGAGCGCTTGCATCTCCTCAGGCACATGAAGAGATTCAGCTCGGGTTTCTCCTTCTTGGGGAGAGGACATTTGCTACCACTGAACTGTAAGCACATTCAGGAGAGAGGCAGCCTTTTGTTACAATCCCTTTCAAATAATATCTTCTCTTTCTCCGGTGATTTTGTTTCACTGGGGCTGTGAAGGCACCTCCTTGCAGCATGGAGTTGAAAGTCTCCAATGATATAGTGAGAAATCCTGTTTTAACACTTTGTTAGTTTCTTGTTTAGCAGACATGGCAGTTGTGATTCCCACCATCAGACACTGAACACTCCTCAGGTGATGAACTGTGTGCCTGACTCAAGATACTGCATTGATGACTAGATTATGATGAGTTTGGAACTCCAAAGATGAGAGCTTTTTGTTTGGTCTAAATATCCTCTAAATCCTGTTTCCCTTCTGTAAGGAAAGAAGCTAGCAGCTTTGCCACACTCCCACAGGGGTGTTTTGAAGATTATATATCTTGCATACCTCTGAGATAATCTCATAGAGAAGGCTGTAAACACCTTGGATGATGGTGTGGGCAGAACACGCTCCAGAGTGCTTGTGTTGCACGGATTGATTCCAAAAAGAAGTTGTTTTCTTTACAGAGCCTATGGAGGAAAGGCAGCACAAAGTGGAGCCTTGGAGATCCCTCAGCCAGCTGATTTCATCAGGGACATTGGGATAATAGCACACCTCAGTAAATTGCACCCTGCCAGGAGCATAAATTTTGCTCCTGCAATATGTCAGGGATGCACACGGTGCCAGTGCTCCCTCAGTCAGCTTACTGCAGGACAGGCCAGCTTGTGGTTGTCACAGTGGGGACCTGTGGGGAATCTGAGCAGCCAGAGCACCACTGTCCTCGTGGTAAGACCACACAAGGTTTACCTGTGTGACATGATGGCCCAGAGACAGAAACCAGGAGTACAAATCCACTGGGCAGAGCACACTTTGAGACTGCTGACCATAAGAGTGCAGGCTTGGAAGGGACTGGGACCAACATTCATTCTAAGATATGTATCACCACAGACATAAGGGTGCTGATTGCAATGGGATACAAATTAACCATGGATTTATGCGCAGAGAGTGACAGTCTAATTTGAAAGATATTTTGGTCCCCCAGGAATACACCAGGACAATGGGTATTATTATGCTTGGCCACTAAAGTCTTGTCCACAGAGGCGAAAATCAGTGTGGGTCCAAAACAGCTATGCATTTAATGTGAATTTGTTAAACCATGTTAAGACTCTGTTTCAGCATTTTTAATCGAAGGTGCTTTTAATGTGATTAGACTTTACCTTACCAAATGAATTGATCTGAACCTAGTTTCATATTTTCTCATCTTGAATTAGAACATCCACACAGAAATTGAATGAAGTTTTAATATACATTTAAAAAATTAATTTGGATTTACTTCCATGAGAGCAAAGTATCTGGACTGAACATGAGTCAGTGGAGTCACATCAATGAAGTGAGAGAGCTGTCAGTCTTCAGAGCAGTCCTCACTGCCAGTGCTGGAATAATTGAGATCCAAATAGGGAAAGCCAAATTATTCCCATTAATAGACTTTTCACCTTCCATGCTCTTTTGCTTAGTAAGCTTCAGAGGCCATATCCTGGGTTATAACTAATTATGTGCTTCAGGAGTATAGTAGTCTATAGAGACATTCAGCCCACACCAAACAGCATCAATGTCTTGCCCATTAATGGGCACACTGTGTGTGTGTATATGTATATATTTATAGTTGGGACGGAATGACTGAAAAAAGTTCTGAAACATTAGATGTTAAAGTACCCATTTTTCTTGCTGTGAAAGTTTTCTGAAGTTTCACAAATTGAGTCTGTAAAAATTGCTGGCAAATTGGAAGCTATCAGGTCTTGTTTTATAGCAACATATATACAGATACATGTACAAACAACTCCAAAATGTGCCATTTCCTGAAAAAGAGACGTTAATGGGACGTCATCACCTGTCACCACTGCTGCTGTTTCCAAAGATGTTGCCTTGACCTTTAAACCACTGTTAGGATACTTCTGTGTAATCAAGATTTGCATCTTCAAACTGTCAGTAGAACAAAAGGTACTGTTTTCCTGACTCAGCTGAGTTGATGTCAAAGACCTGGTGCTTAGCTGCTGACAAAATTTTGAGTCAAACTTAAGACAGTGTTTCATTCACAGTTATGTTTACAATACATCGTTCCCATTTCATTCTGTTTAGGATGACGGTTCTTACTCTTTTCTTGCTACCAGTGGAGGGCAACAGGCAGTTTTGAAGTTCATGCAGATTGTTTTCCACCTGTCTTCATGGGTTTCAAGGAAGGAGCACAAAATGAAGGAAAAGAAAATGGCAGTCCCCAGTTTAGGGAAGAATCAGAACAGGATTAAACCATGAACTTAATTATCAATTCAGGAACTGATTTTGCTAAATGAGTATATTTTCTGTACAGGAAAAAAATAATCTTACAAAATTTTTTTCTCTCTTGGTAAGGCATTGCAATTTCAAAGTATTTGTAATTAGGCCCCTTTTGAATGGTCAGTGTATTTGTAAAAATGAACTTAGAAACAAAAGAAAATCAGGTTGTTGAAATTATATTCAACTGTTTGTTACTCTGGAGCACATTTTGTTTATTTTTTTTTTATTCATCTCTCTCTTCTAGCTTGCATTACAATTTGCAGAGATGTATATATGAGTGAAATATTGGACTTAGCAGCATTCTGCATTCACTTCACATGATGTAAGCAAGTTCACATAGTGCAGAGGTCCAGAAGAGCCAGACTAACAACAATGAGATGAGCCTGGGCATAGGCAGAGCTTAGTCTTTGTACTGCAGAAGTTGACATGGAAGTAGCAAAGAGATGTAAAAGCTCCATACACAGTCTCTGCCTGTGTATTGGTGAAAAGTAGGCAGCACTCCTTTTTACCTGTCCTATGATGAACTGACGTACAGGAACATTTGACTGCTGTTCTGCAAGTAACTGTGCAATTTTTGTGAGATTGTGCAACATGTCTGAGCCGCGATTCCAATTCCACTGAAATTATGTAAATGGTCTCATCTGTCTAGTTCAAGAAGTTCAAAGTGTCCCTTGGCTATAGGAACAGATAAAGTATTTCGAGATTTGGAAATACTACAGTAGATTAGACTGTGCTGTACTGGCTCAGAAGATTGATGTACCCTGGGCATTTTCTGATTGATCTCTGACAAGCCAGCTGTTTACCACAGTTCAGCAACTGAGGGGGTAAAATGGCTGGGTTAAGAGAGTGTTAAATCAGCTGCTACCCACTCTCCTGAAGAAGTATCTCACAGATGGCAACAGCAGAGCGGGAGAGGCAGACTTACGTGCTGTAAGCAATACCACCTTCTTTGGCATTGGTATACACAGGAGTAAATCACACCCTTCAGCTGTGGATCCATGACACATTGTATAAAATGAATTATAATCTTTCTTCTCGGAATAATAGGCTTATTTCTGGAACAGATTTCTGGTATGTTTTTTTCTGAGAAGTTTCCCAGTTCTAAAAGGCAAGGTGCAGGAATTCATCTGGAGTTTCATTTTTAGGCTGTCATTTTGAATGCATTATTGGGCTGCTGGGGTCCTTCCACAGCATCTCACCCTCAGAAACAAGGTCTTTGGTGAGGGTGCACCCTGTGTCTTGCTCATGGTGCCTCAGTGCACTCCCTGGAATGAAGGTTTAATACTAATGAACACAGCATGAAGATCATGTTTGAGTATTTAGATTTTGCAGGGTACAGAAAACCAGGTTATATCGAGATTATCTAAAAGTACACTTTGTTAGCCATGAGAGCCCCTTACATTTTGCTGTATTAGGCTCCCTCCTTACTAAGTAGTGACCCCTTAAGGAAAAATCGAGCTACTGCCGCCAGTGCTATCTTCCCATCTTAGGCTGTTCTTCCGTGAGGCTTGCTTTTCCTCCCCTCCCTGCCTGGGGTTTATCTCTTCAGCTTCATTTCAGCACACTTGAAAAAGGATGTCGTAACGCTGCCTGTCAAGAAACCCAAAATGTGACTCAAATGCATTTATTACTTTTTGTGTCAAGCATTGTACCCCTGTCTTCTCCCGTTACTCCCCTTCCCATCTTGATTTGATTTTTCACTAAAGCTGTATTACTGGGCCACTTAGGAAGTACATTTTTTTTGCCTTGATGTTTTGCAGTCGATGTTGTTCACTCCTCTTCTTTTACCATACAGATAAGGACTTAGACAAGCATTGGTTTTTTTTCTGTTTGTTTCAAAGTCCAAATGCTGAAAAACCAAAATGCTGGTTATGCTGGTTAGCCACTGCTTCTTCAAAACCTTCTTGCTCCAGGACAGTATGTTGAAAAAACTGAATCCAAAATTTTCAGCAAAGAAGATGAGAAACTCAGTATATTCTGGGTTTTCACTGTTTTGTCTTTTTTAGGCCGGATTTGGGAAGATTTTTTTTTAATGTCTTGAGTCCAAGAATACTGAAAAACTATTTTAAAGCATCATTTGTGCATGATGGTCATTGTTTGATGTCTAAGGGACATGCATAATTCTCCTCAAGAGGAGAAATCACCAACTGTGAAGTAGCAAACCTAGTTTTAGATTCTGACTCAATCTGCTTTTCCACATTGTATGACTTTTCCAGGAAAGACCTTCCATTGTGAGAGTTCAAGCAGTTTGTACCGATCTTTTCTATAACTTCTGAGTACTGTGTTTTCCACTCAGTAATGTTGTGTAAGTGCAAGTCCTACAGGTAAATAGGTATCTCTAGCAGCAGGGACCATGGCTCAGATTAGCTGAACAATAATACACAGATTCCTGAAGTTTTCCAGCTGATGGTGGAGTTCAGTTTGGTGCAGCTGAGTTACTTCTCAGCTGTCCAGCTCTACTGGGTGCAGTTTTGTTTGTGGACTGCAGCAAGGCTTTACCTGACCAACTGTTGTTAGAGAGAGTTGCTGGTTCCAGGACCATGAGTTTGGTACCATGAGAAGGTACCAAAGTAGAAACGGACCCACAAATAT
>VXBU01004190.1:233052-309051 GCA_013400315.1 Bombycilla garrulus
ATTTTTTTTGAGGGCGTGAGGCTTTCTTTCCTATTACAAAACACATTTTCTGTCCCTTCCTTTCCCCAAAAATCGGTTAGCATAGTTGAACAGATGGCCAACTTTGGTATGGGGTATTTTGTCTAAACTTGCAGCTATTTACTCAGGGATGATCAGAGAAGACATTGCTCACTTAGCAGCACGTGTTGTTGTTCTCATGCCTCTTCAGTATTAAACACAAGAATTCATGCCAGTGGTACCCTTGTTCTCCGTAGGTGTGCAGAAGTAGGACCCAAAGGAAGGGTCACAGCTGAGTGTGCTGCGCCACTCGCCGTAGTTACTTATCTCTGTCAGCCAAAGCCCAGTCAGGTTCGAGACTCCTGGTGTAGTACGAGCACATGAGTGCATGATGCTTTTCCTAGAGACTTTGTGTTATGCCACCTAGTTTATCAGAAAGCCTAGCAGTATCTATGGATACCTTTAGCTTTTTGCAGTGTAGCAATGTATAGCTGCAGTTACTGATCAACAATTTATTTGTATACTTTCGGGCTTTGTGAGAAATTGTTTTAAAAGAAGCATGGGAAAAGCAGTCAATTGCCTGTGATTTGGTCTTGGGTTTTTTGTTTGGTTGTGTATTTTTTCCCCCTTTGTTCTGTTTTCCTCTCCTAACAGCCAAATAAACGTAAAGCCCAGTAGGGTAAAACTTTCTAAATATACCTACATTAATTTTGCTCAGTGCATCATGACCAACATAGTCCTGCTCTTGACTTCAATCATCAGCCCTCAGGGAGGATATGTGTGATTCAGCAGCAGCAGATATCCCTTTGGGCTAATACTTTTTAAAAGCTAGCACTGCCCAATGCATCCTCTTCTCTAGGTTGTTGACATAGCTCACCCAGTGGCTGTAAACAAGTTTCAAGTGCAACAGAGGAGCTTCCCTTGTTACGCCAAGATAGAGACAAACACTTCTTTTGACCTTGTTTTTCTCTTTCACCAGATTTTTATAATACTGTTACACTACACAAGCATTGTTAGCATCTCCTGCTAAAACTAAACCACTTCTGGCATTAAAACATTAAAACCTCTGGCATATTTATCTGTGACATCTGGGCTGTTCGAAATGTTTGAGGACTTTTTGTTTGTTTTTGTGGCTAACAGAAAACAGGAAGAAAGTGACAAGTTGGACAGCTTGTAATAGGAAAGATTTGTCAAGGAGACACACATTTTCTCATTGTGCACCTCAGAGTTTTATAGCATCCCGTCCCATTTGTGTAGGAGAGATTTCTTTGTCCTGTTATGCAGTTTTCCTTTTGCAGTGGAGTGGGGTGCTGAGGGAGAAGGGAAAGGAGCTATGAACCAGAGGGCATATTTTTTGAGTAATCCAACCAAGTCAGCTTCTAAACTAGGCAGAGATTTTTGGGAAGATGGTCTTCTTTCTCTGTAAAGGGGAGCTAGAATAACAGAAAAATCCGTGCTAGTAAATAGCACCTTAAGTTTAGGTATCTAAGTGTGGCTATTTCTCACTTCTGGCAGTCTGATTAGGTGTGCCATGGTGAGTGTTTCATCTGAAAATCTGAAGGGTAGCAAATGCAGATTGGGGTTCATCAGGGCAGGATTCAGATCATGCCAGCTCCTAAGGCTTTGCTAAAACTCCAGAAGGATAAATCTTTACTAAGCCAAAATATGTCAGTGTTTGAACCAGAAATAATCCACTTTTCTGGCAAGTGCTTGCCTCAGGTCTCCAAAGCACCAGCATGCATGTTTTTATAGGTATGAAAGAGTACCGCCTTCATCCATACCTGACATTACTAGTCAAAAGTTTCCTGTGTGGGCAAGAACTGAACATTCTTCTATCTTATGTAATAAAAATCCCATTCCTTCCAAGATGAGTGTATGTGGCAGGATAGTTCACATGTGTAGCTAAATCCATGTAGTCTATCTAATGGGAAGATGAAATACAGCATAACGCATAACTGTAAATTTGACTTGGATAATGTCACACTGGCAGTGTAACACAGATTTTATCTAATCTGTTACTTAAGGGTATTATCTGGTTTGAGGGGCATTTAGAACTAGAACTGATACTTAGGAGAGAAAGAGCAGAAAGAGTGGTTAATGTAAAATGTAACAAGAGGGCAATTTTGCATTTCAAGCCATGGGTTTTTCTCTCCATTCAAGCATATTAGATCTTGAATTAATTACTGGTCTACTCATATTGAGTAAGAGTAGCCACTGGGGACACTATGAGGGCCTTCTGACTTTGATAGGACCAGTTTTCATTTTTCCTAATACAATTGTGCAGCCATACCTATTGTCATTTGGTGTGTTTAGGGTGTGCAGTCTGAGAGATTATGAAAAAGTTTTCCTTTTAGTTACCTGCTTTCTTTAGTTGAATTATGTCAGGAATTATCATCTTCTCTGTTGTGTCTATGAGGAATTTTCATCCACTTACAGTCTTTCTTATGAAGAACAGTGGCTTTCAGACAGTCCCCAGTTTTAACATCTGGCACTAGCACAGAAATCTTTCAGAGGTGTTCAGCTTTTTGCTTAGTGCAGTTTTTTCTGACCATAGCTTCTTGCAACTTAGTTTGCTTTTAGCTGGCAAAGTATATCATATGCACTTCAGTCCTGGGTCTGGAAGCATGGGTAACTTCTCAATGGATTGAGAATCAGCTTTGTTAATTGGGAAGAAAAGGCATGAGAAAATCTTTCATATTCTGTCATAACTTACCCAGAAACTCCAGAACTGCCATTGGAGGAGAAGGTTAGTTATTGTGGACCAAAAAAAAAAAAAAAAGAAAAAAAGAGGTTTGGCCTCTCTGCTCACCTGCACAGTGGTAACACAGAAAAAAACCTTAATGTTTTCCATGGCCTAGGTGAAGGCTGGGCTCTGTTAAAAAGTTTGAGGAGATCCATGTTGCTTTTATTTCTTTGTCACTAAAATTATTTAGATCATTTATTCCCCCTTGCTACAAGTGGTCTTGAATAAACTGATACTGTCTGTCTTGTGTCAAGACTGGAGTGACTATATCTTCCTTTAGCAGGGTACTCTGGACCATGATAAATACAAGGCATGGAAGACTGAAGACAGGGTATTATAAATGGACAGAAGCTTACAGCTTTTCTCCAAGTTATGTCTTTGAACTGCCATGCCAGCTGATGTGCAGACAGGCTCAACAAATCTGCCAGCAGGGCTTCCTAGGGCATTGCCCACTGAAAATACATCCAGCCTGGGCAGAGAAAGCTTATGCAGGAAGGCTGAGGTTGGTCTCTCCAGACTTGCCCCTCACACAGGCACTGCTCCTGATTTAGGGTGCTGTTGGAGCAAGACGCAGGGGCTGGGAATAGGCCCTGTACCCTGTGTCAGCCCAGCCTTCCGCCTACCCTGCTTTAGTGTTTGTCTGCATAATGTGGGGCTAATACACTGAGAGAAAGAAGTCAGCCCTGGAAAAATCCCTCTGTGGAAGCTGTGTTTTTGTCAGTAAGGTGGGGTACCAGCTTATCAGGCTTTGTCATTTCCATACATCTTGAGGAATGTAAGTTTTCAGGTGGTTCTGCTTAGCAGAGAAGACTGGAGTGAGGTTGCTGGGCTTGAAAGGGCAAAGTGTGAAGCCTTTCTGAGGAAAACACCTTGATATGTGTATGTGAAGACTTTATAGTGCTGCGAATTCTGGCCTTGGGTTTTATCAGCCACCCTCTAGTGATAGGAAGAACAAGGCTTCACAAGCATCTGGTACCAAAACACAGAGAAGGAGGAGGGAGGAGCATCAAATGGGTCTCAATTACCATTTCAGTGAAGTGACCTCAGCAGCACTGTTCTGAACACATCTGCACTAACAGAGCCCAAAGTAGAGAGGCTGTGGTCATTGACACAGAAAATAAGTATCTCCTGATGGGTTTCATTTAGTATTAGATAAAATGCCAGAGCTTGGAGACTGCTTTACAGAATAAACAGCACAAAGTTCAGATGAGATGAGTGTGGCTGAGCAGAACCTTTGATTGTATCCTGGCAGCAAGCTTGGCTGCCAGAGGAAGAAATGGTTTTGTTCATATTAAAGACCAAGCTGCAGGTGAGAGCTTTGCTGGGAGGATTAGAGCTCAGTCTGAGTTGCTTAGTTTAAATTGATATTCAATATTCATAAAAAGATATCAGAAGACCAATCAAGACTCTGGGAGATGGAATGAAAGCTGTGCTTTCTGACAAAACCAGTCCACTTCTAGTGGTAAACTATTGCTTAGAAGGAGTGATGACTACTTTTGGGGTTTCCAATCCAAAATATTTACTGCTGGTATGCTTGTACATTCTTCTGTGAGGAAAGCCTCTCTACCTATGTGCAATGCCTGCATTGTCCAAACATTCCACGCAATCTTCAGAGCAATTTTGAGAGTGAATCCTTTAAAAAGCATGCGAGTGCATTCATGTTTTTTTAAATAAATGAGATTAGTCACCATTCAAACTTTTTTGATTTAACACTAGAAGTGCTACTTGACTGCAGCAATGGGAGTGCAAACAGAATGGTGAGAACATACCAGTACAGTTGTCCAGTAAATACTGCATGTGTATAGAAGGACATTCCCCTGTGAAATAAATCCAGAAAGTGTTCTGAACTTGGTTCAAATATTGATGGCTGGGGAAGGCTGAAGAAAATTTTTATCTTTCATGTAGAAATGACAAAGCCTGCTAAGCTATGAAGGCTGTATGGATTTTAAGACTTTAACCTCTGGCAAAGCTTGTGAGCTAACTCTTAATTCTGAGTTTGTCTATTTGTAAGTGTGGGCTTCTCAGATTTCTGGAAAGGCAGTAACTGAAAAAGGAGAGAAAAAAGGTTGAACGAGGCAGTTTGAAGCAGCACTCATAACTAAAAAACAAAGATCTTATGCTGCTGATATTTCAGAATACTTCAGCACTGGTTATTTGGGGCAGCTCATTTTTCATCTCCTCTATGGAATCAGAGTCACTTAGTTATCACAAAAACTTCCTGGGTGCTTGGTTTGTGTATGCCTAGCCACAGAGAATCTCAGACAGCACATTCGACTTTAGGCACCTAAGTGGCAACTGGTTATTCTTAAAGTAAGGCCAGTGAAATGCAGAGCTGTGGAAAACTTTCTTCCAAACATCTCCCTTCCCCTACCTCCCCACTTTCAATCTATCTACAAGCATCCGATAGCCCTTTGAGGCAGGTGGTTATAAGCAAAAGCAAAACAGTGGAGAACAATTGTGTCTGTGGGTGTCAGGATCTGGAAATGTTATGAATTCTTACCAAATCAGTGTTTTGCTAACATTCCAAAAGTTACAAGAGTGAATGTGTCTTTAACAGTACTGATAGTTTATCGTGTTCCGTTATGATACAAGAAAACAAACCGAGTGTCAGTATTTTGTATGAGTCATTCTAGTTGTGCAAAGAGCTGCTCGAATGTGCTTGAGGTGGTTGAGTTAACCCTCAGTTGCTGCCTCGAGTACACAGAGCCCTGGGTTCTGCGGGGGAGGGGGTCCTGTCGCAGGTCTAGAAAATCTACAGCGGCAGGCTTGCACCGGGAGAGTCACGGTACCGGTGCCGGGAATGCGGCGGCAGGGGCAGCGCAGCGGAGAGAAGAGACGGGTTGCGGTGCTTGCGTGCGGAGGCGTCTGTGAAAATGCTGTTTCAAAAATAAAGGAAACAATCTAACTAACAGTGAAAGGGGCAAGGAGCCGTTGGTGACCTGCCCGGAAGGGAGAGGGGCTGGAGGAGCGGTGCGGGTTTTGCTGCCGGTGCCCGCGCCAGCCGCGAGGGGGTGCGGCGGGAGCGCTGCTGCCCGCGGCATCCCTGTAGCGGGACGGACCCGCCGCCCTTCGCGCTGGGCTCTTCACCGCTGTCAGAGGACGGTTCAGTTGGGGGTTGTTGAGGCTGTTATGTTGTGCTGAACGTCAGTGGATATGCGGTAAACAGGTAGAGAAGCTGTGGGGGAGGCTTTGGTCCTGAAAAACACTCTGCTCTGATCTCATGCAATATGAGCGTGAAATTGTCTAGTGTGAGGTCACAGGGATGCTTTTTTTTCGTTCATTATCTCACTTCTTTCTTTACTACCACACTTCTATCCTTCTTTTTCCCTTCATTTGTCCTTTCTCTCTTCCCCTTCTTTCTTCTCCTTTCCATCCACGTCCTGCTGTCCTTTTGTGCATCCCTTTTTGTCCTTCTTCCATCTTTTTCTTTCTCCCTCCTTTCTTTTCTCCATCTTTCTTTCTCTGTTATCTCTCTATTCTTTCTTTCTTTCCCCCCCCCCTTCTTCCTGTCCATACCATCTGCTCTATTTCTGTGAATGAAGATTGGAAAAAAAAACAATAAAAGGAAAGTAAAACAAGATATTTCATAAAGGATTGATAGAGATCTTTAACATAACCTCCTGTCTGGAGTAAATGCTAGTTTTTCATTTATGCACAGAATACTGCTTGTGTCAGGTTTTGTGTTTCTGGTTGTGTAATTTTCTGTGGGAGATTTGGGGAGAAATTGACTGTATTATGTAGTTTGTTCACTATGGGCCATTTGAATCCTCACTCTGACAACTGGGTCCACAGGCTTCACAGGTCAGCAGGGGAGAGGGAGATGTTAATCCTCTTGTGACAGTTCACTTGGGAGCCTTTGCTCATTCTCTCTGTCCATCTCTCCCTCAGGTTTTATGAGCTGATGGTCCTTCCACCTCTGTAAGCAGGGGGAATCCAGGTCAGGGAGTTTGGGTTTGGCATTCAGACATGGGCTCAGGCTGAGCCTTGCTCAGTGCCTTTCTCCAGTGTTATCAGCTTTCATTTCACCCTTGAGTCAACCACATGCCATGTCCTGTGGCTAATGGTTAGTCCCTTTGAAGACAGTTATCAAAGCATGAATGCATACTTAAGGTGACTAAACAGAGTCCCTAGTAACATCCAGTTGCAGAGGTGATAGTTGTTATCACTGTCATTACTGCCAGCAGAGTTAAATTCTAAATCCAATACTGGGAGACTTTGTGTGTATTTGTGTGTCTGTGTATGTGTGTGAGCACATGCAGGTGAGATGTTTTAGGGGGATTATTGCCTTCTACAGTTATAGTCTATTCAGTTTTCCTTCGGAGTAGTCCATTGGACTTAGAAAAAAAAAAAAAAAGGCTGTTCTACTAATGCCATATTGCACCTGTATACAAAACAGCACTGAAAACTGCTCTGAGTTATTTTACTATATTTTGAATGGGTGACCCTGTTATTCTGTGAATATAGTTTTTGTATGTCCTCTTGAATTGCACAAAATAAACTGGTGATGTTTGTGTCACCACAGTCATGGAGCTCTAGCTGAAATCTCTGTCCTTCAAACCACCCTCTGTGGAACAAGCTCCCGTTGCCTGGGATCATATAGTCTTTGCATGTCCAAGGTCACAACAGATCAGTCTAATCACAGAAACCAGAGTCTCCTGACTCTCAGTTTAACCTTTTCCTTCAAGTCACCCTGGTTTGTAACACATGGCCATAACATGGCCTTTTTTTTTTTTTTTTAATGTCAAAAATATTTATTTACCTTTGTGAAATAAAGTTTCCTGGTGGGCACTGTGCATTGTTGATATGTCTACTGCAGGGGAGATAGAAAGAGGAGAGTCTTTTTAGGTAGCAGGCACATTGCTGTCCCACTGAAGGGGGCATCAGAGAAGATGTCAACTGTGCCATTGTGTCAGACCTGCAGGTTCAGGGAGAGTCACTGGCAGGATTTGAAAAAAGCTTCAGAGAAAAGGTTTTATCAGAAAAGTTTTCCAGCAGACTGCTTCCAAGGACAGTATGTACCTTTGCAAGAATGAAAGAGAAACCTCCCATGCAGAGCTTCCCTATTCCAATGGGAACAGTATGACCTGTAAAAACTGGCGTCCCAGGACAGCCATTTTCTCCTGGTTTCTGCCCTCTGCTGTACTTCTGCAATCATCCATGGTAGCTTTAGAGCAGTGTCCTGGTCATCTCAAGACAAGTTACATTAGGACAAGTTGGCTAAGCCTTTGAAAAACAAACCTGAAATATGCTTTCAGGTAGCTGCTAGTTGACCCTGTTCTTGGAAAGAGCGGACTGGAAATGCAGAAGCAGAAACTGTCCTGTAAAGAGTGTGTTCTCTGTCAAGCTCTGAAGGACTAATGCAGCTGCTAGTGCATTTGTGGGGTTAGTTAAAAGGCAGTGCTTTTAAAAGTCAAGGCAGTTGTGCAGGAAAAGAACTTGCCTGAGCATGTGGAGGATTTCTGTCCCTCATAGCATTGGAGATGAGGATTGGCATAATTTTTGAAAGATAGGCTATAGTTCAACCAAAACGTATGGGATGAATGCAGAAATTATTGGGTGAGGTTTTTTTTTCTTTCACAAGCTTCTGGTCTGGCAGACATTCTGAGCCAGACTTAGTATTATAGGTTCCAATCTTTTTTATCTTGGTACTTTTTGATTTAAATGCAACTTTTACTTATGCATGTTGCTCATGGCATGTGAGAAGGTACTGCAAATGTACAAAAGGCTAAGTGTAAATGCTGGATGATAAGATGAGCTGCGGGAAAAAAAAAACAACTGATTATTAACCAGACTGAAACTGATGTTAAGCACAAGTTTTCCTGGTTTTATGAAGTGCCAGCAAGGTCAGAAATTGGAAAACTATTTCAGAGCAATAACAACAAACTGAAGGAAGAGCAGGAAGGTTTTTGAGAGAGGGATTTGAAATAGATAACTGTCCTGTTAGCTCACGTCCATTCCTAGGTTATTTGGCATTGATATGCCTTGGTTATTTTTCCCATCTGTGAGTGAAGATGTCCCTCATCCCACCCTGTCCTCATGTTTAGAGTGAAGACCACCTCACCTGGGTGAGGAGCTCTTTGTAGGGACCATCCTACCATCATCCCTCATTCTAGCTGCAAGGTCCCTCTTGAGACTCACGTCAGTTCCGTAAATGCCAGAACCCACTGTTCTCAGCAGCCAGTGTTCTTCCTTCCACCCCCAAATTTGCCATCTTCTGTCATCCCTTCTCCACCTGACTCGTAGAAACTGATAGCAATAATCAGGCCAGTTTCCTGACCTGGAACAATCCAGTTTCTAGGCAGATTGCATGAGGAGAACCAATTCTTTAGCCTCAGTATGAGTTGTACCTAGCAGCAGGATGAAGGCAGAGTTTGTTGTCAAGGGATTGTCACTTCAGTCCACAAAAAAAAAAAAACCACCAAGGGAGGGGATATCATTTCTAAGAGATGCTGAGAGAGAAGTAGCTTCATCTAGGCATTTTGTTTTGAAGGTATGGAATTAATTGCAGAACAGCTGCTGCCAGGGACATTGTTTCCTTTTGACGGGAGGTGCGATGACAGATTCCCAGGACACCAAAGATGGCTGAGGATTGCTTAGTCCCAACATGGATTTTTAAATGCTTCTTATGGTTCACTCTAGGCTTCCATGGTTTTTCCTCAGGTTGACTTTGAATGCAAGTGCTGTTAGAGCTGAAGTTAAGCTACTAGGTCCATATAGCTCTTTTTCTGTCCAGGAGCTTTAGTTTGAGCTCTTAGTGTCTGTTCTCCTTCTGATTTCCAAAATGTCAGACTTGTCTCCAGTGACAAGCTATGCCCAGCAATTGCTGCCACAGTGAGCTTGCCTGAAGATACCTCCATGGCACTGACAAGAGGGAAACAGCATGAAAATGAGATGAAATGGCACGAAGACATGTAATGGGTAGGAGAGATGGTGTCCACTGCTCTGCCTGATGCTCCCTCTCAACTGCACAGGTGATTTTGCTACAGATAGTATCGTGGTATATTGGTTTGCTCATGGCTTTTTTTCTCCATAAGTCCATGATGAAAGGTTTTCTTCCTCTGGGCATTTAGATCAAAATCACCAGGAGCAAGTCTTATCCAATCCCTCTTACCCATTACAGGCAGTTCTGAAGGCACCATGTCTGTGTGTATCCACACCTGAGTCCTGAAAGGAAAATTATGTTCCTTGCATATAAGCTGACCTTTAAGGAATGCATTGAAACTCCTTGAACATCACTGGGAGTGTTTGCATACTTAAGCTTAAGCACCTTCCTAAGCACTCTGGCAAGTGGAACTAGCTGGGGCTGTGTGCCTAGGTCTAGCTTTTCCCTTCTCTCACCCTACACAGTTAGCCATACATCTTAAACTCTGAGCAGGTCATCCTAGGTGTCCTTTGGCAAGTCCCAAAAGGGCCAGGTAAAAATGCAGTTGAAGACACTGCAAATTATTTAAACTGAGAATAACGAAAGGACTTCTGTCCAACAAAAACTGTTCATGAAAGAAATTGATATAATGCACTCTATCATGTCTGCTGGCCAAGAGATAACAGGCAGAGAAAGATAATTAAATTGAAAGTCTAATATTTGCTGTTGAGGTTAGTGGTTAACTCATCTGATGTGTGAAATCAGGTACCTGTACGTTTGGAACTGTTTTGGCATATTTTTCATCTTACACTCTTTATAACAGCAAGGTGATAGCTTTTACTCTTTCAATTCTAAACTACTTAGCTTTCACAGAGAAGGCAAACTCTTAATTTTTTTTCCCAGAGTCACGTTAGAGCAATATTAGTGTAAACATATGTGTGGACTTGTGTACACACATGCACTCCAGTCCATCACAACTGCAGCAAGAGAGGAGTTGACTTGAGTTTCAAGACCTCCTAGAGCTATATTACAGCACAGAATTTATCCACTGGGGAATTGTCAAGGAAAAAAAAAGACTTATTTTCTAAGATATTTTTAACTCACTGTTTCATAAAAGTTATGGAGCTCCTGGAAAGACTTCCTTGGGGAGCGGTCCTGTGAAATGTGCCAACAGCTGGACGGCACAGATTTGGAAAACACTGCTGTCCTTAAAGAATGGAACGGAAAGCTTCTGTGAGAAGGCACTGTATTTTCCCAAATAACCCTTTTTTTTCTGTATTAATGTTGTAAAGAGGAACAAATGCATCTTCTTTTGATAATGCAAGGAAACAAGCTTTTGTGGAAAAGCAGAAATCTCACCATGGCTCATCGGGGAAGTGTAGAAATGTACAAAGAATTGAGTTCACTTTGATTTGTTTTTTAAGGCTGCAGTTGGTTAACAACTCCTTGACTAGATTAAAGAAATACCAAGCAGCCTCAGAATTGCATTGTTTCATGGCATATTTCATGATGTTTCTCCCTATCAATTTCATGGCAAAGCTCAGTTCATTTCAGATCAATGCCAAAGACTCCAGACACAAATAAGAGCTATAAATCACTTTGGAGTTGAGGGATAAGGAACAACTTGAGGTATTTAAAACTGAAATTAATTTCTGAGGCTATTTCCATTCAGAAAACCATGGTGACTGCTGGCTCTGAACTGGGGAGTAGATAAGATAAAAAGAATAAGGCAGGATTACCCTCACACTGTTTGCACCTCTTCTCCTGACCGTCAGCAGTCACCTGTCTGTCCAGTAAGACTGCTGGAGGGTTGTCATCACTGTTCCAGTGGAAAGCCCCACCTCACCAGATCCGGGTCCTGATTAGGAGGTTTCCATCCACCTCCAAGCCCCACCAGAGGAACAAGAGGCAGCTTTTGAATCTGCATCACACCACAAAGGCTCCCAAGCATCTCACATGCTTCCACTGCAACTTTCTGACCTGTACGGCTTTACTGTGTCCAAGAGTGTCACAGCCAATGATTTCTGGTTACCTTATTTTTTTCCTGTCACCCATAATCATCTGTAACTGGAGATGGGATACTAAGCTAGTCTAGCTTTTTGTCTCATCAGAATGGTCATTTTTATACGTGACAAAATATGCTTGAGGATGAAGTGAAGAATGGGCACGTGGGCTTGCTTGACAAGGGAAATTATTGGGTGTGGAGGGTTTTTCAAACAAGAGGGGAGGATAAACACTTGACCAGGAATGACTCTACCAGCACCTCAGGGCACCTTCCTTAAGCAGTTGTCTATTTCTCATGTTCTCAGTGCTCTGCTTCTGTCCTGTGTCTGCTATATCTCTTTCCCCAAAACCACCATCCACTTTTCTAACTCAGTTCTTGCCTGGAGCATACTGTATATAATGTTTCTAGGTAGGAATGTGGGGGTGGAAAGACCACATGAGGTCATAAAGTTTTTGTGGAGTTGCAATTTGATCCAAAAAGTGAATTACCAGGTGCTTCTTCAGAAAGGGATTGGGGGGTTATATTTAAATATGTCATTTAGTAAGGCCTTTTATTCCAGAAGATAATCAACTCCATTTATTCTCTAAATATACATTTGTTTTACCATAGCATAATTCTAGGATGATGTTTAAATTGATCAGTAGATTGAACTTAAAAAATTAAGAAATAAAAGAAATAGTAAGACAATGCTACATATCATTTTTCCTAAGAAATAAGATTTTACCAGACTACTGAGTAATAAAACCTTAAAAAGGCAATACATTATGTTTATTTTAATAAATTACTTCTGTGTTGCAGAAAACAGGAAGAGGAGGGGCACTGCTCCCGTAATCTGTGTGAACTCTTAGGACCAGGGTGGATATAGCATCAGTCAGTAGGCTTTAATCAAGATGGGGTGGCAGGGAAGCTTTGTAGCACTCTGCAAATGTAGGTACTGTTGTTAAATGGTTGTGACCTCTCAGGGAGGCTTCTTGTAACAGAAGGCTCCTATGAAAGGGCTTTACTCTCCTGTAAGCAGTAAACAGGGGTGCAGTTGGTCATGGCTTGGCTGGGAGGCTGCTGGGTCTGCTCTGCAGCAGACAGAGCTTCTGGAACACAGGTTGTATTTTATTTCTGCTGTGTTTCTGAACAGAACCGCTGAGCACTGCTCCCCTACCCACTTGTTCAGGCATTCAGCAGGGAGAATCAAATGCAGGCAAAAACAGCTTGGAAGGCAAGTCTGTGTTCAGTGTTCTGCTTATGCAGGGACACCTGGAAAGCTCATCCAAATGAGCCTTTAAAGTGCATACATTAAGTCATATTGGATCACCACTTGTGTTTTTTTATTATTTTTAGCTATAAACCAGAGAGAATTAAGACCACTTTGTTTCCAAAGGTGTAGCCTCACCAGAGTGTAACAGAAATACTTCAGATTCACACTTTGCGTTAGTTCAGCAAAGGTTTTGTAGTCTGTCCTTGCACCAGCAGCCCTAAAATGCCTTCCCCTTGCTGATGAGCCCAGGATAATTTTCTAGCCCTAGCCAGGGGAAACCAGATGCCCACATGAGATGTTACCCAGGGAGAAATCAGGTTGGGACCATGTTCAAAGGGACAGGAGAATTGTTGGAAAAGCATGGACAGGACTGGGATTTGTGGGGCTGGACGTTGAGCAGTGGGGAAATGAGTGAATAGAGAGGTCCTCCGTGGAGGTGGAGGCCTAAAAAAGGGGAGGAGAGTGAGAGCGGAGAACTTAGGGAGCAAGATGTGTCTGGGAGATAAGGCTGCAGGAAGAGTACGGGAGAGGCACACGGTCATTTTTGGCTCAGTGGGAGAGTGGAAGTTGGGAAAGAGGGGGAACTGAGACAAGACCGACCCACAACAAGGGCAGAATGAGTGGAACAGAGGAGTAAGGTGGCCTTGCGGCTGGGGGGGAAGAAGGCTGTCAATACAGATGGTGTTGGGCAGCCCTACTTCCCCTGGGGTTAGCAAGCAAAGGGACTTCACTGACCACCCTCATCATCTTTTCCTCGCCTGCTTAGCCATGCTGTTGCCATGCAGTGACCATGGCAACCCAAGTTTCTGACTGGCTGTTCTAGGATGGTAGCTGTCATGGTAGCGGTAGTGAGCATTAACAGAGGGAAGGGGAAGGCAAGCAGCTGTGCAGCAGGGGAAGTTGCCTGAGTACAGTAATCATCTTTGGCAGGTCAAGGGTGAACCGTGGCCTGCGGGAGTTGTACAATGCCCAAGGCTAGCAAAGTGGTGTTATAATAAACCCCAGATGTTTCCGCTACTTACAATGTATATGTTATGTTTAAACCTGAAAATGCATCCTAGGATCTGGTGGGTAGGGAAACAGTTATTAGCTGCTTGGAAATGACTTGCTGGTAATGTATCTGTTCCCCCTTGATATTAGCTGTTGCCTGTTTAAAATATAAATCTTCTAAGCAGAGACCCTCGTGAACGGCTTCTCTGCCAAACCAGTGGTTCCACTCGGCTCCATGAGAAAGAGCACGGTTCTCCCTGGCAGGTTTCTGGGAGGGTGATCCCGGGCACGGCAGCCCTGGGAGCCGCGCTCGCTGCCAGCGCGCGCTGGGGTGGGGGAGGCACCGCCGTCAGGCAGGGGAGCGCAGCCAGCCACAGGTGTGCAGAGAGCACTGCTTAATTTCCCCAGGCTAATTATTTTAGAGCTGGGAGCCAGAGCCCTTGTGGTATGTCATGGTCCACAGCAGAGCTTTGAATAAGCATTTAAGAGAGGGATAGGATTTAGCTGATCAGATTTTTATGCCAAAACAATTCCTTGTCTGTAAGAGTAAATTAGTCAGCTGAACTGTGAATTTGTGGCCAAAAGGCTGCTTTGTGCAGACCCTCCAAGTGATCAGTTCTACAGATGGTCTAGGCAAGGCACTCAAAATATTAAGATTTAAAGTGAATGAGTTCAACTTCATGAGTGGGAGGGCCTGTTCAAAGATGAACCATTCTGAGTGAATTATACCAAAGCCACACAAATTTTGAGGAGACATTTTTGCTTCAATGTTTTATTGGATTTAACTAATCCAAGAAAAATGCACACCTTCAGTAAATCTTGAATAATTAATCACACATGTCCTCTGCCTGCCCTTGCTTCACTGTCCACCAGTTTGCACAGTGCCACATTCATGCATCTTGTGGGCACTTGGGGTACAAAATTACTTGTCTGGTGTACTGGGACTAGCCCTTTGTGTCAGGAGTGGAAGAGGAGTGATTTAAGATACGTTGTGCAAAAACATTGCTGAAGATCAGGCAACATTTTGCAAGGAAAATGGCCAGAAATTGAGTCCTCTCCCAGACACACCAGTGTTGTGCTGAGAACCCTTCTGTCCAGGATACCTGGGATGTGTGGGCGAGTGGAGTAGTCACGTTACACAGCATTTGTCATGTCTTGATATGAGTTTTGAGTCTGCATAGAAATGAATCTTGGGGCTTGGGGAGAAAACTATGCTGATTTTGAGGTTTTGTTGCATTCTTCTCCCTCATTTTCTGTTCCTTCTCCAAACAGTCTCTGTGCAGCTATTCCATCACAAGTCTACTGTGACTTCTGTTAAGGGCAATGTCTTTTCTTCCTGAGCTTTATTGTCTTCCCACATCCCACGTGCCTGCCTTAGAGTGATTTTCTTGAATGTTAGCCCTGATGGACAACTCCCTGCCTAGACATCCAGTTTTACAGTATTTCACATCACACCTCATAAGAAGAGAATCCAGCACAAGCATTCTGCTAGGCAGAGTGCCTGCATGATGATGTGAAGGACTCTCCGTACCTTCCCCTGATGCACTTGGACTCAGTATTGTGGGTGAAGGACCATTGATGTCAGTGGTTTCTAGTGTGATACTCAAGTTTAAAATGCAGTTAAGCCATGTCAGTCAATATGAATTCAATGCCTGAGGTGGCTGAGTGTAAAATGACCAGAGCTCTGTGAATTCACATCACATCCTAATAACTACCTTCCCCCCACGGAAAGTCAAATACATAGAAGAGTTAGCTGCCTGAGATATTTTTTGAATGTTAGACTTACCTGTTTTGCTGATTGCAAAAAGGTTTTTTTGTGTTTTTCATCTAATTTAATGTGACGACTAAGCTACACTGAAATTGCTGAACAAGAGTTAAAAGAAGAAAAAAAAAAAGTATTTTTCTCTCTCAATCCATGCCTAAAACTGAGGCGACTTCCTTTTTTCAGAATGTGATGACGATTTACTCAAATGTGAATACACTTCTAGTACTTGTTTAGTGATCCTGTTGAGTCTGAATTCAAAACATGTGTTAATAAAAGTTCTGCTTTTTCTAAAATTTTCTAAAATTTGTAAGATTTCCACCCTCTCAGTGATCTGGTAGATTCAGCTAATGCCAAGTCCTTGTCTCTTTTTCTGTATTTCAATCTTTATCTATCCCTCTGCAGAATAATCAATAAGATAACTAATACATCACAGAATACATTATTTTCCAGCCTAAAATAAAATATGTAAGAATTTATATTGTCCTTATACAGATAAAATATCCTCAGAACTTGGAAAACTGAGTTATCAAATTGAAATTAAGAGCTATGCTTAGTTACAAATAAAGGTGTCCCAAGAGTTAGAAGCCAGGGACAATCTTTCTCCTTTTTTTTTTTTTCCTATTTATTGCTGGAGAAATAATGAGATATAAGAAAATAAAAAGATGGTTAAAACTTGTTGTTTAAGTTCAGTGCTTCCTCTGATTACTTAAATAATGTTTTGATTGGGGAAACAAGCCATGGGGATAAACGGCTGTCAAACATCTCAGTACTATCAAAAATAATGCCATCTCCTGAGCATTGATAAATACTGAGGAATTAGAAACTTTTTTTTTTAATCTACTGAGAAAGGTTAGGACGAAAATAGTGTGAGGCAGAAGGCACCTGGCTCTCGAGCTATTTGCCTTTCTTGGCTTCCATGATTGTATTCCATGTTTGGTGTGTCTTCAGTCTGCCCTGGATAGGTCTGCAGAGGCTACAGATGGAGGTGCCATGCCCTGCCAGCAGAGATGATCACTTTGTTGGTGATTTGCTGGATTTAGATCCTCTCTTCTCTCTCAACTCATGTTAGAGTTGTTGCTGAGAATCCCTGAACATACAGTGTGTGCTCACTTCCTCTTCCTCCATTGCAAATAGCTTGATTGTTCCATGGGCTTCAGGAAAACACTAATTTGATGCTGCTTTCCCTCAATCCTTGATCTGTTTGTTTACTACTGGAAATTTGTGAAGCTCAGGGAATAAGCAATATGTAAAAAGATTAGACCTGGAAATAACGTCTTTCAGAGTCCAAAGCATGCCTTAAATTCTTTCCAGAAACAGTGTTTAAAATGGAAAAATATGGTAGACTTTTAGTGTAATTATGCTGTTGGTTCGTTTAATTATGTTTTTCAGCCATTGGGTTTTATGATATCTTTCAGTAGCCAGATACAGATTCGGAATCAGTTAATACTCTGAAAACAGAGTGCTTATCATCTACAAAGTATTTTGCTCTATTAATTCTTTCCATTTCTCCTAACAATAATGGTGTCGGGCTTGGTTACTTCCTACGCAGAATTCCCTTTGTAGCCAGAAGGGGGACTCAGGATATTAAATTTCAGCAGATGCGGTGAACTCGTCCTTTATGTTTTGTTTTTTTTTCCTGAACATTGTTTCCTGACACTATTATGATTCTTCCTGGGCTTCTTCCATCAATCTTTTATGGTTTTCATTTTCATAGCTTTCTTTTTATGTTCTTAGCAGTGTGGGACAAATTTTGCAGGAGGAACTACTGAAATGGACATTTAGACATGTCTGGAACCAGGTTCCAGTCCATCAGGAAGTTGTTTGGTGCATCACTTCTTTGTCTGTTTATCACAGGCGTTTTCAGCCCGTGTGTTGCTGCATCTCCCCAGGGGTATATCTTCCCACCAGTGTATCAGTAGAATTGTAATTAATAAGGGACTAGTCTGGCTGTTGTATACCCAAACATAAGAGTGTGTGAGACACAAGAGAGTCTCAGTCTGCTCAATGGACTTCAGACCATTGTCCAGCTCATGGAAAAAGAAAACAAGTGAGCTTTTCTAAGCAGAGATGTGCATGTTTCTTCATGTGCAGTGGAACAATCTGTGAGAGAATATCCAGAAGTTAAAAAAAAAAACAAAACCAACAAATACAAACCAAAGAAACAAAATAAAAAAATAAAACATCAAAAAACCTCCAACCTAAAATAACAACAACAACCTGTAGAAAAGACAAAGTGTGTGGATATATTATTTTACATGAACAGCAGACTCTGCTTTTGCACAGGATTATTTGTAGGATTTTTTAGTGAATCTTACCTAGCACTGCGTTTCTCATGAGAAAGCCCTGTTATGAGCTGTCATGTCACCTTGCAGGACTGAGTCTTACGGGAAACTTAACATACCTAGTAGTTCTGCTGCTGGAATTGCATAGCTTTCCCTTGTAAACTCCTCTTTTTCAAAATCCTTTTAGGATTGAGCTTTTAACTCTGATTTTTTTTTCTTTTTTTTTTTCTTTTTTTGTGTAATATGAGTTTCATTCTCATGTCTTCTAGAAAATGTAGACAAAAGAGATGAGTGGCAACCCCCTGGAGTTCATCACAGTTGGGGGGAAAGTTATGCATTCTGCCTATTGTGTGCTATTTCCAGTGAAAATTTAGATTATAATTTGACATGATACCGTCTTTTTAGGATAATGTGGTTTTGTTTGGTTTATAAAAGACTGGTCTGTGGGGAATTTTTTGTTTTGTTGTGGGGGTTTTTTTGGTTGGTTGGTTGGTTGAGTTGCGTTTTTTTCTTTTTTCTTCTTTTTTCTCTTTTCTTTCCTTTTTCCTTTTTCCTTTTTCCTTTTTCTCTTTTTCCTTTTTTCTCTGTTTTCTCTGTTTCCTTTTTCTCTTTTTTCATTTTTCTTTTTTTTTTGCCTTTTTTTGCTTTTGTCTTTTTTTAAGGCTTGTTAAAGAAGGAAAATACTGGCCCTACCTAATAATTAGTTCAAACACTATGCAGATAATGCTTAAGGGAGATTTGAACCTGTTTTTCATTCTTGATCTCATCTAGATGCTTGGGGAANGCAGGACTGAGTCTTACGGGAAACTTAACATACCTAGTAGTTCTGCTGCTGGAATTGCATAGCTTTCCCTTGTAAACTCCTCTTTTTCAAAATCCTTTTAGGATTGAGCTTTTAACTCTGATTTTTTTTTCTTTTTTTTTTTCTTTTTTTGTGTAATATGAGTTTCATTCTCATGTCTTCTAGAAAATGTAGACAAAAGAGATGAGTGGCAACCCCCTGGAGTTCATCACAGTTGGGGGGAAAGTTATGCATTCTGCCTATTGTGTGCTATTTCCAGTGAAAATTTAGATTATAATTTGACATGATACCGTCTTTTTAGGATAATGTGGTTTTGTTTGGTTTATAAAAGACTGGTNTTGGGGAAGCATCCTTCCTGTGCCTGATAAGGAGCGGCCCCTCCTCTAAGAGATTTTGAAGTTATTTACTTCAGATAGCTTCAGAGAGGTACAGTGGCCACATATGATGAGGCTGGAGAACTTATTTTATTTCTGGTTCTCCAAGAAATAGATAAGCAATCTACCAGACTGCTGCAGCATGACACCAACTCCACTGGGTGAGAACCTTCTTGCTTTTCCTAACCCAGACTTTTTCCTGAGGAGTTGTGTCGGGTACTCTTGTGTGAGACTTTCTATTCTGTTATTATAGTAAGGATTATGTAGATGGCTCCTTCCTTGCAGCTCACCTGTCCAAACCTGTACAGAACTGGTTTGAGGTCTGGTGTAACTGTGAAAGCAGCTTTGTTGCAGATTTGTTTTCGGTTTTTCTGTTAGTGCTCTTCAGCAATTTCTTAGAAGCAGAGAAGCACATTTTATGCTGCATGCTGTATGTATGCAGTCCACATGATTCATTACTGAAGTTTGTGCCTTGGATGGGAAGCAAAAGCAAAGGAAAAGTTTCCTGTTACATGAATTACAACAAACTGAAACTACTCATAGAAATTATATGGAGCCAGAGAAGATGATACACAAAAATCTCCAACTCAGTAGTAGAAAAATTATTGTATTCTACTCAAGACTATTTTCCCTGAGAATGAAGCAAAATGGAGGCTAAGGAAGGGATGCGACATTGGTCTGATAATTCCTTTTGTGCAGAAGTTTATGATCATATTTGTGTCTTTCTACCCTGAATGCTGAATGCATGTGTGTCAGCACACAAAGTCATTGTCATTAAAGTCAGATTTCTTAATGCTATTGAAGCAGAGAGAGTGTGTTGCCTCTAGAAAGACCTGTTAGAACTACTTTAATCCAGAAGTTTATTGATTCAACTTAATTTAAGGAATTTATTTTAATGCGAGTTTAATCATAAATCAGCTTTAAATTGATTTAAATATGTTCACAGTGAGACTTTGCATTAGTTTAAATATAGTTGATTTATGTTTTAATTAGATCCCTGCAAATTTGGATATAGATAAGGTCTCTATTTTTTCCCTTCAGTAAGACTGTAGCACATTTCTTTGTCTTCTGGGGTGAAAGTCTAGCTGTAACAAATCAATGACAAAGCATTTTATTTTCACAAGGCCTGAATTTTGCCTTAGTTCTGTGCTGGGCCTTCAGCTCTTATAATATAGTAAATAAAACCCCAGATACTGGAAAATTGATATAATCAATTTTCAGGGTGTGATTTTATCCAAAACTGTGACCCACAAAAACCACTTGTAAGTTTAAAAAAAAGTAGTGAGGGAAGGGAGTTTTACTTAATTTACCATGTCTTTATTCTTTTTGCTGGAAATCTGTTCAGAATTTATGTGGAATTTACTCTCCAACCCCTTTTTAGCTAAAATTTGCCATATAAGTGCTGTTCTGCTAATGGAGACTCCAGACTGTGGAATAAGGCTCAGCAAATTATACACATTTCTTACTACGCTTCATATATTTGAGCTGGTTCACGAGGTTCACCAGTGGCTTCTACGTAAGGAATGTCATTGTTCTACAATAAAAGCTGTAATTCCTCCTCCACCTGCTACTGGTGGCCACAATCACATGAGTGTTAAATAATTACTAACTGTTTGATGCATGTTTTAGTCTTTTTCAAGTACTCATAGATTTTTAGGCTGTCGAAAGATCTTGACAAAAGGCTGACCTGGCAGTGTGGGCTACATTTTTATAGACCAGAATCTCCAGGCCAGACTTGATGGCCTGGAGATCTGTGTCACAGTTTCTCTGTATTTGTGTGAAGGCTCCACTCCTGTGTGGATCACTACTTAGCATTCACACATGTTTCCCAGTATGCAATTCCAGCACTTACTGTTCATCTGGATTATACTTTTAAAAGCCATATAATTTTCCCTACATTATTTTTTTAATTTTTTGCCTGGAGTCCAAAACCATTTCAGAGGTGCATAATTGATCTTATCCCTCCTCCAATGATTGCTGCACCATGGCATGTGTCTGCACGCTTTACTTATTATGTGGTTATAGATTTTTTGGAGGCTAGGCTTTAAAAGGATGTTTAATCTTGTATAATAATTTAGCCAATGGAGAGATTTCCAATTATGTATTTTTGTAGGCTCTTCCGAATTGTACGTATTTAGCAGTATTTGTAAGAATTTTGTTCAAATTCTCATTTGGCTGAAGATAGCGCATACCTTTTCAAACAGTCATGATATAAATGCTTCCTTTTTCACTGCAGATTCCATTTCTGATTTGCCATAGCTGTGGAGTTGTGGGGGGTTGGGATGTTAGTTTTTTCTTTTTTCGTCCTCTTTAGTTATGGAATTTTTTGTCCCATTTGTTGCGGGGGGAACCTGATGGCCGATGCTTAAGTGTATTTGCAAGACAAAGGCTTGCCGGGCCAAGAAGGGAGACTAGGGAGGACACAGTTCAGTGCTGGGTTTTGCTTGGAAGAGGACAGGCCGGGTTCTTTTGCCTGCTGCTGCTGCTTCTGCTTGCCCCGCTGGGACCCATCTGATCCATCNCTCCCCATATCTTGCCTGAAGGCCGCTTAATTTCAGTAATTCGGAGGAAAGAGGGGGGGGGGGTCCTGAGGGAGGGTTCTGCCTTCCCTAGCAGATACCTGTCTTCAACCCGAGACAGGAGTATAAATGTGGAGTTCAAGTCTGTTGGAAGTAAATTATCTTGAAGGGTACATTATGAGATCTCTCTGCCTACTCTGCAAGTCCATAATGTTAAATGCCATATATAACTTTTTTCTGAGCAGGGTTTGACCTTGTGACTTTTTTGCAATGCCCAGGTGTATCCAGTTCCCTGGTTCCTGAAATGCGGCAAATGACTTTCTGTCTCATTGGTTAAAGAGTTTGCACCCCTTCTGGTAAAACAAACAAACAAACAAAAACAAACAGAAGGAAGGTTTTTTTCCAGCAGACTCTTCCAAGTGATGACCACTTTGTCAGCTTCAGTGACCTGGACTAGTTGTGCTGTGTCCCTGGGGAAGAACATATCCTTTTGCTTTGGGTGTGTCACTTCTGGAATTACCAGACCTTGTGATTTTTTTTCCTTTATTATGCAGGTACAAAAGCAGTCATATTTCAAATTGAATTAGTAAAAATTGAATGATAAAAGGAATGAAGGTATTACAGGTGCCTCCATTCCTTTTCTACCTGGTGGAGATTAAGGCAGGCAGAGGTAGGGGACATTGAATTTTTAGTTGTCATATAGCTGGGATGGGGCTGGCACATTCTGTGCTCTGTCTGTGATCAACACCAGAAGAAAATTATTAGAAAACCTTTGAGGAAGTTGAATAAGTACTGTTGCTTTCCAGTCTGTGCAGTCTTTTAGCACACAGATGTTTTTGTAGGCTTACATCTTTCTACAGCCTGTGCTGAACACCCACACAAATCCTAGAAAGGGAGTATTGCTAGGAGAGCTGACCACAAAGAATTTAAATGAGAGGAGGGGAAGGAGAGTGGCAAATGAGGACCCATACCCACAGTGTTAAGTTTGACTTGTGCACAAGCAAATCAGTGTCTTGAAAGTTTCAAAATTCTTCACACTGCTGTAAATATTTTATGCAGCCAGTAATGCAACAGCAGCTTCTTCATTTTGATGCTCCAATCAATCTTGGTTTTCCAAAATGAATTTCTGTTATTTGATTTTGTTTCTGTTCATGTCAAGCAAGACAGCAGACAGGTTTCAGCTTAGGTTTTTCACCTTCCCACCCCAAAATTTCAACTTGGATGGGTGGTTCTTTGCAGGGAGGAACAATAGCCAACAAATGAACCTCCTAAAAATCCAGTTGTGCCTTGGGATATCCAGACATTTTCTCATCTAATTTGTGAAAAGTGTTGGCCTCTATGTGAACTTTGTGAGAGAGAGATTGCTTGGGTCTTTGGGGACTCAGTTGTTTTGGGGAATTCTGTTTTGGTTCTTCCTGTATGCTAATCGTTCATTCCAGTGGTTATATCCCTAAACTCAGATTACTCATGTATCCTTATTGGTAGTGGCAGTGACTAGCTCTGTGAACCCATGCAGAGGAAGGTGATTAGAGGTGACCTATTAATTAACCTTCATTCCACATTCTGGAAATGGCCTTCTGACCACCATTTCCATTGTATGTCCCTTGTCATGGCATCGCGGCACTCCCTACTCCCTGTGTTTTATCATTTTTTAATAAGACATCCAAGTCCTTCTGGTTTTCTTGTTCAACATGGAAAATTATTCTAATACTGGGAAAGCTTATGTGAATAGTGTGACTATAACATTGTCTGACATTATTTAAAATCTACTGTTTTTCCTATACATACATGACTGAGATCTCACTAGTGGTGTAGGGACAATGTGCCTCAATTCCTCAATGAGGAATATCTCTGACCAGGGATGTAAAAGTGTGCTCCCAGTGTTGCTGGATGTGTATTTTTATTCCTTCTCTTAAGACTTCCACAGCCTCCGGAGGAAGATTTTTAGACATGTGAAAGCCTGCCATGGATAGAGCTGCACCGGGCGATTTAGTGGCTGAGTCATGGTACACTTTGTCTGTGAAGTGGAACTGTTGCAGAATCATAAAATGCTACAAAGCCAAGAAAGCAGTGTAAGCCAGAAGCAAAAATGGGCCTCTGTGGCTAGGATCAGAAGAAAGCAATGACTCACATCCTTTGTATGTGAGAATCCCAGCTCTGCTGGAACAGTGTGAAGAGAAGGAGCATGGTGGAGAAATGCTGAAAGGGTGGAGAAGTAACTGGAGGCCAGAGATAAAAACAAGAATTACAAATTATGATATAGTTCATAGAATTTGAAAAGCTTACAGGATTTGACACACATAAATCTCTGTTTTCTGATGATGTCAAAGCAAGAGTGGGACAGAGAATGAGAAAATGTGAGAGGGAGAGGAGGAGATGACTGCAGCACTTTTGAGCCCCTGGATTGAAAGGCTAAAGCTCTAAGGAAGCGATTTTAAAAAGTAAATTCTACCGAAAAGAGCAGAAAAAAAGGGAGTTGCCTAAGAACTGGATTTGCATCATTAATGCGGAGAAATAACCTCTGAATTTATACCATTTGTTTGGGTTATTGATTGCAAACATAATCTTGAGGCACACCAATGTAGCTACACAGTGCCATAGCTGAGTCCCAAAGTTTAAGTTTTCTGTGCTTCTCAGTCCAGTGGTCTGCTGAACCTTACAGCTCTGGCCATAAAGTGAAGGCTGAGACCCAGACAAGTTAACAGTGTAGTTTTAGCCTTTGCTTTTACATGGTTCTATCACCTGCACTGCACTCTGTTTGATGACTTACTGAAGGGGTTTTTCTCAAGAAAAAGTAGAAATTAGTGCTTAACATTCTCACATTGGAATGCAAAAAAGAGAAAGAGATATATGGATGATGTAGCAAACTACACTTCCTTCTTTTGTCTGACTTCAAGGCACACAACCTGAGTCAAACTTTTTTAAATCTGCAATTCTGAAATTAGCTCCTAAATCAAAAGTGGCTTTATGTGAAAAAAAATTTAAAATCACTAAGTAGTTGCAAGTTACCTTGAACTCCATGGGACTTATCCTGCACAGCATTTCTTTGCTTTAGGTTACTTTAGTTTTACTGTTCAAGTAAAGATTCTGGAGTCCCCTTTTATGCACTTAGGTGTAAAATATGGACCTGCAGATTCTTCCATCAACTTTACAAGCTGTTTTCCCTGAATCACTTTTTGGATATCAAATTCATTTGTTTTACACGATCCCATATTTTCAGTCTGTATGATCAGGTTTTTGTATTGACATGTCTAGCAGGATCATCAAAGCTTACCAGAGGTGCAGCCAGCTGGAGTCAGCTGAAGCACTGAGAATCAGAGGAGAGAGTATTTAATGGCATCAGGCAGTGTGTTCCTGCAGACACGATCATCAGTAAATAAATTAAGTGTTGACCTTTAAATCATAATCTTTAGGTTAGACACTTGCTCCCACTCAGCTTCTCTAGCAAAACCTACATTTTGCTTTGAACACAGTTCCCTGTCTCTGAGGAGGCCTAAGTTCAGAAACTGATATCTTGAGCGTCTGTAGGAGAATGGACAGCCTTTCATTATCATATTACACTGAGTAAATGGGTGCTCTCAGGCTTTCCTCCTGGACACAATACTTCTAGACATGCTGTTTTGTCACTATCATCCTTTTTCACTCTGCTGGAGATGCTTTCTGCTTGTCAAATGGAAGTGGAGGGGCAAGAGTGAGACCTACTCCATGTGCATAGTACTTTTTCCGTATGCTCATTATCAGAGTCCTGTTGAAAATCCTGCTTTCCCAAGGTCATATTATGAATTGCAGGGTTTTACTGGGCTTGTGGCAGAGAGAACACAGAGAAGATGAATGCAAGCTCACAGAGCAGTTTCGTGGCTAGGGGTAAATGTCCATGAACACTGTCATGACTCAGCATGCACTCGAAAGCCTCTCATGCCAAATAAACAAATATTTTAGGTATGGGTTTGTTGGTGCAGCATTACTTTGACAGGACCAAGCAAGGTTTCAGTACCATCAACCCTAAACCTGGTTATCAGATTAGCAGCTGGCTTTGTGGCTGATTTTTGGGAGTAGTTACTGTGATTATAGAGGCATTTGCTGTTTCCATGCTGTTCCAGTGCTTAAAGAACATGGCTGTATCTCTCTATTGCTCTACTTCTTAGCTCCTGACCATGTTGCTAGCCATTACTTTGGTATTCCTCTTTCCTTTGGCCTTTGCAATAAGTAAGATTTCTGTTAAAAATTTTGTTTTAGCATCACTAGAATGAATTATATTCTGGGAATCTTGGTTTTACGCATAGTTCAAGAGAAATGTCAGGTTTGCATTTTTCCTTTTGCTCTTCTGTGCAGACACAAGTATTCAAATATCAGGACCCAGAGCTGAAATGTATATCTGGCAGTATTTTCAAAAGAATTCAGAAATTCCCATTAAGCAGCTAAATTATTTGTTTGGTTTTTCAGTCCTTCAGGTCGTGTTCAGTTACTCCAGTGTATTTGGGATTATCTCCTATCATTACTCACAGTGTTTTATCATCTAGGTGATCTGCACAGACTCAGCATGCTTGTGGGAAATAGTCAGAATTTGAGAAGTGTTCAGAATTCAAATGTTACCTGAGAGAATAATAGGAGGAGGAAAACCAAGAGAAGCAATGCAAATTTTATGGGTTAATTTTTTATTTGTTTGTTTGTGGATTTTTGTTGTTGTTTGGCTTGGGGGTTTGTTTGGTTAGGGTTGGGGGGGCTTTGCAAGGAGGCTTTTTGTCTAAGCAGGAGCAGTATACATTGTAAAGTGCAGCTTATATGTTTAGAAAACCTGGTCTGCTGATGGTAAGCCTGACCTTGATCACAATCTCATATGCAAGGGGAGAAGGCTTTTGAAAATAATATAATTTCTCCTGCATTACTTCCCTGCCTTAAGCATTATGCAGGAAAAAAAAAAAAAAGGCAGTACATCTGTGGCACAGACAATGGGTGTTATTGCTGTGGTTTCTATTACCCCTCACCAAGTTGTTGGTCACAATTTTGTGCAGCAAACTCTTTACAAGTGCCTACTGGCAAGCATGCCTAATAGATTCCTGTGCTCAGGCTGTCAAAAGGCTTTGTGCCTTCCTAGGGAAAGAAAAGACAGGGAAATAAAAACAACCACTCATGGAATTTCAGCTGAGTGTGGTTGTGATAATATTTTGCAGGTTTCCTGTTTAATTTGTTCAATGTGTTGAGCTTCCATGCAGATTAACTATGCAATCAAGCACTGAAAGTGAGGAGATTGATGTTCTTTGCCAAACTCACAAGTTCAGGGAGAAGAAGTTATCTGCACTCATACATTATCAGTGAGTCTTTTTCAGAGAGAATATGGAAATTCATGTTCCTTATCTGCAATGATATTGTGCAGGCCAGCAGACATAAGTTTCCGAAAAAATTGCTAGCAAAATGACAGCTATTCAAGCCATCTTAATAAGGAAAGATATAACACCTTGCTTGCTTTTGCCTGTTAAAACCCTTCCAACTGTGTGCGGCTTTTTCTGACACAACTGCTCCGCTGCTTTGTGTTCTCTCACTGTTATCACCCTTGTTGCTTTCTTAGAAAGTCTGTCAAAGCAGGTCCATGGGTCACAGAGAGACATCCTGACTGGGTAGTGTGAGAAGCCTGGTGCCTTTCTGTGCATCTAATTGACTCTTAAATGTGAGGCCTTACCGCCTTTTGGCACAAGGAATACAGTTAAAGTAGATGCTCCACCACATCGTTCATGCAAGCAGCTCTTCTTTCAGGCTACTTCCACTCTTTGTTTATGCTCTTTCTCTTCAGGATTTGTCTGTTTTCTTTGCTCCCTGGCCCTTGTCATTCTGTGATGGATGGCATGTGTAAGGGCTCTGCTGCTACCATACCAGAGCTGCTCACAAAGACACAGCCCAAATAGTGACCTGCTGGAAAGCTGTGAGGCTCCCTTCCATTTTAGTTTTGACTAAGTCCTTGTGTCCTCAATGGCACTTCAACCTTCATGTACATGTAGGAAGTGCAGGAGGTGTTTTTGTCGCCCTTGCTGCCTGGGTCCTGCCTGCCACGGGCAGTCTCACGCAGTGGGCAGAAGCCTCGCCGGTGGCAGGAGCGGTCCTGCGTGACAGGCACAGCAAGGGGACCTGGAAAGGAGCCAAGCTGGCAGAAGATGCTGAGGGGACAAAGGGGGAAGGAGTGAAGAGGCAAGGGGAGGGCAGTAGCAGGAGGAGCTGTGTCTAGTTATCATTATAAGCATTTTTGTCTCTTCTAAAAGCATTTTTACCATTTTTACCCTCCAGACAAGGTCCTGTCTTACCAGCACCGTAGAATTGGCACTGACTGTGATGAAAGTCAGCTATCTCTTGCAGCACTGGAAGCTGTAGCTGATCTTGATCCAAGTATACAATGCTGCAGTTTTATCAGCACAAGCTTTCTCATATGCCTGGCAGGTCTGATTAACTTTTGCAAAACTATAACTGAAAGGAAACAAACATGGTGTAAATGAAAAGAACGTAGAAAAAAAAACTAAAAAACCAAGAAACAATCTCTTTTCTGTCATGTCTGTGAACAGCTTTTACTGTTTTCCCTGGAGAGCCTGCATGCTTGAACAGCGAGTTACTGTGAATTAGTGAGGGTCACTGCCATTGATTAAATCCTCTTTTATGTTTCCCGGTAACTCCTGAATTATGGCAAGAGTTGAGCATATTAATTTAACACTTTTCTTTTTTTCACTGACAGCTCTGATGGAGGAAAAAATCTGCAAGTCATTTTGAGCAGATAATACTGAATTAAAATAAAAATCAGGAACAAAATGGCATCTCTCTTTTATTCCCAGTTGAAAAAACAGTCAATAACTAGCTGAAGTCCTCAGCACAAAAATTTTCATCCTTGCAATTCTGGTTATGCTTTCAATTTATGCAAGATACAGATTAGGACTCTAACAAGTGAAATATGGTAAAATAAGGAATATTGCCTTTATTTTAAATCTCTGCAGCTCATTTTTTTACATAGTGACAAAAGACTATAACTTTAACTCTTTAATGACAGAATGAAACTACTAGCACGAGCCTCTTACTTAATCCTAGGTTTTTTGGTTGGAAATTTAATATATTATTATTTAAAAGAAATAAAATTTTATATTCAGACAATATTTACATGTGTTCTTATAAAAATGTATATATATATGTATATACACAAACACACACTCTTATAAAAGTGTATGTATTTAAACATATTGGTTACAGGATGGTGTGTGGGCACTTGTTTTTCTGAAATCAAAAGTTGTTTTCATAGCGTTTGGAGAACATACTGAAATTTCCAAAATTGTCTGGGGAAGTGGGAGAAAATGGAAACCAGCATATGAGAAGATTTTCTCATCATGAAATGCTGGGCCTTCACCTGATCCATCCCAGTGCCACCCTGACAGATGTGCCTACCTTGTGTGTACAACATCCGTGGAGGCCATTCCCAGAGAAGTCTCCCTCAGACATTTTGCTGATGTCTAGAACACTTCCCTTCCTGCCATCAACTTGTTGTCCATAGCAGCAGAGATACATGGAAAAATTGTCACCTTTCTGTTAATCAGAAGTTTTTTAATTATGGAAGGCTACTTTGTCCATTTTCTGTCTTCCGCTGGTGTCACAGCAGGTATCACCTCATTTGATCACTCACTGCAGACCACATTTTCCCAAACACCACTGTTGATGCTGCTCAGTTTCCAGGGAATTAAAGGTTTCCCTGTGCTGTCCTGGGCTGAGAAAGGCTGCCTTACATGTGGGATGTAAGGCCTTACAGGCCATGCTGCTGCGCATATCCAGTAAGTCACCCACTTACTGGATATGTGCATATCAGTTCTTTATTTAGGCTTCTCATTATTATGGTTATGGTGGTGCTATGGTGATGCTTGTTTTTTGTCTTTTTGGAATAATAACTAAGGGCAATTGTCAGCGAGTCTCTGCAAACACAAGGAGCAGATCCCAAAACATAATCAAGAGTGCCCAGTTTGTTAGAACATTTTCTCGTGGAGGACTCTGTTGAAGACCTTTTGGTGTCTCTTTGAGTGCTCCTGGTCTGCATGTTCTGGAGAATCATTTGACCATGGTGGCCATTTATGTCCTTGGACAATATTACAGCTATTCAAGAAACAAAATGCCCTGCAGCTGGAGGCACTGCCTGGCCGTAGTGACTTCCTGGAGGCTCAGGCAGGTGCAGCTGAGCAAGGATGGACTTAGAGGCTGTCACTCATCAGCAGACCAGCTGCAATACCCCATATTAGCCCTCCCAGGCTGCGTGGTAAACATTAGGGGAAGCAAGAGCAAATATAGGTGTTTTACCTACACTGGAGCATAGTAAGGACTGGTTTACAGCTAAAGCACGGGGTCGAATGAAGAGTAGCATCTCACAGGGGGACTGCATCTTCTTGTGAAGCCTGTGCTCAAATAGCAGTACTTGTGTGGAATATTAGAGACCTATAACTTAGAAAGCCTGAAGTGGTTGGAGATTTACACATAGAAGAAACATTATTGCTACGACACAGTAGAAATTGAGATGCGTCAGCTGGAACCCTATAGTGTGTTGGCTGAGCTTTTTCAATGCGGTGTCCCCTTCTGGGTCCAAAATACCCTTAATTGATATTGATTCTGTTGATGTGCTTCCAAGCCTGTTGTCTTTTGCCTCAGGGAAAGGATATGGCCAAGCGGAGGTTTGAGGTAGGTGTATAATGTGGATTATAATGTTTGGCTGGAGCAAAAGCCTTTCCCTGAGATGAGGGAGGCTGTAGAGCTTATATTTATGCTTTTAACTCCCTGTCAGATCAGTTGCACCTGGAGCCTTTGGGTAGCTCCTGACTCATAGCAATTGAAATTAGTAAAGCAGCAAGATACCCTCCTTTTGCCTTTCTGTGCTACCAATCAGAGGTGTGTGCCACAGTGTGCTGTCTTGTGCCTAGGTGCATGCAATCAAAAAATGTTGTCAGTGCTCTATGCTGTGTTCAGAACCAGCACTTTGGTTCTCTCTGTGGCTTGCAAGTTGTAGGAGACTGTTGTAGGAGAGCTTCAAAGCATCAAAGTAGGCTGCCCTTAAATGTGCCCTTATGCTTTAAGAACAGTACAGATCCTTGTTTTTCAGGGCTTTTTGCAGTCTGGTTGGGGTTTCGCTCTCCATGGCTTGCCTAGCTCAGCTTGAGTAAGTGATGTTTTCCCTTTTGAGGATGGCCTAATCAACAGCGCATTCTTTTATTTCTTTAGCGGTGCCCCTCAAATTGAAGGAAATGAAAAACCAAGAGGCTGCTGTGGGTCAGAAGCTAGTGCTAAGGTGTGAAACCACTTCAGAGTATCCTGCGCTCAGATTCAAATGGTTAAAGAATGGGAAGGAAATAACCAAAAAAAACAGACCGGAAAATATCAAGATTCCAAAAAAACAAAAGTAAGTACAAAGTAATATCTTTCTAGTGGGGCTGTGGGGGCTGGGAAGTGATGTTCATGAGAACACAAGCTTTGAGGTTATTAAATGCAGTAACACAAAGCTGAAACCTATGACTTACAGAGGAAGAAAAATCTAAGAAAATAGAAACTGATATTATTGTTCCTGAAAGTATGAATGAAGTGTGAATGTGATACAAATATTTCATAATTAATTTTCCCTTTTCAATTTCTATTTTTCAATTTTCTATTTTCTTTTCTGGTAGCCAAAGGCTATGATTTTAACCAGTAATCCTTGAAGACAGGCCATTTTTAAATTGCCAGCAAGAATAAAGGTACCTTTTGTCTGTTGTCCAAAATCAAAGAACACTAAAAAATCATCAAAGGATTGCAGATTTTGAAATATTTTAGAGGTTCTCTTTTCCTTAAGAAGGGCTGAATGCTGTCCTCATTAGCTCTGAATGTCTTATGCAAGCATGCAGCAGTCTTTTAACAGAGGCATTCCTGCACTTGCAGAAGAAGGCATTGGGTGTAGCAGATGTCAGATGAATAGCAAAGCATGCAAATCCCATCCTCCTGTCTGGTGGTAAGTGCCCCCTGCATGTAACTGATGACCAGTGCCAGAAGATAGACTGGTGCCTTGTTTCTGCAGGGGAAAAACTACACAGTGCTTTCACTGCACTGAGACAGGAGAAGACTTTTGCTGTTTCGTCACTACCTTGTTGTTTAGATTAAAAAGTTTTATTTGTCACCAGCTGTAAAAATATGTTTGAACACAGTCTTTCAACTCTCACTTCTGCTCTCAGTAGGCAGAGCAGCTCTCTGGAGCACCATGCCATGCCTTCCCTTCATTCAAGACACAGGAGTTCTGGAATCACTCTGCAAGAGGCTTTTCTTTCCAAGGTGGTCAGTGCCTCCATACTTTTTGTCAGGGCTCACCTCACTAGACAAAAAAAGCCATAAACAAATAGACATTTGACTTTTTAGAGTTATTCAAGTTAAAATTCAGAAATCCTGCCCTCTCTGGCAGTTTCTTGTACCCTAGCCTGGGGCACAAGGTGAAACATGGAGAGGGACAGAGCAGCATCACCACAGCCCCCATGCCACAGTTGCACAGATGTCAAGAAGGAACCTGCGATGTCTCCTTCCAGCATTTGCGAAATGGAGCTGTTCCAGGTGGCGGATAGCCTGGCAAATTGTCTGGACTCATTTGCAGAGCCATATGTCTTCGTCAGAGTTGTATTTTCAGTCTATTCTGTAAAGAAAATGTTCAGATCGGAGCCTAGCCCTCAGCTTTCCCAGCAACATAGTGCTGCCTGTGAGGGGCAATCAGTATCTTCTCCACTTGCATTTTGGCTGATGCTGATTGACCGAACTCACTGGGGCTAGGATTTCACCTTCTGGGACTGAATGTCACCAGTTCAGCATTGAATCAAGGAAGTGTCTTTTTCCTTTGTGTCACTTCCTTGTGGTTTTTTTGCCCACAAAGAGCTTTGAGGAGCTGTCAGAAGGAAAACTGATAGCAATTAATTTGATATTGATGCATGTGGAATGTGTGTGAGACTCTTTTTCTGCTTGATGTGCCAAAAAGTTTTAAACTTTCCCAAAAGATACATAATGAATAAGATTAAAATTGTGCCTTTTTCTGGAAGATAGACATGCGAAGTCATCTTTACTCACCATAAGTGGACAGGGTTTAACCTGTATTTCACACATTTGTGCTTCCCCAGTCAAAAAGATACCATTCACTGTTGGAATTTCTCTCCTGTATTTTAGAAATGTCAGTGTGGAATGGAGAAGCACTTCCAGTTAGAGACATGAAAGTCACTAGATGTAGAGTAGAAAAAAGGAAAAGACAAGGCATGTCTGCTGACATCTGAAGGATATTCTTTGCCTTCCTACTTTGACATTTTCGTTTGGGGACACGTCACTGCTTTGCCATCTATTCTTTTGCTATTCATGTGTGCATCTGGGACTGAGTAGAAATGAACAGCTTATGAGAAAATGGATTTTATTCTGATAAAAAGTGGGACAGACGTGTTGTAAAGCTAAAGAAGACGGGGGGAAATGCAGTGTAAATGAATGCATAAAAAGACATGCACATTTCAGTAAGCAAAGCCGTATCAAAAAGATCCCATTGCAAATTAGAGGAGTATTGGAGATCAGAGTTTTTTCCCTCACATTCTGGGGTTTTTTTCATGATAGCATACTGTTAAGTGTTTGTCATGTTCACATGCTTCTGTATTGTTACAGAAGCATTTCAGTGTAAATTTTTACTATTACCAACTATGAAGGTTAGAGTAATTGATAAGCTGCCTGGGATTAATGTTTGTTTTAAAGTTCAAATGGCTACATAAAAAGTAGACTTGTTTCTGAAGAACCATTAGCATGCAGAATACCACAGCTATACTGACATTTTCAACCCAAACACTTGAAAATAGCACTTTCTAACATATTTACAAAAAACTCACAAAGTTTATATGTGGTACGCAATGGTCACTGATTTCTATCAATGTATTTTGCAAGAAATCACCTTTCTTTTTTTGTGATGGCAGAATAAAACATGCTGGAACAAAAATAAAGGTTTATTTTGTTTGGCTACATAGCCAGAGCTAAAGCTAAATAGCTTTAGGTTTTTTTAACAAACTGCAAAATATCTGGCAGTATGATGAAGTGTCTGTCTCAGAAATGGAAAATGAGGACCTTAGCTTTACACCTGAAGCAGGCAAGGAAAAGATAATACATCAGCTTAGTGGTTTTGGGCACATTGGCCAGTGTGAATAGTACTGGATCAAAGGCTTTGCCAAAGTGGAGCAATTGACTCCATGCTGAATTTTTTGGGGGGGTTTTTAGGGTTTAGAAAACTCTGTGGCAAGGCAGGCTTCCTCAAAGCTTAGCCTTCCAAAGACTGCTTTGCATGTCAAATGGTTTCACTCCTCTAACCTCCCCAGGATAGTTTCAGGGTAGTTGATTCAGGGAGTTCAGAGCCCCAACATGTGATGGCCCCACCTAGACTACTGTGTCCAGCTCTGGGGCCCCCAACAAAAGAAAGACATGGCCTTGTTGGTGTGAGACCAGACAACAGCAGCTGATCACAGGCCTGGAGCACCTCTCCTGTGAAGACAGGCTGAGAGAGTGGGGACTGTTCACTCTGGAGAAGAATAGGCCTTGGGAAGACCTTTCGCTCTTCAGTGCATAAAGGGGGCTGCAAGAAGGCTGGAGAAGGGCTTTATGGGATGTGGAGTAACCTGACAAGGGGGAGTCTACTTGAACTGAAGGAGGGTCGTTTTAGATTAGGTATTAGGAAGACATTTTTACTGTGGGTGTGGGAAGGAACTGACATGTTACCCAAAAAGGATTCCCAGTCCTTGGAAGTTTTCAAGGCCATTCAGGACGGGGCTTTCTGAGTAACCTGGGCAAGTGAAGGGTGTCCCTGTCCATGGAAAGTGGGTTGGAACTTTAACGACCCTTCCAACCCAAACTGCTCTGACTTTACACTTGTATGACAGTACAGCAGGTGAATCACACTAAATGGCTGTATTCCTTCTCATTACACTGGAGAGTCAAGAGAAACTGAATGACTTCAAATTTTAATGAAATGCGTTTCAAGAACTCCCTTTTACCTCAGATTTATCAGAGTAAGAGCATGCAGTCAGTGAGTTTCTGCTGATGATTGATGAGGCCATGATTGGTTGATTTGTGTGTCCAGGCTCTAAGCTATTTCTTCGTGACAGTAGACATTCAGAAAAAATCAGACCCAGGCAGGAACTTTTCACCTACTAGCTAACTTTCCCATGGCTGTCTTCTGCTTTGATAGCATTTCATTTTCCTTCTCTGATTTCAAATGCAGGTGATACCTGTACATTATTGGTTTGGACAGTGTGCTATACAAGTCAGGCACTCCTCATTACACGTAGAGAGACTCCCTTATCAGGGTTGGGGTTTTTCTGTGGCAGAGACAAGGTGTTTGCCACTTCTGGATGTTGTCTTTGGGTCAGTAGTGCATGAGGAAACTTTGTGTGTGAGTGCCCTGTACCTTGAGTTTCATCCAAGCTTAGCCTGGATATTTGCCTGCAGACAGGCAATTGTGGATGACAGATGGAGACTAGAAGCAAAATGAATTCAAGCAATCAGATAAGGTGGGCTGGGACTGCATTCTGCAGATGTGTTTCTCTCCCCTTCATGTGTGAGTACAAGCTCAGCAGTATCGTAGTGACAATGAGCTAAAGATTCAGCAGAAGTAAATCTTACGGGGAGTGGCTTTTTTTTTTGGAGTAACACAGGATTGTTTGAGAAAAGGACAAGCCTTTGAAAAAAAAAATCCCTTATCAGAGGCTTTAAGTCAGTACTGTTGGAGTACTGCATTGCTAGGAGACTGCTTCATTTACAGCCATTGAGTCATCTTCTGCTCTATTTTGAATTCTGTCCCAATACCTCTCAATGATATTTTTAAGGCAATAAATATTCATATTATTTCTCATGCTCTCAGAGACAAAACTCCTTACAGGTTTTTTTTCCTAAACCCAAGAGTTAATTTGGCTTGTTAGAAATGGATTTGTAAGAAATATTGATGCTTCACCTATTTTCATATAAAAATAAAATCATAAAAGGAAGACACAATTCCTTGTATTTTCCCATATGTATCAAGTAAAACATAAACAATAAAAATAAATGTGCAGGGGAAAGAGTTTCTTCACAAAGCCAAGCAGGCCACAAAAGCGGTTTGCATCAACATTACTTAATGTATGTAGAGAACTGCAGCAAGTATACAGTAGGTGTCTGCATTAAAGTGATGTAGCTGTTTCCTTCCTTTTCACTGGGTCTGAAAAACAGTAAGCCTGTTTACATTGCCTTTTGACGCTACCTAAGGCTACAACTTGCTCTCCATCTAGACAAGTATCTGCAACTGTGGTTGAGAGATAACCTGTTGCAATATAGGGAATATCCCATGTCCACAGAAGCTGTTAGGTGGTGTAGAACACTGCACAACGTTCTGGTCAGGTCCTCAACAGGCTGTTGTAAAGGCATATGGCTGGCAGGCAAGTTAAAAAGCAAGCAGGCCACTTTTACTGTTGTATAAGCATAGCTGTTAGGTGCAAAATTTTCACACAGAGATACAGTAGCATTCGACTTTTGAATGTTTCTGTCAGTGCCTTTACACTTTTTTCATGGCTGCCACGGGCTAGGGTCTGTTCTTGTATGCCATCTGAAGGGCAGCCCAGTTAATGAATTCAGCACTGGGAACTGGGCTGCTAATATTTTCTGAAAAGGGAGCCCAAACACTCAGCTATTCATTTCTTTAGCATTTGAGAAAACCTGAGTAAATTGCTAATCCTAACTTGGCTGCTCCTCCTTCTTGCAAGCCCAGCGGCCTCAAGAAAGCAGTCCTCTTTCAGAACAGGGGGGAGACTCTTGTGATGCAGGTTTCTGGCAGAGAGGGGTCCACCCAGCACACTGTTTTCATTCCCTGAGGGCTGACTCCTCAGCAGTAGGAGTTTCACTAGAGACAAGGAAGGCTGAGCTGTCAGTAAGCAGATGTTTGAATAGCAGATAGCAGGTGGGGTGGTGTCCTGTGATGGAAGTAGGGGTGGCTCACAAGGATTTGTTGAAAAATGACATTGAACATTTTGGTTGCTCACACTGCTGGAACAGACCTGTTTGTGGTCTGAACTAAGCTCAGTGATTTGCAGAAAGGGTAACCAGTTGAAATTTCTGCACGGAGAGTTAGGAGACACAGTGCTGAAGCAGTGCTGAAGCAAAGCAACTCCCCAAATATTATTTAGGTCAGTAGTCATGGTGGTGACTAAGAGCTTTTAGAGCAAGCAACCACTGTCCCCTGGGGATCAGGCCTTCAATTTGGGGTGGGCCAGCTTAGGGAAGCCAGTGTTCATGCACTCTGAGCGACTACTCTGTAGATCAGGTTTTATGACGGGCAGAAACTTCCCCAGAGCACTTCTTTTAAACAGTAACTGGGAACAGCAGTAATGTGTGCATTTTCCCCAAGCCAGTGATTCTCTGAAGTCTAGATAATGGGATTATTGCCATCCTGTGAGTTGGGGACCCCATGAATGACACCAGAACATGTTCCTACAAAATTAATGGGTAGGCAGGAGTTCTGCATTTGAAAATCTAATCTTAAAACCTTGGAGACTGATTAAATTACATCTCTGAGCCAGGAACAAAATGTAACTTCATGCAAATTGTGCTCCTGCCCATGTTTTTTTTGTTAGCACTGGAGAATGATTTACTATTGGGGCTTCAGAGGCTGTTAAAGAGTGTGGTGTGTTCTAATCTCATGATTATTTAGTCAGATGTTAGGAACTACAGTACTTACCCAGAACTATACTATTGGTAATATGAACCTGTAAGGAATGGTAATCTATTTAAATATCACACCCATCTCGGTGGCATCTGGACAGACAACAGTTTGGCTCTGAGAGGATGGTTGTTGGATGGTTGTTTTCCAGATTTCCTTAAAGACCAAAGACTTCTCTCGTACAGAAAAGCATAAGCAAGTATCTCAAGTTGGGTTCATGAATATGCCTGTTTTTCAGCAGCCTGTAAGAGATTTTTATTTTTTTTTCCTCCCTTCTTTCAAGCCTGGATAGTGTTGATCTGTCAATAAGAATGGAAGACAAGACTCTCTGTTGAAAGGGGTGGGGGAAAAAGGTGCTTTAGTTGATGCAGTGACTGTTATTCCAGTAGAGGATGTTTATATCTTTTTTTTCTTTCACAGGAAATACTCTGAGCTTCACATTTACAGAGCCACGTTGGCTGATGCTGGGGAATACGTATGCAGAGTAAGCAGCAAGCTAGGAAATGACAGCACTAAAGCCAGTGTTACCATCACAGACACCAATGGTAAGGCTTGACTCATTATTTTACTGTCACATTCAGAAACACCATGTATTAAAGCTGCCAGCAGAACAAAGGGCTTAGGAGCAGGACAAAACTTGGCAAGTGAAGTAGAAGTGGAAGCACTGAAATCTGTTAGGTACTAAGAAAAGCAGTCGGGCCTGACTTGTCTGTTATGTAGTTGAGAGGCTCAGTTTGCCCTATAGACAAATGGGATCTCTCCTACATATCTCAGGACAGAACAGCATTTTCTGAGTAACATCAGGTCTAAAACACAGTCTAAGTAGTCAAGATCAGAAAAAGATGAAGGGAATATTATTCTAATTTCTGTTATACACAGTGAGGGAAGTTAACCTAAAACATGTCATAGTCTGAACTGCTAAACCAGCACTTTAAGTAATATTTATATTGCTCTGATTGCCACCATTTTTACTTTTGCATATGTTGATAGATTTTTCTTTTGATTTCTAAAGTAATAAACACAAAAGCATGAATGTATCTGAAGGGAAATGATTCAAAGGCTTGAGTGTGATTCAGATACTTTGATTCAGGTATTTGATTTAAGGTTATTTCCTGAGGAGTAGAGCCTCTCATGAAGTAGATGGCATTCAGAGTTACTCAAAAGATTTATAGTTATTGTAGATTTCTGGTTTTGCAGGGCTCATTTCATTTACAGGGAGTTGCAATTGCTTCAGATGATATTTTGTGTTTGTACTACACATAAATGCATTGCAGTACTGTTCCTCCTTTAGAAAGGTGGTGGAGGCAGAAGTTCAGGTGAAATCTTGTACTGCAAGTGTGGCTTTAACTAATTCAGCTGCCATAATTCAAACTCCAGTGTCCAGGCAGTTGTGAAGTACAAAACAAATACGACCTCATTAGCAAATAAAGCTGAAGTTCTCTGCATATCATAGATGAGTTAAAGATGCTATAGCAATGTGAATTTACCAGGCATGCCTTTCTGTTCCACATTTCTGTGCTCTTAAGTGGGAGATAGGCATTTACATAAACAGAAAAGCAAATGTAAACCTTTTCCAGTAGGATTTGTCTTTGTCTATCTGCTGTTTTGTAATCACATAACAATTGCTTGACTGTATTCACTTTGTGTATTTGCTATTCTGTTTCATCAACTGAAGAATCTCAAGTGCTAGAATTTCATTCTAGCTGTATGGTATTATAATCATAAGCAGATGTCAGGAGACTGATATAAAAGATCAAGTGTTATTTACAGGAATGTTACTAAGAGGCAAAATGGGTAGGTGTTTCTGTGTAGTTTTGTAGACTCTCTTGGTTTCCATGAATACAAATTTTAGTTGCTCGCTAGCTGCTTACATATATACCGTTTCCATAACTCAGCTGTAGGCACTGTGCCTAGGCAGTGATACAGATAAATGAAAAAAAAAAATAAAATAAAAAGCTTGACCATTTTCTATTACTTGCTCAGACAAGGAGTAGTGTCATGGGAGTGCATGCTCCTGTGCTACATGACATGGATTTTTCAACTTCCTTTTGGGCAATGCCAAATGACTGCAAAACACTCTTGCTGCAAGGGCGCAGGAGCATGGTCTCAGTAGAAAGTATTTGTGGCAAGCCCTGTTACATATATGTTAAAATCTATCTAATTTTGTTATGAAGTGTAAGTTGTTGAAAACACAGCCATGCATGCAAATGCAGGGCAAACTGGAATCCAGTCTAAACCTGCCAGCTGGCTCTTGTCCGTAAAGATCTGAACTGGAAACTCGATGGTATCTGAACTGGAACATCTCAGTGATATTTGATCATCTAGACTCAGGCATGGCAGCATTCATTGGTTGAATAAATCAATCACGCATATTTGGTGGTTACACATACATACATCTGAGCCCCCTCTGCCTACTGTTCCTTATAAATTGCTAATAAAATTGTTCATAATTTTCCTGCTAATGGTAGAATTTTCCACCTGGATTTGAGAAACAGCATAGGCAACATCTGGTGACTTAAGAGCAATAGATCCTTACAGCCTCAAAGGGCAACATCTGCCTTGCAAACAGGGATAGACCCCCTGCACGGGTGACCTCCTCACCCCTCCTTCCCCCACATTCCCTGACCTCTTCCCCTTGCTAGCTTAATGACAGATTTGGGATCCAAACTCGGTAATGAGCCCTGAAGGGCAGTCATTACTTGTGTCCTGTATAGCTGGGAGGTCCTGCAATATTCATAAGAAAGAGTTTAAAATTAGAAGAAAAAACCAAAACAACAACCTAAAATCTAGCATATTTAACTCTCACTTGTTATTGCCTGTTATTAGGCTTTTGGGGAAGCTCTTGGGGTCCTGTGTAGCTCAGGATTCCCTGAAGAAAACTAAAGCATGGCATCTGAGAAGGCTGAATCTCTCAAAGTGAGGAGAGAGATTGCTTTCTTCCACCTCAAGCAGATAGGGTAACAGTGAGGTAAAGAAAAATACACCAGCGGGCCTGTCTTTCTTATGGTGATACTCTTCTGCTCTGCCAGATGAACCATGACTTAAATTATGAACTTTAATTTAGTGACCTCACCTGGTTACATTTGTTAGATGTGCCCTGCTATCTGCAAACTAAATCTTCCTTTCCCTTTTTGTTGGTTACTTTAAGAGTGAGGGTGGACAAGGTAATGGCCTTTCTGGAAATGGGGTTATTTTTATTTCCATTGTAAGATTAGTGGGTTTCAGTATCTAAAAAAAACCTGGGTTTAAATTCCCTAGAATTTTGTTAAATTTAGGACTATTTTAGTTGAAATTTTCTTTACTGGTGTATGCCATGAAAGAGAACCCCAGGACCAGACCAAAGGTCTATTTATCATGGTGCCTTGTCTCTAACATCAACTAACCAAGGACATTAGGAAAAAATGTATGAAGAACACGGCAAATGTGTTGGGGTTTTCCCCCCAAGAAAACAAAAAGCTGTATATTTACCATGAAGTTTGCTGATTTCAATTTCCCTGCTCCAAGCACAGAAGAACTAGTATTTCTCAATAAAACAGTTGTAAAATATTTTTGTTGCTTTCAGTGAGCAAGGACTTTAATTTTTCCTGCTCTCATTCCCCAAAGTGGTAAACTTCTTTGTCTAAAACAGTAATATTCAATACAATAGTAACTCCTGTCCTTCTTACTATTATTATAAACATTGTTGTTACTGAAAACTCCCAAATTTGCTCTTGTGCAAGTCTTTGCTACGCATAAACATGAACACACACCCCACACGTACTGCATTAACCTACATAGACTTATAAATTTTTCCAGTTTTACTGAAAGAAATATAAATCTTTGTCTATAGAGCCGTGTGTAGATTAAAAATGTAAAAAAATATAAAAATATCTAGACAAACACAATTTTTACCAGTCTTAATAGCAAGTGATAGAAGCTATTCTGTTCTCTTTTAAAATTTATAATCAGTGTAACTTGCCCACAGGATATGAGCTGCCTTCTTATTTTCATTCACTCGTACTCACATATGCTCCCCTAAGAAAGATTATAATAGAGGTCAGAATAGAGGCATTAAGTTCTCCTGGTGTTGTATAAATAGCACAGAGGTTTGCGAATGCAATAGTAACTGCTTTTTTTGTGCATCCTAATTCATTACTTTACCCAGGCAAAATTCTTGTGGTGAATTTTTCCAGGATTTTCTCATCAGCATAGGACCTTACTATGCTTAATAAATAACACTGACAGAATACCTCACACCACCAAAGCCAAAGCTTTCAACTTGCTCACAAAATCTTGCATTTAGACAACTAGCTAAATGATATCTTTTTGATAAAGAGTCAAGCATGCTCTGTCTGCATGCGGTGTCAGCCATTTCCATTGAAACCTGTTGGCCTGATTCTTTTGCCTCCCTGAGGAAGTTTTCTGTGCCCAGCATGTTTCAGGGTGCAAAAGGGTAGATTCATGCAGAGATATTTCAAAAGCCAGAAATCTGCAGTGCTGGTTCTGCCAGGCTGTGGGCTGGGTTTTGGGTGAACGCTATTCCTTGATGTCTGTGGAAAGTGAGTTGATGTAGCTTGACTCATCAGTGTGGGTGTCTGGGACAATTTTGCCTGAATTGATAGGTACCAGAAGTACTCAGGTGATCTGTTAATGTATCTCAATTGTAGGTAGAGGTAAGCCTTGGTAAATTCATTAGCTACACAGTGGTCTGTGCAGGCTTCTGGTTTTGCATCCATAGGACTTGCAGTAGTAGTAGTAGTAACAGCTCCAAGTTGTACAGTAATCAATAAGCATCTGATACACATAATTCATTCAATTTTAATTTGCTGTTCCTCTTCTGAAGACAAACAGTAGCTTAGCTTCAAGAAGATGACTGAGAAATAAGTGAATAAAACCATTTTTTATCTAGTACCCATAGAGCATGTGACAAACTATGAAATACTTGAAGTGCAAAAATGTCCCTTCTTGTTGTCCAAGATTCAATTAAAATAGGAGATCAGGATACCTCTTGTCTCTAGCATAATTGCAGGCAACCTGGGACATAGTTTGTTTTGAACTGGCTGGCATGATGAGTGTGATTCTCACCTGAGCAAATTGGCATGCTTAGACCAATGTCTTGACCAATGATTTGGTCTTAGAAAGAAATGTGGCCGTCACTCAATTTGGTATTGCAACTCACCTAAGAGTACTCTTTAACCTTTCATTGCACTTTGATATACTTGGACTGAGGGCAATATTCTTTTAATCTGACTCTGGTCAGTAGTTCCTTGGAAAAAAAAGGGGGAAAGTATGGTAGTTTTAAGAAAGTAAAAGTTAGTTTTGCTACTGGATCACCCTGTGGGTTTGACCATGTATGCCTGCATGTCTCTGAGGCCCCAGACTATGACTTTACCACCCTTCTACATAGCTACTCTACTTTGCCATCTATAGATGGTGTGACAGAGATGAAGAAAGTGCTCCCCTTTCCTCAAGGTGTATGTTAATTTGTGTCATTGTTTGTATAATTTAGATTATATCACTCTAATAGCACAAACAATTCAAAAGGCTTAAAGCTTACATCACTACCAGAAAGTACACCTCAGGAAGACAAAAAGCTTTTTTGCAGCTCTAACTACCTATGGTGTAATGGTGTCTGAATCCTCCTCAGAGCTCAGGCTGTTGTACCTGTGAGGGTTCTCAAAGCGACCACCTGCTAGGCCTGAACTAAAACCTATGAGATCAACCAGATTCCTTCAGCTTGCTAAGCAGGCTTTTTTGCATTAGGCCTTTGACAAGCTAACTGGGGGGAAAATGCTGTGAGGGCATGCACAGAGCTGTTCACAACAGCAGCTGTGAGGCTCTTAAAGATTATTCTAGAGAAAAGGTTTTGGCTTAGAGGAGTAGGACCTCCTGCCTCAGAGCCATACAGCAGAGCTTGTTGCCTTTGCAACAAGGAATGATCTCCTCTCAATAGCTCAAGCAAAGTTCCCTATCTGGAAGGATGGATCAACATGTCAAGGCCAGCAAGGTGATGGGGTTGCTGGGACTCCCTGTGGAGTTGAAGGAGCTCTTTCTTCCCTGTTAGGTCAGACTAAACAACAGAAGATACTGCTGGCCCGAGTAGTAAGGGAATGGGACTGAGAAGCTGCAGAGACCTGCTCTTTAAAACACCTCCAGACAAGGATCTCTCATGCATCCTTCACTATTTTTACATAAGAAAGCCCTTGCACAAACATATCCAGTTTCAGGAAACAGAACTTCACCAAGACTTAGTATTGCTCAAAGTGCCAGGGGACAGAACTGGCTCTAGCTTCTGACGTAGCTGCTCCTCATGGGAGCTTAAATGTGATGATGAGGACAGGGCTGCAGGCTGCCATCTCTGTACCCTAGCAGACTGCAGCAGCAAAAGTATAACGACTGAAAAATGGTTCCAGCTTTTTCACCTCAGGCAAGTACTGATGGCCTGCTATGAGAAGCCTCTTTTTTGTTTGCTTCTTGTGTCCAGACACCTTGTTATGTGGATCTGTGCTAGCCTTCCCAGGCGCTGTAAAATGCCTTTCCTACTGTTGTGGTGTACTGTCTGCAGGAAGCAATACACAGAAATGTTGTGTCTTCCAAACGTTGGCATCCACTGTTAGTGTTGCTAAGACAAAAGTTACTAGTGGGGCTTGATAAAGTGTGACTTTGCCACATGTTTTCCAAATGTATTTCTCAGCACGTTTCAGGTGTAGGAGGCTCTGGCTGTATTTTCCACTGGCAGGGAAGCTTCCCGTCGGCGTTTGTACTAACGCAGCTGGGCTGGAGAGGTGCCAGTAAGAAATGCTCCATCAAGCTCAGCACAGGCACTGAATGGAACATGGTTTCTTTAATGGTGAAAGAAAAGTTTGCTCCAGTTGTGCCAGATGCTGAGCTATGCAGCTGTCAGACCTGTTTCATCTCCTGATGTGACTAAGAAAGGTTAATTTCTCAGACAATCTAGTTGCACAATAGAGAAACTGCTGTTATACTGAAAAAATGGTCATGAAAGCTGCCTGGCTACAGGCCACTGTGTTCCAAAACCTAATGCAAAGTTTTGACCTTAAAAATTTTACTTATGATACGTGCTTTCGTGCCATGCATCACTGGCTGCCAAGGAAGTGCTGCATAACATGTTCTCTCTGATTAGTGAGATGAAACTGGGATGTACGAACAAGGCAAACAGTATATTTGCCAAAGAAAGATGGACTAAAATGGAAGGAATATACAAAAGAAGGGCAAGCAAGTAAGAAGTTAAACTACAGAATGGATATTAAAGTTTAACAAGACGGATGTTGAAGGGAAGGCAGTTGGACTACTTTTGTCCCTGGTCAAGTTTCTGTGAACTCTCTGTGAGCAGAGAACCACTGGAATCCAGATTCACAAAACAGAATAAAAACATTCCAGAGTTTCCTTTTCTGAAATCTCTTATGAGGTATTTTCAAAATTCTGTTTGTTTGACCTGCTAAGGGATTCTTGGTGTGCCTTGAGGTTCCAGGGCAAGACTTTTTTCTTGGCATTCAGGGTCTTTCTCCAGCTGTGGAGTTGAAGCACGTGCAGCTGCATTGAACTGCACCACTTCATGTCTGAAATGTGTTTTGAGAACTTGGAAGTCCAAGATTGTTGATGAATGCAACTGAAGAGTGATTTGTTCACAACTACGAAATTGCACACAGTTGTGGCTTGCAGTGGACAGCAGAGCACTCATAAATCCATGCTGCTGCTGGAACAAGGTCTCTGAGCAAGTTTGTGAAGCCTAAACAAAAGCTTTCTACATTCTGCTTTCTCCCATCTGTGCATTTTGCATTAGCAAGGATCTAAATATGGCAACATCATCCCCCTTAGCCATCAGCTGGTTCAACAAGTGAGTGCAAGCAGTCCGTGCCAGTACGTAATTAGCAATAGTGTATGGAGATATACATAGGACCGGTATGGAAGTGCAACTTTTCCCATCTCTTGAGCAGAGCAACTGTTTGATTTCTATCACAGAGCCCCCGGCAGTGCATGAGGGATGGGGTTTGCATGTGAGGCTCAGAAGATTTCCCTGAAGTGGCAAGTGACACTGTTGGATGTTCTTACAGCAATTCAAGCAATATGAACAGGGACATGTCTTTGCAAAATTTAACTGCCTGGAAGCATAAGGAGTGAATACTCACACTGACGTCTTCCAGAAACAGAGCCATCTGCATGATTTCTCCTGTTGCTACTGATCAGTTATTCCCAGAGGAAAATGAGAGATTGAACAACTGGCTCCTTTCAGAAGGAGCAGGCTTTTTTTCTTCGGTTTTGCTAGTAGGCACCATCATTTTTTGGCTTTTTCCTGAAAAGAAACTACTGCAAGTTGATACCTGTTTGAAGGCTCCACCCACTGAAGCAAAATTTAAGCTTGCTTCTTTGAACACCTCTTCTTCTTTATCTTGTCCATTCTGGAGGTGAATGCTCTTAGAGGATCATCTGACACCATATTATAACTTCTTATTGCCTCTTGTGTTTTCCAGAGAGTACCAGCAAGATACCAGTATCAACAGAAGTGACAAAAACTTCTTCACGTAAGTTGAATTAATAGAGTCTTTCTGTCTCTTTCTTTCTATTTCTTCTTGAAATTGCTTCTACAGCTCTGAAACAGCTCCTTCTTAGCAGAGAACAATTCATCTACATCCAGCAGCTCCGCTTCTGCATATCACTTTGCATACTTGAACTACTTCAGGGACCAATGAATGAAGAAGGGTTAAGCATAATTTTTACCATGCTGGGGCTGTATGGAGGAAGTTAATTTGACCTACAGTTGTCAGGCTGCAGCAGCCCCAGTGAAGAAGTATTTGTGTTGTTAGGAGCTATGTTTTGAAAAAGCTCTTACTGCCTTCTATAACTCCTAGCAGCTGCTTAGGAGCTTTCTGAGTGTGTAGGCATACTGATGTGTGCTCAGGAAAGTCTGTTGCCTAGACTGCTCTGTTCCTCAGGGCACTACATACAATTCCTGACATCTCTGCAGGGTCCATGACTGTAGACACTGTCAGTAATTTAACCACTTCTGAAGCTGCCTTCGCATACTAGGAGCCTTCTCCAGGTGGTTTCCTTTCAGACTGATGGAATTTGCTTTCAGCATCCTTTCTGCAGTTACGGATTACATACTCCCAGAGCTACTCCTGGAGCTGACCCCAGTGAGAAGCTGCTTTCATTATTTAACTGTTAAGAATACTTTATATGTGGCCACAATACAAGTAGTTGTCTCTACTGATGACTTTGGCTGAGACAGTTGTGGATAAACGTGTATAAGCCGAGCAACCCGAGGATTTACAAGAAGCACATACCCTCCTTGGCAAGGAGGCAGGGGTCCTGCTAGCTTTTTTGGGAAAGCTATGTCTGGCAAGGATGGGTTTTAGTGTGAAATGACAGTGTTTGTAGGCTAGATCAAGGAAAACAGTGTGATTGCCAGATTTTGCATTTAGCATGCCTGCAGCCTTTCCTTTGATGCATCTGTGTGTGTGGCGACCTACTTCTGAAATCTTGGCATTGCTGCTTGACAGAAGAGACGTTGGATGTGCCCATATTCTTTCATGTTCTCAGTGGGGCCTGTCACTGGTGCTTCGCTGGGAATATATGAGAACACATAGCTAATAGCAAGTGTCCTGTAACCATTGGAATCATTTTTGTTCAAAGAAGGTGACATGCTGGTCACTGACTCCGCTGGGCTTGCCTTGCCTCCTCGCTTGTGCAGCAAGAATATAGATCCTGCACTTTGCTGCCTGCTTTCCCATGAATTTAAGTTCTTGTTCTTGAGTGGTCTCTTTGCCTGCTTATGTCCCTTCAAGTGCCTGCTGTTACAGTACTGTCCTCCTCTTTACTGCTATTGTACCACTGGAGAGGAGGAAGCTGGGATGTTCAAAAAGCTGGCTGCATTCCTGATGAATCTCTGCACTGGCAGATTTCATGCCAAGAAACACATCATAGTGTTGTCCTCAGAACAGCAAAAAGCAATATGTTTAGTGGCTGTTTGTTGAAGTCCCACATGCAGCTCTGAGGAGGTCTTTGATATGTGGCTGGAGCAGAGACCAGCTTAGTCCCAAACCCAGCCAGGTGCTGCTTTTCCTACTGTTCTATACCTGCTCTGGGTCCAGACCATATCTTTCTCCAACACTTCATGAATTTCCTGGTGGCCAGTAGTACCTGGGGTTTTGGGCACTGCTGATATTTTTTCCAGGACTTTCAAATGAAAATAATTAAATAGTGTGGTGTTTATTAACTTGAAGATATTGTGAAATATTGGTGTTCAAATCAGCAAGATCTAGGTCTCTTGAAGTATTGCTACAGTTACTTTTGATGATAGGAGGACTTACAGAGTGGTCTTAGTTTTTAAGAGTGGGTTTTTTCTGCCTCAAATCAGTCTCTTTTTTCATCTTTTCTGTGTGACATGACATGCTAAATGTTCAGTACAGAGCATGCAGTGTGCCTGACCCACTCCCTAGAAGTCACAGACCAGCTGTTAGCCACCTGTACTTTACACTGGCGCATCACATTGCCACCTTAAGCAAAACATTCTCTCTTCAAATTATTCCTTTCAGGTGATTCCTTCTCAAGCCTTCTCTTGAATTCTTTATTCGTGCATGACACCGTATATGATGTGCTAGATAGTGGAAGCCCATGAAGCCCCCCAAACACATGGCCCTTAATTGCTGTGTGTTTCAGATTCAGACCTAGCTTCAGGCCACCTGCTTCTTCTATAAACTTCTCTGAGTGCTTCCTTTGTATGATTTGTACTGAGGTCCATTTCCTTCCACTGTCCTACAAGATTATTTTCCTTTTTTTTTTCTTTCCTTTCCTTGTAACCACTTTGGGGCTGGTGTCATGTCCCATTTTAGTCTGGAATGTGTTCTGCTTTCCCTTCGATCTACAGCTCTCTGCAGAGGTAGTGACAGTCATGGACCCTCCCCTCTATCAAGCCACAGTAGTCCTTAACTATAGTTGCGATAGACTGAAATTCCTTGGTGATCAGTTGGAGTTATGTGGGAAGATAAGAAACTAGTGCTTCCTGGGTCAGCATGTGGAGCTTCAAGACCTACTGCTTCAAGACTCACTTTCCTCCGATCCTGTCAGAAACAGCTGAAAATTTTACTCTGTCTTTGCCAGTTTTCTCATGGCCTTTCCTCCCAGGACTATGAAGCATTTTTGCTATAATTGATTATTCACAGTGTGCCTAGGACATGCTGAACCAACTTTGAAGTCCTTTGCTTTCTCAAGCTATCTCATTTTTTTCTCTGCTCTGCTGGGTATCTGACTACTGAGGAAAAAAAAAAAAAAAAGAAATCTCTACCAGGGGAAGATATTCAGGCTCCTCCAGTATAGTGCTGTAGCTGTGGCTGTATTCTTACAACTTTATTGTTACTTCTGTGTGTTGCAGAACCCATGCTTAGGATACAAGCTTCAACAGAAGGAGCAAACACTTCCTCCTGTAAGTATATACAAGTTGTTTAAATTATTGCTGACAAGACCCTCAAGTATATTTCTCCCTTTCTAGCTCAGAAATAAAATGTGCATTAAGAGATGAGGAGTGACTGGGTGGGATTTCTGAACTACAGGTGCAATTGTTACTTGTTATATATTGTTAGAACTCTCAGAGACCGCACTCTTGTGTATTGAGGCTCATTCCTTCAGAAAGGTCAAACGTAGGTTTGGGCAGGGCAAAAGAGGAGGAAACTACATCAGTGTTTCCTACTTGGAATTCCCTTCCCTGCCCTCCCCAGGCAATGTATTGCTTCAAACACTGTGTCCTCTGCCTCCACTGCCCCTGGCCCTGGCGTAGCTGGAGCTCCCTCAGGTCTAGCCATCCCCACCTGGCTGCATTTCCCTTCATCTGTATGCCAGCTGCTGCTTGTTAGAGTTCTTCACTCTTTCTTCTGTGCCCCGCTATCCTTGGGAAGAAGATGAGGAAGGTGAAGCCGTTGTTTTATGTGTCCTTGCTCAGCTGGGACAGAGAGCCAGAAATGGTTCTTTCCTAGGAAAGACATACTGTCTCTTTGCTTATCTCAGGAGCCCACTGGGAGCTGCAGGGGTACCAGTGGGGAAAGTGACTCTTTTCTTCCTCAGCAGTGATGCTTCCCAGGGCAGCATGAAATACAGCCATAATCCCATACAATTTTACCCTTGAGAACCATTAGGAAGAGCCTTCCAGTTCTTTACTAGAACCAAATCTACCGTCCATCAGCCTGGTTTTGAACGGTCTGGAAAGCCACTTCACACATTCAAAATAGTGGGGTATTCATCTTGCCCTAAAGCAGAAAGTGTTGCCAGCTGCTAAGAACAGGATGGCAGGTGAGATAGACCAATGGTCCGATCCACCCTGACAGTTCCAAGGCTGCTACAAAATGTGCTTTATAGCAAACTATACATGAATGCCCTTAACTCACATTTAATAGCTACTCTAGCAGCACCAGGAGGAAAGGTCAAAGCCATATCTCTGGATTTTTCTAGATTTTCTTCTCAGCTACTGGTCTGATAATTCTTAAGTGTGTGTTGAAAGAATTAGGGAAATTTGATTGGTTATTTAAAAAGCTTTCTGCCAGCAACGTGCTAAGAGGTGGATTTTGGCCTCCTTTTCCCCTTGATGCCTAGCAGCAGAGCAGGCAGGAATAATTTCTGAAGCAATTTAAAATAGTAAATCCTCTCTGTTTTGTTCTCAGAAGCATTAATGTATACTGGAGTTAGCACCATTCAAGTCACTAAAATAAGTAATGGAGGAGAGAGGGCAATATTGGATATTGCTGCCTATGCTGGGTAGGAAAAGCAGGAGGGAGCCAATGTTTATTGCTAACAGATGTGAACGTCTACTCACACTACAGAGTGATGAGGGAGTTGACCATGTACTGATTTTAAAGTTCCTTAGGGATTTTCTTTTCTGAATTTCCGTGGGACATGTCCATTTCACACTTGTCCCTGTCAGTCTTGTAGCAGCCACAGGAGATAAAATAAATTGTGTCCTTCCACTTCTGAGACAATAGCAGATGTTTAGACAACATGCCAGCATTGTCACTGTGGGTCAGACACTGGGAAAGACCTGAAAACAGCAGAGTAGTTTCAGTGGATTCTCTCCCCTAGGCCTTTCACAAGAGAACAGACGTATGTCATGCTTTGCTTCTTTTGGAGTTTCAGTGATGGATAATTAGAGAGGAAGAAGTTTAGAAAAAAATCCCGCCTCTGTAAGACGCTCCACAACTGACACCCCAAACCTGAAGATCCCTTTTATGTGCATATATTGCTACACTCCTCAAAATCAGGTCCGCTTTGAGAATGTGGACCTCCATTCTTAAATAAAGGAGAAAGAACAGCCATTAGGCATTCAAAATTTCACATAAAGGACTGCTGATCTGATTGAGGGGTCAGTAACCCAAGAGAGAAGGAAGGAAGGGAGGAAATTCGTGGGTTTGTGTCTTGTTTCATAGTGTGTGACCTTTTGGTACCGATCATTAATTCTGCCCCTAACAGGTAGAAATACTTCCCACTGTCTCTTCCACCCCAGCCCAAGGGCTGATTCATATATATTTATTTTGTACGGTGTAATCACAGAATCATAGAATTTGGGGTTGGAAAGGACCTTAAAGATCATCTGGGTCCAACCGCTTTGCCATGGAGAGGGTCATCTTCCACCAGACCATGTTGCTCCAAGTCCCAGCCAGCCTGGCCTGGAACCCTGCCAGGGATAGGGTATCCACAACTTCTCTGAGCAATCTGTGCCACCATGTCACCACCCTCACAATAATGAATTTCTTCCTAATATCTAATCTAAACCTACTCTCTTCCAGTTTAAAGCCATTTTCCTTGTCTTACTGCTATATTACAGCTTTCCTTGCTAGGTTACAACTTTCATTTTCCTTCACAATGAAGCTTTCTGTGATAGTTTTTTTCCTGCTGAAAGAAGTGAACAAACCAACAGCAATTGGTGCCCTGTGTGCTCTTACTACCAAGGACTGGAGAGGCCATTCTTAATCACATTAGAAAATTTGGAGATGGAAGATATTTTCCTACCCCTTGTTTCCCAGGACTGCCATACTCTGAAACAAGTGCCTTATGACCCTATGACTTTCTTCTTTTCAGAAGCTGGAGTGGAAAAGCTAAATCTGAGACTTCACTGTAATGCCTTGTTATTAAGGCTTCAGTCAACTCTGTGTTCAAGACTAGAGAATGAAAATGTGGTGGTCTTTTTGCTCTCCTGGGACTTCTTAAAGGAATCTTGGCTTCTTACCCCAGTAGCGTACATGTGGTGGTTTTCCTTTTCCTTAGAAAATGGGTCCCAAAACTTACATTCTTGTTCGTAAGTTACAACATACATGGAAAGAAATTCAAAAGCAATCAGGTCTCCTGGGCTAAAAGCATAAACACTGTGCACAGGCTTCTGGTGGAAGTATTATGAAGGGACATTTGTTTGGTGGAAAAGGGAATTGATGGGATGCAGGCTGTTTACAATTACCACAGTTCCTGTTGTGTTGTGTGGGAGCTATGAACAGCACAGTATGGGTGTGCAGACAAGGAATGGTTCTACACTTGAGCTTAGTGTTTCTGTGGACAACATCAGTCTGGAAACCCATGCTCTGAGGACTACACTGGATCAAAAGCTGAGCATTTATAGCAGTAGGAAATGAGGAAGTTGCACAGTCTATGGGAATATGTGTCACATAGAAGCATTTGCTTAGCTGCACTTCGTAGCATTATCCTCATACTTGTTTGTGCTCCTCCTAAAGGTTTCTCCCTAAAATGTCTGTGGAGGCACTTCCCCCAGCAAAGAGCCAGGACATGCCATGCAGTCTGCATGTTTCAGATGTGATTGTCTGACACGGAGATTCTCTGTTCAGATTTGTCTGTTTGGGCAAGATGGTGAGCTGGCGTCATCCTGGTCCCTCACTTGGAATATATTCCCTGTAGCATGCTTCCTCCTGTCCCCTACATAACAGGTTGATGTGGTGCCCAGCTGGAGGCAGGAATGTGGATTAAAGGACAGGTAGGAGGCCAATCCCACCTTGGCTGTGGCTTCTTTTTCAGAGGAATACAGAATGGTTTTGTTTAGCTTTTTCCTGGAAAGACCCGTTGCTGTTTGTCTGCCCCATAGATGACTTTAAACTTGTTTTCCTACAGACTTTCTTGTTGGCCTCTGAAACCTGCAGAAAAATTTTAAAAAGAAATATTAATTGGGTAAGAAATGTGCCAGTTTGGATTGGTCATCTTCTCCCTCTGCAGTTATTAACTTACAAGCTCCAGGCCTGGCACAGGAAGGCACTTTCCTAACACTTCATCTTCTTGTCATGCAGTAAGAGATTCCAACATGTATATTAAATTACAACCAGATATAGCACATAGAAAGGAAGTTTGCAAAGACTTTTTGCCTGTCACCTTTTTTTTAAGTACAGTCCTGAACTGCTTTGATAAAGATGGTCAGTGCTGAGCAATAAAACCTTGTATGGTGTGTTGTTAGGGTCATTGGCTTACAGAGTACTTTTAACAGGAACATTCTTGCATATCCAGAGCAAACAGCCTGGCCAATAAATCATCTGTGTGCTAAAATCTTAAAAAGCAAGTTAAATTTTTGTTAAATTCTGCTTTTCTTCATCTCCTAAAGTGAACCCAATTCTTCTCCCTATACCTGACAGAAGTCAACTTTTAAAAAACATGGATTTTCTAGAACTCATATGAACATTAATATGGGCTTCTGGAAGACAGAGTGCTTGGTCCCCAAAAGATGTAGTTTTTATGTGGCTTTTTCTTCTCCTTAAGAATACCCAATCCTGGAAAAACCTTCTGATTTTGTTGGTATTTCAAGCAATTTTTTAAAGGGTAATCTTGATTTGTATCAAGTCCTCAGACCATTTAAGTTTTCTTGTCATCTGATTTTTGGAGGGTTTTTTTAGATTTCTTTATTTTATTTTTGAATGGTGCTCATGTGCAACCTATCAACAGGATTCCCCTTGTCTTTGATGTGTGGCAAAAACCTGTGGAACCAAGGAAAGACAGATGGAAAGTCTTCCCTACTTACTGAGGTCCGTGTGAATTGCAGTTCCTTTAAGATACAGCATGACTTGATGATTAGGTATCTTGCAGTATAGTGAAATATGGTATTTTTTTCCTGCATTAATTCAATTTAATCTATTTTGTTTGGTTTCATTTTATTCTGAGTTTGACAGATGTTGATTTCTAATACTCCCTCTACAACAGAGAGACAAAGATGATAGTATGATTGACAGTGCTGCTATACAGTGTAAGGATCAAAAAAAATTTGGGGATAATGCCTAACCATTGAATGCATGCTCAGCTTCTTTTATGTCTGAAAATCTTTGCTGCTTTGTCATAAAATTTCTATACAGTGGTAGCACCTCAGAAACTTCCAAATGCAGTGTGAAAAAACTGGGGTGAAAAAACAGAATTTTTAAAATGAGATAGTAAGTAACTGTGTATAGTCACTTGAGGCAAGATGGGAAGAGGAGAATACTGTAAACAATTTATAAAGCTGAAGGAATTCAGGTGTAGAAGGCAATTACTTAGGTCACAGTTATGCCATCACAGCAGGACTCCCAACTCTTGCTCTTGTAGAAAATTAGTCTGACATCTTCAGCTATCAGAATTTAATTCATCTGTGCTGTAGATTAAAAGGCTACTTCTCCAGGAAGTCATACACTTCATGCCCTGATGGGACAGTGGGTCAGAGGAAAGCACAATACCACCTCCTGCATTTTGCTTTATCATTTCAGTGGGTTTATTTCTCTGAATAATGGTCTCTGGAGAGAACACTTTACTTTGTTCTAAGGACATGGTGGGTGACTAAGGAAAGGGTCAGATAGCTAGCTCTTGTTTAATGTAAAATCAGTTTAAACCTCCTAGTTAGTGGAATCCTAATGAAAGAGCAGCAGTGAAAAAGTGTCAATCCTTTGTTATAAACTACCACAGTGTGCAGTACATTCCAGTTTCATTCTTCATGGGCATGACAGTGGACAATGCAGTGGTAATTTCAGTACTTTTATGATTTCATGGGGCATGACAAACCTTGTTTCCCATAGTTATATTTCACAGGTAAGGTAAACTCACGGAAATAGGTAACATCTCACAGAGACGTGGCTTTCAATCTCTTGTATGACTCCCAGTCTAAAGATGGTGTGACTATAAATGCCTTCTCCCAATCCACTTAGTCTTGCAGCGTTTTCTGTAGTTGCGTTCTTAATCTCCCAGTCTTGCTCTGAAGGAAATCTTGTGTTGTCACTGAGAACCTCAGCTGGGTTAGGCCTCTCCACTGGGAAATTTATGCATGACAAACTTCAGAGACAACATACTAATGTAAAGTCAGTTCTCTTCCATACTGTTTCTTTCAAGGAGGTCAGAGAGGTAAATGGCAATGATGGGTGTAAGCAGTGCTAAAATTGGAAGAAGCTGACATAACAGTCTCAAAGGAATAAGTGCAACAGTTTGTATGGCTTAAATACAGCTGCCAGAGTGGAAGGGTTTTAAGGACATTGGCTTTAGCTAGCTGTATATTTGTACATGTAAGAATAAATCTGTAAGGCTGGCGCTTGCCTCAGCATTTATACATAATGAGGCAATTGTGTTTTACGTATAAATAAATTTACATAAATAGGTTTGTATAGTATATACATGTAAGTGTGAAGGCAATGGTTTGTGTTTGTTTCAACACATGCTTTCCTAAGGTCGTGAACTACACCATGAAAAGGGTTATCAAATATGTAGCAGTCTACTCTGGTGGCATACAAGTCACAAAATCTACATCACAAATTCCTGTTGATTGTAGTATTACTCAAGGAATTTCCCAAGCCCACATCACATTACCTTCAACATGCTGAGGATCCTCTCTTCTCGAAGAGCCTAATCACAGCAACTCCTCCCATCTTTCAGCAAAAGGATTTTTAAAGACTGTGTGTGTCCTTAGTGATGGAGTGGGGGAGCCACTCACACCAAGGTAGCTGTCCAAAAGTTACAGTCAGTGAATGCCTCAGCTGGAGAGTATGGGCTCCATCTCTAGCTTTCCTCAGGAACCCTCAGTATGTTTGGACCCTGCAAATCATATGGGAATTTGTCTTCAACAGTCTCTTAGTACTGGGTTCTCTGAGGTTCTTCCCACAAGGTCAAATCATGGCAAATTCTTTCCTAAGAGGGTCTTAGTATGTATCTTTCTTACTTCTTCTTCCTGCTTTGCTGAAAATGACACAAGATATTTGCCCACCTTAGAGCAAAATAAGCATCTTTCTGATCTGCCAGCAAAGCCTATGCTATACTGGAGGACATGAGGTTGCATCACAGGGATGTTTTGGCATTTTGATTGTGGCTGTTTGGTCACTGTATTTTCTGAGGAAGTCCCTGGTACTGTCACTGTGACAAAAACAGGTACTCAAGGACTACTGTTCCTCCTGGATATAGTCTTTCTGGGTAGCAACTGTGAACATACTTTGTGGTACTGGATCAGCCTTCTCAAAATCTTCCCTCTTCTGAGGCATCAGGGTAGTTCTTACTGAGTAAAGGTACACAAGAGGCAGTCAAGCCACTAGGGCAAGGATCTGTGAACAAAATGGAGTATGTAACCTTGACAGAAACATGCATCTCTTTCATGTCATTATCCATGCTGAAATCAAGACTGTCAGTGTTTTGTAGGAAAGCATGAGGGAGACAAAGAGTTCAAGTATGAACAATGGATACTCTCAACCAACAAAAATTATGAGCATCTGCATGCGTACAAAATAATATCTGGTTTTTAATATGATAGGGAGTTCCCAACTTACCCCTATAGTCCAGATACACTATTCATCTCCTTATCTCCACTCTATTGCCCCCAAAGAGTTTACCCTGAGGCACTCTCTTGTGTTAACCCCTGGAGAGACTAGCAATGCAAGTTCATTTGTGCTCTTCAGGAGACCCTTCTGTCCTCAGAAAGACATGATGACAGCTCACTTTCTTGTTTTTAGAGGTGAAGTTTCTCTTGTTTCAGATTTAAAGGGAAAAGTCTAACAGAGATAAAAATCCTAAAGGGAATTTAGGTTACCAAATTTGAATTACTCTATCAAGCCTGAAGGCTTGCTGGGCTCCCTTTGACAGGGAGGCACACAGAGCAGGCTTTCTTAGGTGATGTGTTCTGGGCTTTCTAGTCTACATTCTTCTAGGGGGGGTCTTAGGCTGCCTCAGCTGTAAACAGACACCCTGTGGCATAGCAGGGCCCTGGTCCGTGAAGGGTTGTTTTAAGTTCAAGGACTGGCAGTGGAGGTCTGTCAGGAAGCAGAAACACAAATTTAATGAAATACAAAGGAGTCAAGAGCCTGGATCCATTGCTTTGTTTTCATGATGAGCTTCAAATCTGGGCAGTTCTGGTCAACCACAAAGGCAGATGGTGATGTCTAGAGAGAGGGAACGAAGAATAACACAGCATTAGATAAAAGATGATCAGAAAAGTAAGCTGTTACTTTTCTGAATAACTTGTAAAGTGTATGGCTTTGAATGTTTCCATTTACTCAAGAAAAATCCCTTGATAAATCACTATTTACTTCTTAAAAAATGTAAGATGCCTCAGAGAAATTATATTTCGAAAGCTGCTGAAGACATAAATGTGAGACTTCCATAGATGCATGGCTTTGAAAAGCCATCACTGTGTCCCCTCATTAGCTTCTCCACAAACACAGTGGCACTCTATGGCTAAGACTCAATTTAGACTACAGCAATTTCTATCAGGTAAATTAAAAGCAATACTCTTCTTTCACATTCCTATCTAGCAGTATTGTAATAGTGCAGTGGGAGCCAGGCTAAACCCATGGGAAGAAATTATTATCCTATCCTTCATGTCCACTTCTCCTCTAAATTGCCTTTTGGTAACCTCTTCTAATTGGATGCAAAATGGGAAAGTTGTATCTCCTGTGACTTTCATTATCAAAATGTTCCCGGAGGTTCTTAATGGTTTCTGCTGCTCTTGACATTCTCCCCCTGTACAGCAAGGAGAAGGAATTGCTGTAGTCATTGCAGCAATTAAAGAGCAGCCTTTTACAGTGTGATCCTCCTTCTAGGTTTGCATATTCCTAAATATTTAGCAGTACCCAGCTGGTCAGTAACTTGGGGTTGCATCCACCTTAGCTGGCAAGTATCACAAAACACCCATTCTGTGTTTTTTGAAAAGAAAGCTGTGCCCTAGAGCAATTGTCCTTTGAATCTCGTCTGATGGATATCAGTATTTTCTTTTAGTGACTCTGTGGGTATATAAAGGCTCTTGCATTCCCGCTTAAGATTTTCTGTTCCTGGCTGCCCACTCTTCATTCTAGTAATTTCAGCTTCATTATGGATATACAGAGCTCATAGGCCTTACTGGTAGTTTATATTAATCACAGTATCCAGCTGTCTGAGATCCTTTGGTAAAGTTTTTCCTTCTACAGGGATCTGCTTTTTAGAAAAGAGGAAACTTTTTCTTAGCCTTCCAGTTTCCAAACTTCATCAATTCTGTCGCAAGCTAAAATAGCATGGAGCATTTCTAATTTATGATGGTCTTAAAGGCTAAACCTAGGGTGCTATGTGCAGTGAGGCTGAGGAGAGAGATGGAGTGCTGCAGCAGTGTTTGCCCATTTCATCATTATTCGTCATTTCAGCTACTGATTTTCAAGACACGTAAGCACAATAGGAAGGATTAAGTGCACCAAGACCTTTACCAGGAGGCAGTATGGGTGCCACCCTGCCAGCCCAGCCCCCTTCACTCTGAGCAGTTCTCCCATATCATCCCAAAAGACACTGGAACCCTCAAAGACTCATGGTAGTCTTTAACTATGCCAGAGGGAATTAATCATAAAGGTATAGTAATGCCATGAAAACACCACTTGGATGGGCTGAGACTCACTCTTTCCACAATTTAGACACTGAGAACTGGAAGAAGACACATGTAGATGATTTTTAATGAAGGACAGAGCCACAGTGAAGTGGTATGTGATGTAGATGTAGCCTAGCCATGCTCGCCCTTAGACTGAGAGCATGCATCTCTCTCTTTTCCTGCTGAGCAATGCTGGAACATCTGAGCAGTCAGGCTGCCTGTCCCACCCCAGCCTTCCTCATGACTGTGTATTTGTGGGGAAAAAAGCAACTAGTATTACACCCCAGCTTTTGCAGCCATGGTCACTGCTCTTGAGCAGTCCAAGCCAACAGAGGCAACAACTGTTTTCCCAACCATGAGCATTTGGTTCTTTTGTTTCTGTTTCATTATTCAACACAGAAAAGCTCCTTGCTCCACAGCTTTAAATGTTCAGAATTGATATTGAATAAGGAAGGATTTGACTGGATGCAGCTCTGCAGCCAAAAGTTTTGCCAATACCATGTGCCATTGAGGTTATCTAACAGTTTGCCATTTATACATAGGGTAGTAATAACCCTTCAGAATTTAATACAGTGATAATTTTTCTGAGGTTTGTAATGTGGAATCTGAACTCTATTACTGATATCTTTCTGGTAATATTCACAATGATCCAAAACATGACTCTTAATAATACAGTCAAGTGTCTTGACAGATGAGCTTTCCAAAATGTCAGCATATTTGATGAGTAGTATTACTGCAATGGTTGGTTCCTGAAAGGAAAGGATAAGGTGCATAGTCCAGGGAAGAAATATTGGGGTGTTTTTTCAGTAATATATATTTTGCAGGCAGATACCCATCTGTGAAAGCCACAGCTACCTGCATTGCAGAAAGCTACTCATTTGATCTACTGATGCCAGTTGTGGCATAAGCTGCCAGTGCCAGAAAGCTTAATCTAGTCTTTTCAAATAAAAAGTGAGCTAACCACGTGATGCTTTTATTTGTTTGAAATATCTATGTTTTTAGATATAGTAACTGAGAAAGTTCTTTCAGTTGTAGCTAAAATTCTGTTGTAAGCTTTCAAACACTGGCGTCTGGTGCCATGGGGCATTAGTTCAACAGTTTAGTTATTGTTCTGAGAGAACAGCAGCTTTAAATGTCTGGTGCTTTCACCTGATTAAATGCCACACACCCCCCCCCACACACAGCCTTTTTTCATTCTAAGTCCAAAACTTGCGCTGATTGTTTTGAATTCCTTACTATTTTATGTTATTTAAAATTATACAAACATGGAGTGATTCCACATGGCGCACGGTGAAATAGGATTGGAGTATAATCTTGCACTGTACTTTTTATACTGTTAGTATGACTTTTATTTTATTATTTCCCTGGAATGGCTCCTTCCTTCCATTTCCCACTGGGGAAATATTTGGCTTAAAACAATCTGGAGGCTATGCATAATTCTTGAATATTTTAATGATCTACACAAAACCCATTAGCTGACACAGTGGCAACTAATACTTGACAGACAGTAAGATAACAGTTGTCTCAGAGACTGTGAGAGGCCAGAAGAATCTTAAACACTAATCTTGCAGGAAGGATGAAGAGTTGCCTTGAGCAGTGATGCAGCTCATTCAAATGCATGTCGATCTGTCTTGATGAAGAACTGGTGCTTCAGATCCCTGGTGTAATGAGCTCTGAATCAGATGCTTTTCTTGGCTACCAGGCAACCTGCATCTGCAGAGTACATCCTTGTAACTCATTTAAGCATTTCTCACTTTGGAGGGAGCAGGTTAAGACAGATCCAGGGAAGGAATGCTGTGAACATAGATTCTGTATCTTTTTTGGTGGACTAGTAGTCGTGCCAGTGTAGCTGTGATCACTGAGAGTGGCAGATCAATCCCAAGAATCATGGGAGGTAACCCAAGTCTGAAATCCTCTCCATCTGTGATCAGCCAGTGTATTTGGTCTGTGCACTGCTGAAATTTCTTCCTGGAGGCAGGCAGGAGTAAATTAGACATAGGTTAGAGACCATTTACCTTAACCCATTCAACTGCATGTTTCTGTCAGATAGAGAGGATTCTCAGTGTCTTACCCACAATGTCTGTATCCTGCATCAAGTATGTAAGTGACCTCTCATGTTGGCAGCAACATCACGGCTGAATTACACTTCCAAGGTCAAGAGCTAAATGCCAGCACCCTACTAATTCTTCCAGCTAAATAGACACCTGGAGAGCTAATGTACTGTTGTACTTACTGCTTGAGTTATATGTACAAAATATGCAGTAAAACTCTAGATAATTGGATGTGGATTGCATTTGCAATTATATGTTCACTGGATAATATGCATACATAGAGACCTAATATTCACCCCAGCAAGAGAGCAAAGTTATAGGCAGGCTGAGCAAATGGAGCTTTTCAATTTAAATATGCAAATTAGTTTCATACACACATGGACGGTATTAGCAGATGGTCAGTAAGGAAGGCTGTGTACAGGGGAGGGAGTCTTTCCTTTTAATTTGGTAAGAATCTGTTCCTGTGGATGCTGTTTCATTCTAAGGAATAGCTTTTATTATCTGTAAATATCTTGTAAAATATGAGATTGCCATTCACAGCAACCCAAGAGCATCATGTACAAAGTAATGGATGAATAATTTTCTCTGGGTGGAGAAAAAAAGTCAGACAGTCAAATACTTTTACTGTCATCAAATTTTCAGAACGCAATGTGGCAGTAGTAACTCTAGTTGAAACACATTAGCCAGAGCTGATAATTCACACATGGTTGCTGAAAATTTTGAGATTCCTTAAGGAAGAAAATAGTTCTTTAAAAAGAGCTTTAAGAGGAAATGAGCATCGGCTAACTCTGAAATGGGAGGCAAGCAGAGAATTGGTTATCACTGCTTTAGACCTGCTGCTATAGAGTTCATCTGCTGTATCCTAGTATTGAAGGCGTGGTGGATCACAAAAAAAATAGTGTAAGCAGAGAGGAAAGCATGGCATTTCTGCTTAGCCTCTATCTCAATCAGATCTCATCATTCACTTCTTAGACACTGCCATATTCTTAGCATCTCCCCTTTTATTATCTAAAAAAAAAAGTCAGTGTGACAAAGTACGTTACAGCATTTGTGAGAAACCCTGACTAATAAGGGTCATGTGAGTTTTTAAAGAGCTCTGCATATTTTTCTGATCTTTGAGGACTCTCTCCTCTCAGTCCTAGTTAGGATCATGTCTTGACCCTCAGTAGCTCTGCAGAAAATAATTGTTTCAAATAATTTTGAGCACCATCTCTGCCAACTGTCAAAACTGAAAAATCTTGAACAAAAATCCCAGCTGTCAGCCAGTCAAACTGCCCCCATGTGAAGCAGTCATGGTGCTCTACCTCCTCTACTTGGCACAGAAAGAAAAGGTAGCTCACCTGTTCTGGAAAGCAGTGTTTGATGCTTGGCAGAATTTCTGCCACCAGCCCATGCTCACATCTGGTAGGGAAGCAGAACAGCCAGAGACATGCACCAGCAGCCAGGCTGGCCAGCCCCAGTGCCCATCAAGCCCTGTGTTCTTGTCTCAGGCACAAGCAGCAACTGGTGCCCCAAGGACTTGGGGAAAGACACAACAAGAAGATGATGCCTCTGCTGAATGAGTTTTGTCCTACACTGCAGCCATGAGACAGAACTCAACCTCTCTCCTATTTTTCTCTAGTTAGATTTCTGAGGAGTCTTGTCTCTCCTGTAATCTTGTTTGTATTACTTTCTGTAACCTTCTTTGTTCTCTCCAATTTATATGTCAGTACTTTACTGATTATTGTCCACTATCTGTGGGCAAGGCCAAAAAGGGAAAGAGAGGTGCACAAACAGTCCTAGTGGAAAATTGTGGACTTGTTTCATTACCCTCCTGTGTTAAGTATTGACACATATACTACAGCATGAGGTTTACTGGCATGGGCATAAGAAGCATTTGGTTTTGTTAGTGCAGAAATGTTCCTATTTTCCATGCAACTATCAAATCTTTTCTCAAAATTTCCTTAAGAACTCTACTTGAATGGGGCCTAAGCAATTAAGTGTCTAAATAAAATAAATACCTCAATGGCAGATATTTTTTTCTTTACTCTTATCCACCTGGAAAAAAAAGAGATGTGTATATTCACCATACAAAAAAATCTGATTGCAGAGGACTGTAAAATCACCTGACAGGCTGCAGAGGCATAATTTGGCCTGCTCTTCACAGTCCACAAAGGTTCTTCTGTTAGCTCAAGAAATGGAAGGGTATACCCTGACTGTCTGAAGGCGCTCCCTTCACTACCCCGGTGATCTAAGATCATAAACTGGGAAATCTTGGGGGGTCTCATTTTGCAGTCCATGTGAGGTGCTGAGAAATATCCCTGTGTCAGTCTTTTCAAAGCTTCTAACTGATGTTAGGACTGGCCACAGCTTGACCTGATTATGGTTTGTTTGTCCCAGAGCAGATAAAATTAATATGTATCACCCACAAATAATATGTGGGTGAATATACGAGGAAAACAATGTCTTCAGCAGGGAATTAGCACAAGGCTTCTGTCACTGACACTCGCCTTTGCCCTGTTGTTTCACCCACTGTGATTTGAAATTCATCAAGTATGTCTGGAGAATTTGCATGCTTAGCCTGCTTTGGAAGGAGGGGATTGTCTAGCTGTGAAAGGAGATTATGCAGCAATTTCCTCCTCAGCTCAGCAAGACAATGAATCTGACTCTTCATTATAGAGGAAGGATGAGTAAGAATGGTTGCATTTCCTGTGCAGCAAGAGCAACATAAGCCATGCTCCAGATTCCTTTGGGAATTTCCATGATCTTGTCAATTTCAGACACAATGCATAATGTTACTATGAGAAAATGTAGATGTTTAAGTAGGAATGTTTGTGGGGAAGGGGAAAGGAATCAATTCACTAAACTATGTGTTTGATCTCAGCTGGAAAGACAGCTCTACAAAAGAAGACAGGCTAGAAATTAGTTACTTGAGTTTTATAACTCATGCATTAATTACTGACAGCAGCAATTTACTTTTCAGATGGCCCTAGCTTTTATTAAATATTCTCACATTCTCTCACCACTTACTAAAATATTTCCCTCCACTTACAAAAATATTTTGCTGTGTTTTCATTATGTGAAAGGCTGTAGAGAAGTCTTGCAGTTACTTGTATATTTGCTAAATAAATGGAGAGAGGTCCCACAAAGCATCTGCCTTTTTCTCCTGATTTTCACACTCATGCTCAGGGTAAATGGAACTGGTGCTGCTGGTCAGGCATCAAACAGTCTTTCTTTTCCAGAGTCTTTAATAGATACCCAATCCTGCTTAGATTTTTTCTAATTGGAGGGAATTCCATCTGCATCCATTTGCATCTGCAAATGCAAAAATGTATCACAGGGACGTCAGTTACAAGGACTTATTCTTCTGCTGAAAAAAGATTGTCCAGCAATTGGATGTGAACAAGACACTGGTCAGAGGAAAAATTTCCTGAGCAGGCTTAAGTACATGCCTTAGGACTAGTATGAATGTGTGTTGCATGCTGGGAATCCCAGACCAACAGTTGGCTCCTGAGGGACCAACCCATGAATTCTGAAATGTGCATGTGCAGGAACCGCAGTGGATGCCCAGAAAAAATTTTAATGCCTCAAAAGTAAAATTATTTCTTATGAGGATTAGTTCAAACAATTGCCAAAGATTGTTCCGTATTCATGTGCTGAGTGGAAAGCCAGGCAGACAGGCAGCATGCTGCAGATGACTAAAATGGAGCATGGGAAGTTGTCTCCATGACTGTCCATCTCCTAGATCCTGCCTTTGAGGAACTTCTTCAAAGTTGTAAGGAGGGAAAAGAAAAAAAAAAAAAAGGCATTAAACTATGATCATCTAAATGCATTTACTATTTTTTTCTGTGACAGTGTTCACTGTGTCTTTTCTCTGTTCATGAAGTCTTCAAAAAAAGCTTCAGTGACATTCATGTCTCCGATGTAAAAAATGTATCACTATTTCCTGCAAAGCTGGAGACTTCCTTATGCAAGAGGAACTTGGAAGTTCTTCCTAAAACAGCCTATAGTGCCAGTGTCAAAAGCATGATCTCAGGAGACAAAGAAGACCTCCAAGGGAGAGGAAAGTGTAGCCATGATAGCTTATTTTAAAATAAAACCAAATGCTTCTACTAACACCTTGGTTGGTGTCTATGATGGCTAAAGTATCTGAGCAGGATACTGATTCATCCAGAATTCTCAAGGGTAAGGAATGGAAGAGAGACATGTACAGATGCAGGGGTGAGAAGGCAAATGAGAATGCCCCAGGCCACATAGTTGGATCTGCCTATTTACCAAGTTAGGTACATTTTCAGTGCCTCAGTACAATTTTACTTTTTTTTAACTGGCTTACTTTTTTTTTTTTTTAACTCCCTCATAAAGGAAATGCAGTGACTGCACATGCCTTATTAAAAGATTGCTTTTTTGGCTGGTGACCACAGAAGAATAATTCCTCTTATTGCTCAATAAATCAAGTTACTGTCGTTTTAAACACTCTAGCTGAATTTCTGATGAGCACATGAAAGAGTTAACTCTACCAATGTCATGCTACTGCAGCATTAAAATAAAAGAAGATTTTGGAAATATAAATTGTTCCTCTCTCGTAAGCATAAATTTGGAGCCAAAGCAAAATCCTTATAAAATTATGCCATTCTATAGAAGTCTTACTCTACTTGCAAAATATACAAGTAGAACTGTGGTCTAGTAAAGTGTGAATAAAATACATGCAGGGAAGCAGTCTTTTGAATTTGTAGATATTTCAAATGCATTTTTAGGATTTTAAATAAACTCCTTAGAATGTCAATTTTTTTTTTCATTTAAATTAACACATCTTTTCTTTTGTACAATAATAATGAGGCTATCCTGGACTGAACGAGCATGTTGATTCAATTTGAAGAGGTAGGCTTCTTCTCTGGAAGGGTTTTTTGTTGCTTTAGCAATTGAAAGCCTTTCTTTCCTAATAGGATTAGCCCAAATAATTACCAAAGGATTTCTCTGTCATCTGAGCACTGTTCCCCCCAGTGGTATTAAAAAGCCTGTCTTCAGTACAGAAATAGTCAATGGCTGTGGGTAGCTGAAAAGGTCATAGTTAACTGTTGCCACTCAAACCAGAGAAAGTCATCTACAAAGGCAAGACTGCAGTGTTTTTTACCCTCATCTCCATTATGCCCAACCGTTCCCATTGTGGGAAGAATAAACGTTTGGCAAGAAGCCACTAGGGAGGTTCTGGCAGACAAAAGCATGAAGTGAGGGACTACAACCCAACTGGTAGGTGTCGTGACAATCCTTTGCAGTGCTTGTTCAGTAACATGCAAGTGGTCTGGGATAACAAAGCTCTAACATTGCACGTGTGCCAAATTTCATGCTAGCTAGGCCTTTGGTTCTGAAGGCAGATCAGGGTCCTCCCCTCTGACCTATTGGGAAGGGACTCTATTTGAGGGTTTTTTTGGCAGATCCTTGAAATCTGTGAGATACATTAGCAGTCTGTGGGAGAAGCTTCTGACTGTTCAGCTTTAGGACAGCTCCTTGCTGCTTTTTATAATTTTTACATTTTAGGCACTTTATCAAGAGCAGTTACAAACATTATACAAAGAAAGGAGCCCCATGAGGAGGGGTTAAAAGAAGTTGTGACTCAGGTTGAAACTGCACAAGGCATCCTGCAGCAGAAGCAGGTCTGAATTATCGTCTGTGACTTTAATCCTTGTATCTAATCTGGAACTTTATTACTTGTTCAAGTCATACAGTATGTTTCTGCTATTCTAAGCCTTCATTTCAGGAGTTCTGGCTCTATAATCTATATTCCATGCAGCATAATATGTACAGAGCAACAGAAAATGAAATCTGAAAGGCATTTCTTCTGCATTAATGTACAGATACCAGTTCAACAGATACATGTCTGTAACCATAGGTCACTGTTCAGTGTGCCAGGAAATGAGCACTTCTGGCCTGACATGGCTGATATTCCTTGAAATCACAGGACACGCATGCATCCTTTTTCCAGCTCACTGTGAACACTGTTGTTTTGGTAGGAAAAAGGCATGGTAAAGGTCTTTATTTGGGGTGCTTCATCTCATGGGGTACTATCTGTACCTGTTTCCTCTCTGCCCAGCCTCTGGAGACTTCCAGCTTGTGTAATTGCTTGTGAACATAATCACATTCATGGATCAAAGAAAATGCACAGCCTTATTGTCGCAAGTTAATTCTTCCTGGAATAATTCTTGCAGGTCCATTGTTGTCCATCTCAGTGGTAGATTCAGATGCAACCTTCCAGCATTCCTTCCAGCTTCTGTGCTTTTCCAAATAGCTGATATTATTTAGCCTCTTTAGTTGGAACTCTTGGAAACTGTCTCATTATCTAATGCACGGGCAAGCTGACTGTTGCCAGTAGCTACAACTTACCTCTCTACTGGTAAGCAGTAAACCTGAACTTTCTGTCTGCTGCTGCCACATTAATAATGCATAATATTTCCTGTAGTTACATACATGCACAGAGATTACTTTTGTTTTTTTTAGAGGAGGAAAGAAGATGGAATTGGGGGGTGGAAGGTGGTGGAAACAGATACAAGTGATTATTAATGCTGATGAGACCCCAGCTGCACGGGTTTTTAATTAGCCCATGTCTAACCCTAGTAGTCACTGTTGGGATAATACTAACTCTTCTTAAGCAGGCTAGTTTAGAAAGGGAAGTGTATTGTCTGCTCACACCTGCACTGTGTAGTGTTACTAGCACATACTCAGCAGCGCAGGCCAAAACGTTATCATTTTTTTTAGTTCACTTGGTTAAATTTTAGTCATATTGTAATCTTCAAGGCAGTCTCAAGAAGTGAACTCTATGCAGCTGTGCAGGGCTGCTTTCCTGATGAAACCATGAACTGATGCCTGACGAAGGAAAGGAATGCAATGTACCAAATTTCACATATCTTTCAAGTGTTAGTAACAAGACCTCCAGAGAATCATTTCAAATTGATCAGTGAAGCAGGAGCATGATCTCTCTACTTTTCAGAGCAAAAGGAGTTCAAAATTCAAGACCCCCTGCCTTTTCCTTCCTTAACTGAGCTGAAGGCTTCTGGAATAAGTAGAAATGTTCTGCCCGTGAATGGGTGTCAGCCTGATCCATCTTTGGGATCTTGGTCATTGCCCTGTGGAGCTGGTGCCTTTAGAATGGAATCTATTTTGGTCATATCCTTGTTTTCTCCTCTAGTGTGTGCAAAGTTGTTAAAATGTCGTTCCTTTGTTGAAACCCTGAAGGAAGGACAAAGGATTTAGTGTGAAATTAGAAACACTGAGAGGTTTTTCTGCCCTTTGGCAGCTTTTAATTTAATTGGAGTTAAGCAACAGTTAAGCAGTATGCAGAGTTTAAGCAAGAGCAAAGCATCTCTCAAGTAAAAGCATATATTAGAGCCTCACTATTTCTACCGCTGAGTAGGCTGAAATCTTGCTCACACTGGCAAGATATCTGACCCCATCTTTGCAGAAGCAAATTTCCTAAGGATTAGGAGAGTTTTATAAGGTCTGGCTTGAAACTGTGGCCCTGATCAAAAAAAGGCTTAGGGATGCTATTCATCTCATCTATCTGCATACAGGCCAAAGACACAAAGTGTCCTTTTCTTTTTCTTGCAGTCCTGTAGGCTTCCCTTCTCCACTTCACAGCTACCATTTCCACCACAGGCATAGCATACCAACAATAGTGTACATGAGGGCAGCTTAATTTTATTTGACTTTCTCTCTGGTTGCTAACTTGGATGAGCTTGTCTGGGAACACAGAATACAGGGTGACCTTAGCCCTACCTCTCTGGACCACTTTTTCCAATAATCTTTCAGAGTAAATGCATTTATTCCTTAGACACCCTCAAGAAGAAAGAAAAGTATAGGCTGTCCTCTCCATTCTGTTTTTGTAGTCTCACTCTGCAGCCTCTCCAGTGAAACACAAGCACACATAATGCACCCCCAGTGGACGTGACCTGCAGCGTGAATGCAGGAAATGCTGCAGGAATAATGAATCCTTCAAATGGAATTATAGTTATAAACTCATTCTGATACATATATATACATGTATCAGCTCTATCACTGCCTCTGATGCTTCATTCCAGGGTTGTTCAATGTTTCCAAAGCTGCATTACAGGACTTGTATCATCCAGTAGCCCATATTGCCCAGTGCTGTTGCATGTCCGTGTGTTAAATACAAACAAGTTGTAATAAATCTGCTTTACCCTGGTGTAAGGGTCTGCTCAGTGTGTGGAGCAGCACAGAGTCTGCTCTGTAGCTTTGAAATTGTTCATTTCAGGGAAATGAACATTTCTTTGAGGTTTCAGAGTTTCATCTTTTTTTCCTCTCTTGCTCTTGACAAGACTCAGTCTGATGCTCAAACATTGAAGTCCTGTGTGTGAGAAAAGTTAACTACCTTAAAACAATTGATTTCTAGAATAAGAGAGTTTTGCTTTTCTGCAAGACCATACAGAGCCCTAAAGAGAGCCTGGATGCAGAAGTGATAAAGATGTGACACGTTAAGCTTTGCATTTGAAACATAGTTGTGTAATAAAAGCATATTTGAGTAGATTACTCAAAACTCATTACTAAACATAAAATCTCCTTTTTCATACTTCTTTGAATTCTTCTTAATTTGCTGAAAACTGACAGTTTTCCAGCCAATGCCAAAGGAGTGGTTCATGCCTTCTATGGCCTCCTGAATGCAATAAGAAAGAATATTAAACATTAAATATTAAATGGTAGTAGCTACTAAGATTCTGAGGCATTATGAGAGCTGTTGCTTTTGTTATTGCTGATTTTTTGCTCTTAAAAATATTGTCTTGTATGGATGCTGACAGCCTGGTCATGGAGAAAGAAACTCAGTTTCCGAGGCAGTCCTAACAAACTGTCCTGGGAGGCTGTGAGAAAGGGCAGAGAAGAGTTTTAAACAATAATCTTCACCTGCTGTTTGTACATGTCATATGATGTTTGTCTCAAGATGTTTTTGAGAAGAGGTTTTTCTTCCTTCTCACGAATGGGCTGAGGGCTGTCTAGCCTTTTAACCAGTATGAATCTACCTATGAAAGTCTCAAGCTCACCTATAAAAGTCGGATTCTTTCCTTATGCTTTTTTGCTTCCTTTGCCTTCTGATCTATGGAGTCTTTTATTGTTGCTGTGTGAACTCTACAGTGACAGTCTTGCTTCAATCTGTTTCAAGCAGTGGATATCTCAATTCTGTTAACTTGTGCATAATCAGGTAACATATAGACAGTACCAGAATTGAACCTGACAAGTGTAATTGAATTAATATCTCAATTTAAGATAAACTGGATTAATTTCATTATTTAGAAGTATTTGTAGAAGGTTGCTAAGCAAACCAGCTCTTGAGGTGAAATCATAATATTTTCTGCAACCAGAATTCTGAAATTTGCAGATTCTTAAAGTATAAGTGTACTTATACAAAATAGAAGTCCAAGCCACAAGTATGTTAATGTCCTATTATTAATGCATGTTTATTTAATGATACAGAAAGTCCTCCATGCAGTAGGCTGGCTCCATGCCTTTGAATTCTTTCTTTTTGCTTTTCTAATAGCAAAACTATTGAATACACATATAGTAATGAAATACACAATGAAAAACTCCATATGTGGTTAGAATATTAAAAAGTGAAGTAAAGTATGGTACCTTAACATTTAAATAGCAGCTGTTGAGAATATTTGCAGGTACAAAAATAATACTATTTATTAAAAAAAAAAGGTGCAGTAAGTAGAGTCAAGATTTTTCAGAGTGATGCATATCCTGTTGGGGTCTTCTATGAGCCTCTGCCTACATTAAGCCCAGATTCAGGAAGGGCTTTTGGTCAAGGTTTCACTATGCAAAGTCTTTTGTGAGAAGGCAAGATCAAGGGACTTCCAGCCTCTGGAGCATGGTCCTATTCTCTTTCTTCCAGCCCAGACATAGATATACAGATATAGATATTTAGATACATATATGGATATATAAATATTTACAGGACCAGTATGGGAATTAGAGCTGAACAATGTTACTGCGTTAGTGCAAGCGACAGAACAAAATGAGCAGAAAGAAAGGAGAGACAAGGGAAAGGATGATATTGCTTCCCAAACTGTTTATCATGAAACCACTGCACTGTGCTCCAAAAATGCCTTCTCAGTTCCTGAATTAGGCTCTGATTCAAAAAGGCACTTAGATATATGATGTGGCTCATCTCTAATCAGGAAGGCATTTCACCGCTTGTTTAACTCCATGTACATTTAACTATTTTATTAACTGGGTGTCAATGAGGGAGGGATAATCCCTTGATTCGGGGTTTTCAAATTATCATTGTCCAGTGAGACTGCTGGCAGTCAGAGCACTGTGAATACAAAGGCTGACACACAAAATCCTGCATAGCTGAGCCTGTGCAAAGTAGTGGTATTGTAACTGCCCTGTGAGTACCCATGAGGAATTTTTTCTGTCTCAATAAAGTGGTTCAAAAGCAGGAGTTCAGATGCATTTGAGCACTAAGGTAGGTGGGAATGAATGACCAAGCCTGAGCCCTGTGACTGCACTGCACTGCTCATTGCCACAGTGTGAAAATAAATAACCACCATAGCTCCAGCAGGTTTGCTGGAGGTTCTACTGACAGAGTGAAGGGGGAAAAACCTAGGGGACCTAGGGGAAAAAACAACCCCTAAAACAAACAAATAAAAAAAAAATCTGAATTGCACATGGACTTTCTCTGTCTGCTTCTGCTCTCAGGCAGAAGAGCCAAGCAGAGTGCATTACTTGTCTTTGCACCTCTTAAATGTTCCTTTACCACATGGTCGACATAATTATCATTAGCCTGAACAGCAATGGGGTCCATCCCAGTTTTGTGATTTATCAAAAGCTGGGGAAATGAGTCAGTGTCATTGATGAAAACCCTGGCATTCAGGATTTGATGTCCTATTTCTGTGTCTCGTGTAGTGCCACTCGCTCTGCTTTAGAACAGGATGAAAGAAACTCAGTGTCTTAGATTTCATTTGAAGATGAAAAGACTCAGAACACCTTTTTGGTTCTCCTGAAATAACAGCCCATTTTATGGCAGTTTTCAGTTTCAATTACTGGCTGTAGCTATTTCAAGTATGTACTTTTCTTAGAATAGCTATTGTACTTGTGTTGCTTTTTTTCAAAATCACTGTTTCTGCAAGATACAGCTATTGGACTTACAGAGTGCAAATGCTTTGGTGTAAATGTGTACATGTGGTGCCAATACAGAAAATACTGCTACAGAGGCAACACGAGCTCTCCCAAATGTTTTCAGAATGACTGCTGTTTGTATACTGTTCTTCGGACATTTCCAAGAAACGTTCTTGTGTGAGGACCTTCTTCTGACACATCCAATATACTTGGTTTGGTTTGAGGGTGCAGAGAGGGTTAGAATAGCTCCTTCATGTCCCCATATTCTGTGCTGTCTGAAGGCAGGAGTTTTCCCACAGCAATCCTTTGTACCAACCAAATGAGCACATTGATGATTATGCTGACATTGACATATTTAGCCTCATGTCTATGCCTCAATATATTTTTATTCCTATATTTTTATGCTTATTTTTATTGTTCATCTCTTCTTGCCTTTTCTTAGAGACTTGATATTTCATCTCCTCACTCACATATGGCTGCCAATGAGCAGAGGATTTAAAACAAATAAAGAGAAGAAGGTGATGGAAATGGGCAGAAGCATAAAAACAAGCACTATCATCTATGTTATGTTTGCTTAACATCTGGTGAAAAATAGGATTTCTGTGTGCAAGTGACAGCTTGTCCCATTTTAACATTGGGAGTTCCAGTGACAGGACCAGTATAGAAGCAAAGTGAAGTTTTCTCCTTGTGCCATTTTAGCTGAGAGATGAGGTTCCTAGTAAGGGATTTTGGAAGGACTCAAAGAATGCTGGCATCAGTCCAAGGGAGATGAATTATGGAAGTGAGATTGGTGAAACATTGAAAGGATGAATAAATGAATCATTTTGTACCACGTGTGATGGCCCACTCTTCCCACATCATGACTGCTAGCAGTGGTGTCACTCATTGGGCCTGATCACTTGCTTTGGGTCACTCCTCCATCTTTATATAGTGCACTTATTTAATTTGAAGAAAGTGCAATCAATAAAAAGTAATCCTTTTATTTTCCTCATCAATCTCTTCTTAATGAATATGCACTTTTTTTTTTTTTCATTTTAGATTCTTGGTTACATTACTTTTCATTTCCCAGTGTATGGTAGAAAAAGGGTGCAATCAAACACATGATGGGGCAGTTGGTCCTGCATATTGTTGGTTGCTTGCTGAAGAATGATCATGTTCTTAAAGGAAAGCAGTTTTCTTGGGGAGGGGATGTAGATCATTTGTCCTGCATTGATGTATGGTCCTCTGAGTATTCTTTCTTAAGCTGTCATACAGCAGTGCCATGAATAATCACTTGTGAAGAGGTATTTTAATTTTCTAATGTCCTAGCCATTGCAAGACAGTAGATAATTCTTAGGGAATCTTTTTGTGGACTATTTATTTAAAGGAGATAGACATATGAAATCCAATGGCTTCCATGAGAATGACTCACCAAGCCTGTTTTCCAGAACTTTTAGCACGTTTGGTCTTATTATGGGATGTCTAAAAGGTCAGCTGAGTTAAAGGGTGCTTGTGCTCTAGTTTGCAAAATTATGTCAGTCATGATCACACATCTATTCACATCTTTGTGCGTGGCCAGAGAAAATGGTACTCTGCACTTTGGTAATAGGAAATCCACCTCCTTTATCACCCATAAAATTGGTGTTTAGTGTTATTTCCATGAGCCTTTTGGGAGTGAAACTTTGCAAAGAAAACCCACTTGATTCTTTGCAAAAACACTCCATGAAATAAAATTACAGTTTTCTAAGGCTCTTAGTTTCAACCTGTTATTTGGCAGGAGTCCAAATCTCAGTCATAGATTAGCTTCGTTAGTGTAGACTCAAACTGCATTTTCCTCTAAGCTAAAGAGACCCAAGCTACGTGGAAATCGGGAATAAAGCTTTGCACTGGAAGCTAACCTTGTTGCTAACAGGCAAGTAATTAATTTCCTTCCTTATCCTGTTGTATTTACCTTGAATGGGCCATCTCAGTAAAACTTTGTATCCTTCCATGTCACGCTTCCCCTTGATTTCTTCCAGGGCCTCCCTTGCAATGAGCCAATTGCTCACTCTTCCTGGCCACTCATCTCCTTCAGCCGGGCAGAATCCATGTTTAAGCACAGCAAGCCACTGCTAGTATGTCACTACAGAAATGTATAAGGCTCAAGCCTGCAGCTGCAGAATAAAGCATTTCTGCATTACTTCGGGGGCAAGGGGAACAGAGAGGACCCCCGAAGTCAGCGAACTGTACCTTCAGTTTATACTTTTGTCTTCAGACCCAAAGTGAGAGGCTACCATCAATCAGCTTTTACTGCAGCCTCAGGAGCTGACTCAGAAAGTAATGAGCTCCCTCCCGGACGCACCCCGACGCGGTAGAAAGCGCGGGGTTTCGTTTTGGTCCAGAAGGTCCCGGGAGGAACCGTCCTGTGAGGGGTAGGATTGGCAGGCTGGCAGGCTGTGTTTTGGCTCTGGCTTTGGCCACCTGTGGAGCGGGGCCAGGGAAGCTGGCTGGCCGATGATTCAGCACCTCCTTTCGCCCTTCTCGACGGGGAATAGCGGGAGCCGCCAGGCACCCCGAAGGCGGGGGCAGCGTGCAGGGTGCCGCCCCACTCTCCTCGCCGCAGGCCCCGTAGCCCCTGCGGAGCTGGGGGCTGAAGCAGCTCTGCAGGCTTCCCTGCGGAGGGGGAGGAGGGGGAGGAGGTCTGGGCAGAGACGGCTGCATGATGCTGAGGCAGGCAGGCTGCGCGCCAGGGCTGGAGGTGCGGCGGGGGAAGGGACCCGCAGCGGAGGAGGGCACTGCAGCCTGGCCGGGAGCCAGGGACCACGGGCACGCTGCGGCCGCGGAGCCGGCGGGGGGTGTGCGGGTGTGCCTGCCTGCCTGCCTGCCTGCCGGGCGGTGCTGCTGCAGGCGGGCTGGGCCTGCCGGTGGAGGAGAAAAAGGCAGGGAGAGATGCTGTCCAGCCTTGGCTTTAGCCAGCCGGGCTGGAGCAGGAGCCGTTTGGAAGAGCCCGTTCCCGGTCCGTGCGAACTGGCGGCCCCTGCGGCAGCAGGGCGAGAATGGAGGCGGTGCCCCCACATGCAGGGGAGCCCCTGAATGCGTCCCCCGTGCCCCACGTCATCCCTGTGTCCAGCTGTGCAGCATTTTGCGTGTTCGGTTTAACTTCGTGGCAGCCCTTGTAAGGAATGTGCAAGATCTCCACGTTCATTTCTGTTCAGCACGGCACCAGAAAGATGTGAGCAGAACAGAAACATGGTTTAAAGGAGAGCAGATAAGTGTAGATAGGATAGCGGGTCTCAAAGACTGTTGGAGATTGAGTACAGGCAGTTTGCCAGGAAAACCAGTGCAGGAAAGATGTGGACGGGACTGTGGATTAAACATGGGCTCAGACAAATGTCAAGAGGGAAAATTCTCATACTGGAAATAGGAAGGCTGAAAAATTAGACATAGATAAAGAAGGAAAGTCACTTAAAAAATTTCTACCAAGCACTCAGATGCTGTAGTATCTCATCTGTTCAATGAACAGAATATTCCCAGCTGATTCTCAACTTGCACTCCGCTTTGAAGAGTGATGCTGTAGCTTCACACCTGAGGAACAACTTGAGTGTGTGAAAGCATCTCTTGTTTTCCCAAATTTATCAATTAATCAAATAAAAGGTAAATCCTTTCTGTACATCCTTTCTCTAGAAACCATGCTTACTTGTAGCCACAGACCACCACACCTGTCACAGCAATTCTACTGTTTTTCTACACTTTCTACAGAGGTTGTGTTGTTAGTGCTGTTTGAGATACTGGAGAGAGGCTGCACTGATGCAGGATATTACCAGCAAAAGGGAACATGTGCTTTGTAATAAGAGAAGCCATGTATGTAAATATGCAGTGCAAGCTGTTCATTCTGTCTGAGGTTGCTGATCACATCATTAACCTAAGGACCAGACACTTCAGTGGTAATGTAGGCTAGATTGTAAGATGATTTATCTTTTTACATTCTTTCAGAGAGAGTTATCACTGGCTGTGCTTTAAGGTAAATGCTCCAAGCACTTGATTGTAGTAGCATTGTGATTACTTCAGTTGGCTACTACCGCCTAACAGGAAGCTTTGTGATCAGACATCCATCAATTAGTCCTTGACATGACAGTCTGTAAAAACACTGTGGGATTCATTGAGATTTTAATAAATCTTTTTCATGTGAATGTTACTAATGTTCCCATGGAAGGGGGGGAAGATGGGAGTGGAGTTGGAGGCAGAAAGAGAATGTGAATAGAGCCAGATGCCTCTTTTGACAGTAGCAAAAATACATAGCTACAAAGTAATTTACCTTTCATGCGCCTAAATAAGACACAAACAAAAATTAGTTCAGAGCAATTCGTAGTACTTGATTCTTTGTTTCCTTATGCATCCTGCAGACATTTATACTAAGGAGAAAGGGGAATTCTCGCCAGTGAAACTTCAATACAAGTGTTTTTATTAAGTTCAAGGAACTGGAAATTGTGTTATAAGCCCCCTGCCTTTCATACACCTCTTTATTGTTATACAGGTGTACTTTTCTTTGAGAGACAAAAGAGACTGGGAATAGATCTGATTGTAGTCTTACTTTCATTATGTTAACTGGACTTTTGATTTACCCCTGAATTATACTGCACTGGTGGAAATGGTAGTGCTATGTATTAGTAAAGGTGAGAAATGACACCCAAAATTAAAACTAAGTGTAAGCTAATAATAATAACAACAACAACAACAACAACAACAACAACAACAACAACAATTATTATTATTATTATTATTATTATTAT
>VXBU01004190.1:309530-324762 GCA_013400315.1 Bombycilla garrulus
GGGGGGAACGGAGGAAAGTGAGCGAGCGCTCAAGGAGGACAAAGAGGGAGGGGAGATAAAGGGAGTTACCACCGTCTTGGCATCGCTCTTGCATTCAAACCTCTCTGTAATGATCTTGTTTGCAGTGATGCTCAGACAGCGAGCACCTGCTGCTCTGTAATGATTCAGCCTCTTTCAGCCGCCGCTGTAACACGACAGGATGCTGCTGCTACTGTCACTTCTGCCGTTGCCGCTGTTGTTAGAGATTTTGCTTTTGCTCCTTCTACCGCATGACAATTGTTTTCCTCGTCTAAGCAGATACCAGCCTCAGATGCTCAAGGTGAGAGTCTTGCCTTTCGCTCTGGGCTACTGGTTTACTTAATCCAGTCAGTTTGTTCAGTGTTCGTGGTTTTCTTTATCTCATTACCCTTCTTCCCCCTGTTTTGTTTTGTTGTGCTTGCTTTTGGGGGAATGTTTCTTCCCCCTGTAGAAGAGCTGGAATTGCTTGAGGGGCGTTTAAGGAATTATAAAAGTGGGTAGAAAAGAGGAGCTCAGCAATTACAAAGCTATTCTCACTTCAGAGAAGCAGAGACAGTGACAGGGGGCTTGGGAGCACAGGGACCGGGGAGATCTAATTTTTCCTGTGCATTACTCCTCTCCCAGTTTGGATAACGTAGCTGAGCTTCGACCTTTTATTGACTCCCACTCTGTGATTTTTGCAGAGCACTGTGACTATTACTACCGTCTCTTTTTGTCTGTGTCTCACAGTAATGGACTGTGATAGAGTTAAGGCCTTTTGGAGGTGAGCTGTTTGAGAGCTGATGCTTAAACATGTCTGAAGTAGCTGCCGACACTTTCCCCAGCCCCTCAGCTCAGCTGAGCCCTGATGCATCCCTCAACGGGCTCCCGGATGAGGAGAACATGCCGGGGACCCAAAGAGAGGACAGGAGGGTCCAGGGGATAGCAGGCCTTGCCGCAACCTGCTGTGCGTGCCTGGAGGCAGAGCGACTGAAGGGCTGCCTCAACTCTGAAAAGATCTGCATCGCCCCTATCTTGGCTTGCCTGCTTAGCCTTTGCCTCTGCATTGCTGGCCTCAAGTGGGTCTTTGTGGACAAGATTTTTGAGTATGACTCTCCTACCCACCTTGACCCTGGGAGGATAGGACAAGACCCAAAGAGTGCTGTGGATCCTACAGCTCTGTCTGCCTGGGTGCCTTCGGAGGTGTATGCCTCACCCTTCCTCGTACCTAGCCCCAAGAGCAAGGCTGAAGTGACAGTGCACAGTGACAGCTCACTTGTTCCCTCCAAACCGTTCCTCCAGCCTTCTCTATATAACCGCATCCTAGATGTTGGGTTGTTGTCCTCTGCCGCACCTTCGCTGTCACCACCCGCCCTGGAGCCTACCACAGCGTCTCAGGCACAAGCAACAGAAACCAATCTCCAAACTGCTCCAAAAGTTTGTAAGTAAAAGCTACGTGTTTCTTTGGTTTTTTCCTGTTCACATTAAAAAAAAAAAAAAAAATGGCACTTAACTGTTCTGGGACTGTCTGCAAAGAGGCCATGTGATTGACTTGCAAAGCTTAAATGTGCTAAGACAGGTATAGCATGGGTTACCTTCTGAGAACAGCATCTAGAGTCCTCAGAACTTAGTTCTGAGGTATGCAGGACTTCATCTGGCATGTCTGTAAGGGGCTAGCACCACCTTTTTCTCTGCATCCACTTTGTAGGGAAGTATGTGATTTGCTTCAAGGGTTTATCTGATAGCTATTCCACATGTTGTGTTTTCCTTATAAATTGGATCTGTCTCCTGTGCTGGATCTTCCATGTGTGTTCTTTGCTTTGCCTGCAGAGCACTTCTGGTACATCCTTCCTGAAATCTGTGGCTGGAAAATATCCCTATCATCATCATGAAACTCTCAGTGCAGTGAGAAAAAGTGACAGCAGATTTGAAGCAGTTAGAAACTGGAAACTATTAATTTGGAATCTAAGGTTATGATCTTTCCCTTTCTCTTAAGAGCAAAGCATACATTTCTAAGTATCTTTCCCCATCTCTAGGAGCTGCTTCTTGTTTAACTTGTTTCTCATATATTGCCTTTTTTGAGGGCATTTCAGGAAGCATTCTTGCTGATGTAGAGTCAATTTCCGAATTAGTCTTTGCTCATTATAAAAATAAACAAAAAACAGGTATCTGTTTTATTTTCTCAGTAGTAATCATAGAGCATCAAAATACTGCATTGCTGAAGTGTCAGCATTTTTACATTCGTGATTTTAACCCATCAAATTCAAAGTGAACAAAGCCAGAAATTCCTGAGCTGTGTGAAGCTGTGTAACTCTACTAAAGAGAAGGCAGGATACTTTTCTGCAGAAGAAAGCACAGGGCTGAGGTTTCCTGTGGAAAGCTGCAGTCACCAGAGTGAAAAAATGCATTCCACACAAATTTCCTTGCAGGGCCCTATGTCATTCTCCCTCATGCCTTCCCTATAATGCTACAGGTTGGCCACATTGAAGATGGCACATACTGGACCTCACCCTGGAGCTCTGAAGTTAGCAGAAGTTCACTTCTAAGTTTAACCCCACTGGTTTAAATATGTATTCAGTATAAATATGTGGTGTTTGGATTAAATTTACTGTTTAAGGCCAACCAACTTGCCAGTGAAAATGAGCATAACTACAGTGATTTCAGAGGAGGTCCTTTCAGCTGAGAATCAATCTTTAACAGCAGTTCCAGAATGAGTGAAAGAAAGTTCTGAGCATTCCTGCAGAAACCCTGCTCCCTTTTGCTTAGATAATGGGTGTCAACCATCCTTCAGATTAAAAGAAATTTGTCAGATGGAAACAGTCTAATAGAGAATTACTGCTGTACCATTAAATGAGAGGGGGCATTGAAATAACCACCTTTGCAATTAAATAAAACCATACTAAGTGAGCTTTCTTTTAAGTATTGCTGATGCATAAAGTAATTTTCGTAGTGCAAATATTCTGAAATTAAATATATTACTTTTTAACACATATTGCTTCATAAAGTGACCAGAGACCACTATTCAGTCATAATGGCCGCAAGAATCCTTCTTGAATTTCCACATATGTGGCTAACTTTTATCAATAATACGCTAACTTCGTCTCTGAAGTAAAGGAAGGGGTGGAGGGGCACAGAAAAGATGCTTTGGAGGTGTCACTGACAAAAAGCCGTTATCTGCATTCAGATCCGCTCACATCTGGGAAATAAATGGTGGTCCAGAATTGATTCAGTTGAGATGATTCAATTGAGAGGGTATTTTTATTTTTATTTTAATTTGGGATTTTGTGTGTGTAGGAGTTTTTGGGGTTTGGGTTTTTTGTTTAGTTTTGCCTTATTTTTTAAAGGTAAATGTGTTTTAAAGCATGGTAGCCTTCCATAGCTACACACTGAAAGAAAAGGGAGAGCTAGTAGCAGGTGAAGTTTGGTTTGCTCTGGGGCAGAATGTTGCATAGACAGAATTTCTTCCAGCCGTGGTACATAATTCTGACTATGGCAAGCATCTCTGATTCTCTGTGAAGAAAAATAAGAAAATCTAGCTGGAAAAATACACTGCAGAAGGTCTGCCTAAGAATTCCAAGAGGCATGAAAATAACTTTTTTGGACAGCTCTTAAAGAACTGTCTTGGGGTTTTTGAAACAGCTGCATTTCAAACACATCATTGTGTTTTATGTAGAGCAAGATTTGTTGGAGAGGTTGACAGATTGCATCAGTGCTAACTTTTTTTTTTAATGCCTTTGACAGCTATAAAATTCTCAGTGACATGGCTTGAAAAGTAGCATCTGCAAATTGGATTGTCCCTTCTTTTGCCTTTCAATGTCCTTTCTTTATTTTCAGACTGAGTGAGGTAACATGTTCCCAGAAAGTCCTTTATGTGCTGAAAATTTTTTTCCAGTGCAGAAATAAAAAAATATCATTGCATATTTCATATTCTGTGCTTGATATACTGTTTCTGAACATATCCCTTCCATGAGTTTCCAAATCCTTTTCTCTTTTCCTCTCTTTTCTGTCTTACTCAGCATATTCCACTTAAAGCTGTATCCTTCAAGGTCATAGTCTGTAGAGGTCTAATTGATTCTCCTTTCTTGTGGAGGCTGGAAGAGAAAGCAGAAGAAAGACAATTGTGATAATTGTGTCTGGTGTATTAGATTCAAGACTGGTCTTTCTCCTTTTGTTATTCTTTGCCCTTTATCAGTACAGAAATATTTCTTTCCATTTTTCTTTCCTTTTTCTTACCTTTTGTATTTTAATATAATTTTTCCTTTGCTGAAAGAGCAAGGAAGGGTGAATGTTTTAAAGCATTCTCATATTTAGGGAGCTTGTCAATCTTAGAGTAATTACACCAGAGAAGATATTATTACAAGCAGGGTATAATAATACACCCTAACCTACAATCTCCCTCCCTCTGAGAAGACATGCAGATTGCAATAATGCTAACTCAGTTCAGGAGCTAAATTTCACTTCTTCTAACACTATCATCTTTGAATACAATTCCGCCCTTTATCCAGGCTGGTTAGAGATTCAGCAGATTCAGTAGTACTGCAAAAAACTGTGTTTCTGTAATAATAGCTTTTATATATCTGCAAACCAACCATTTCCCTCTTAAAGGTCTTCCTACAGCCTCCCCTTTCCATTTAAGAAGGTTTCCCCATAAAACACACAGAAAGGCCCACGTGGAGCTTGCCTTTCTGGGGTGACAGCTCTGCCAAAACAGTGCAGCACTCTTGTGCTTTGGTTCTGCCCCAGAGCAGAGGCACTGTAGGCCTTTGCAGGCCAACCCAGGCAGGCCTAGGCTTTGGTAACCACAACTCCTATGACCTGGTGAAGTGCCATAGGGCACACAAGACACAGGGCAGGAGACAGACCACTGCATAATTTTTCTGGAGTGGATTTCCCTGAGAATAGAGCTAAAGGCCCATCAGAGAGCAGGGTCCAGAGGATGTGTATGCCCGGTGGCACATCCACACAGCCTCTGCATCACATTTGGCTTCCCTGGGTAGCTCAGGTACCCTGCACTGATGGTCCAGCTACACACATGCCATGCTAATGGCCAGCGGATGATAACAAGCGAGTTCATCAACATTCCCCTACAGTATTGGACCTGTGCATTTTCCTTGGGAGGCAGACAGGACTCCTTTTTATTTCACTTGTGCTGACCCTCGCCTAGAGAATGTGGCAGAGTGGAAAAAGGGTTCTACATTACTGTTAACCATCTCTGACTGGGACAGCTCCCCTCTCGTGTTTCTCATCTCTGCTTCCACTTCAGCTATGCTGGGTCAGTATTAGCAAAGGATGCTGCTTTCTCATCCTCAGTGGAAGAAGTTTACGAGGCCTGCTTCTGAGGCCTGGTAGTGGCTGTTTACTTGGGAAGTAGTCTCAGCTCCCCTCATAATTTGACGAGTCCCACTCCAAGATTAACAAGCTCCCTAATTATGGCAATGCTTTAAAGCATTCACCTTTCCTTTTTCTTTCAGCAAGGGAAAAATAATATTAAAATACATAAGGTAACTCAAATGGGAAGTAGTATTTCTGTACTCATAAAGGCATGGCGTAATAAAAGGAGCAAGACCAGTCTTGAATTGAGACACAATGGCTAAATTTCCTGTGTCATTTTAGAGCTAGAGATGGCGAAAACTGAATAAAAATTGTACTGTACCTTGTATCATACCATAAATATTCTTTACATTTTTTTCCCTGCCTCTTTCACTTCCACTCATTCTTTCTCAGCTCTGCATTTGATGTAGTTTCTCCTACTCAGAGTGATTTGGGAAGGTTTGTACTTTGTCTAGATGGCAGGCTAGAGGGAGCTTCTCCCTCCACTTAAAGGTGCTGCAGCCCTCTAACTTCAGTTTAAGGACAGAGGGTTTGTTCATAGCCTCTTCATGCAATGTTTATTCTTATTCTTGAAAGAGTCTAATTCTGACCCATGCTCTGCAATTCGAATTCCCATCACAATACCATAGGGTCTAGTCCATGCCAGGCAACCTCTGAATGTGTCAAGGCCAGGGATGTCTCAGAGAACTACAGGGGACTGTACTCAGAGGAGGGGAGAGGAGATCATACAGCACAGGCTCTACTTCAGCCTTTTCTGTGCTCACTATTGCTCTGCAGGGCAGCACCACAGGAGAGATTGTTTCTTCCCCAACTTAAAGATGCAGGAAGAGAGTAACTTCAAGCGCACGCTAGTCCATTTCTGACACAGTACTGGATTTGATTAGCCTCAGATACCTGACTTAAGTGCCTGCATTAGGAAGCTGGTTAGCCTTCAGCTGCATATCCAGCATAAAGGGAGATACTTCCCCCAGACAATTCCCAGAGTGACTCTAACAAGAGTCGCTCTCTTTCCCCATGAGTCTACAGGGAGACTACCCCTGCAATTCAGTTTCTAAGTTAAATATCTACTCCACAATATGAGGACTCATTTTGAAAGCCATGACTTTTCTGTGTCCTGTGAATTAACAACATCTTGTCGCAGTGAAGTTACAGTTAATCACGGTTAAGATATGAGACGAGTTTTGAGCCTAACTCAGGAGCATAGTAAAGGGATGCTGATCTCAGTAGGCCCAGGAGACACAACTGTGCCTCCATTAACAAGCAGCAATAAAGCAAGTGTCACTGTACTGAGCCAGCCAGTCTCTGTATTGCTCTGCCGTTCCAAAGGTCATGACGGCTCCTAGAGGTATATACTTGTGACAGGAGCACTCATGGGGGCTGATGGGGTAAGATGCATAAGATGCAGCAATTTTTAGGGAGTTCAGATCCATTAAGCCTTCTAAAACAATAACTGAGATTTCCTCTCCCCAGACAGTTCACACTGTCTTTAAAATGTCTTCAGCAAGCACAGTTTGCTCAGACAAATTTATTGTTTTGTTTCTTTCGGTATCTCTACCACCCCCTTTTTAGCTTTCATTGATTGCATGGAAGCAGTTCTTCTATTTAACATGCAGCAAACTATACAGATTGGTCCTGTGGTTTTTTTCTCTCGGACAAACACCCCAAATTCATACTTTCAAATTTTCCTCATGGGTGTGGTTTTCCTTTCATGCACCATTCATTCTGCACAGAACATGGTAGAGAAAAAGCAGTATTTCCTGGAGTGTTTTTTCTTAATAACAGTCTGAATTTCTCAGTACAAAACAGTAGTCAGCACTTGTATTTATTTTTTTAAAGCTTCATTTTGCTTTGTAAACTTTCATGAGAGTAAGTCATGTATTTATGCTATATGAAACCTTCTGCATGTTCTCCCTCCTCATTTATATAAAGATGCATACATGAATATAGGGAATACAGTAGATATACAAAGTATATGGCTATTATTTCTTTATTTAAAAATTACATCTGTGACTGTTCTGCATCAAAAGTTTCTAAGCAAAACTGATTAATAATTGATGTAATTACAAAATTCAGGGTTTGGATTTCCACTGCAGAGGACTAAAATTATCCTCATTCCATATCTGTTGTATTTTTCACACTAGTTGTACAGTTAGACTTCCAGTTAGTGCACTGCAAATAAAGCACACAGCAGCCTGCCTCAGATTTACTGTGCCTAACTTCTGGTTACAGAGAAACCTTGGGGAACTTTCTCTGCATCAGATGAGAAAGCACAATTTGGCTTGCTGGAGGCTAAGTAGCAGGTTAATTGTGGTGCAGAGCTGGGATGATATAAATGAGCGTTTTCATCATTTGCAGTCTTGCTAATGGAAGTGCAATAGATTTGCTGCAGAAATCCAACTCAGAATCAATAGCAATGCAATGAGGCAGCTGGTTCAGAGACAGCACATGTGATGCCAATCTGCAGCAGACAGTACCTGGGCAGAGATTGCACTGTCTCTCTTTCAGGAAAGGGGAGACAGACCTAAAAAATGCCGTGGCAGGTGATAAAATAATTTTGAAAGGAAAGTGCGTGTTTCACCTAGGATGGGCTGGAATTAGGAGAAAAGGCTTTCTCTGACTAAGGGAAAATAATTGTTTTCTTTGCAGGAATCAGATCTGTTTGGACTCAAAGCTGGATTATTGTTACACAGTACTAAGTTAAGCAACAATACGAGTCTTTGTGCTTCAGGTCATGTTCAAGCCACATAAAATCAAGGACTGAATCATGGTGTGTATTTTGGATAGGTGGGTTTAGAGTATCTTCTACCAAATCTTTCTGCTGTCTTGTTCCCCAGGCAGACCACAGAGAGGAGCAGGTCCTGTCTTTTGTGCACTGTTTTATATTAGGCACACTGGCTACCTTTACAGTTTTTACTGAAAGGAGACCAGTTTCCTGGAGAGTGGGCACTGTGAATCACATCTTGATCTTTCACTTTAAAACATTTTGTGAAGTACCAGACAAAGTAGGAGGTACACGTGAAACTCAGGAGCTGGAGCATGACCACTGTTTGGCAGTTAGGGAGCAGCAAGGAGATATGCATTATTTTGAGGTAAGGTGAGCTCTGCTTATTTACACCCTGACCTGTCTCATCCTTCTCCTCCATTCATAGCTAGAGTCTTAGTCACTGAGACAAAAGAAAAGCTTCTAGCTGAGGAAGAATGTGCAGGAACAAATCCAGTGGGACATGGCTGGCCATCACTCAAGGCTTCCCTTAGCTATACCAGAGGCAAGGTCCATTCAGCTCTGGACAAGATCAGTAGTATTGTGGCATCCATCTATGACGTTTGGTCCTGTATTGTTTGGCTACAAAAGCCTTATTTCAACGTATATCTTCTGGCAAGAGAATATTCAGCTTTTTCACATATGCTTTCCCTACCCCCTCCCTCACTTTTTTATATCTCTGCTTCAGCCTGGAACTTGCTGGCAGTGCATTCTCATAACTCAGACAGCTTTTTATTTTGGCAATGAATATCGTCTCAGTTTTTGAGATGAAAGGAAATCAATACTGGCTTGGTAGTCACATGGCAGTGGGGGGAGTATATGAAGCTTTATGATCTTAAGCATGATTTGTGACATAGTTCAGTATTTCTATGGAATTCCTGAAATATATTTGAATTTTACAATTTTTAACAGTCAATTAATTCATGTTATTAGACAGATCAAAGTAGAAAAAAAAAGAGTATCAAGCTCATTCAAAAGCCTTTCTCTTATGCAAAGAAAGAAAAGAAAAGAAAAGAAAAAAATATCTCTGAGCTCATAAAAGACTGCTTCTAAGGAGGTAAGTGGAAGGTAAGGAGGAAGTGGTAAGTGTTAGGCTACTGAAATAGCATCTTGAGAAGAGAAACTTGGGCTTTTCCCTATTATAAATTAATCCAGATAATTAATTTAGTATTTCAGCTTGATTCAAATGGCCTGAATTTTCACTGCTATAAAGGTTCTCAGGTCTGTAGCCCTGTAAGACTTATAAGAACACTGGAATGTACATGACAGTGTCATCCCTACTAAGGTTTCTTCCAGTTGTATGAAGCCTGAAAGCAAGACATTGTCTGCCTTTTCCCGTTTTCTAGCATCTCCTCTAAATAAAATCAGCTATTTTGACTTTGAAAATACATGTTTGTATTCTGGCCACTTGTTAATTTACGCCTTTCTCTCCTAGATTAAAAAATTCTTCCATGTCATGTATTTCCCACTCATGAAGGCCTATATACACTGTAATTAGCTCAACATTAGATAAGCTTTTTTGACAAGGTAGGTAGGCTAACTCTATGATTTTCCTCATAGAGGAAGTTGTTTTCAGTCCTTGAATTATTTCATTGCTCTTCATACTTTCATATTTTTTAGATAAATAGACCCATTATTTTGATGATACATGGACTAGTCCAAAATCCTAGCAAAAGACAAACAAAACCTGCCCATTTCCTTGATCACTGTTTAGAAGTACTCCAGATGCATAAAATAGCATCACTAACTTTTTAATATTTTAAGCAGTAAAGCAGTAGTGTCCAGTCAGAGCAGAAGACCAGTGACTCACACATGCAAGGACCCTCACCAACCTGCTTCTTTAACTCTCAGGGTTGCATACTGCCTCTCACTGGGGGGGGAACAATAATCCTTAGGGCCAGACAAGGGAAGAAAAGACAAATATTGCCCAGCCATGGAAATGCTGTGTGCATTTTAGGAGGAGTTTCAGCTCCCTCATTCCCCATCTGGTTCTGTCCTACTCCGAATGATGCCTTCAGCAAGTCTTCTTGGGTGAGCAGGAAGCCACCTCAATGATTTGAACTGTGCAGAGTTCTCCTGTACACCTGACACTTTCAAAGATTTCTCCCTCCATGCCCCGTTGACACTTCTCCCCTTGCTGGCTCAAGGACCATTTCATCACCTTACCCTTCATTCAGTTTATTACTTGTCACAGTAGCAACCAGTTCAGTTTGTAGCTGCAAAGATTAATTTGGCCATAGCAGGCACCCAAGCTAGACCAGCCTAGGGGTGAAACAGGCCCCTGGGTGAACAAAGATAGGTTGGATTCAAACATACACAGAGACTCTCAGCCAATGCCATGTAGCCTAAATGCAGATGTTTCATTGGTCAAGAAGTTGGGCGATCTTAAGGCCAGACCTGTCACCTGTCGGACTGAGGGACTTTTGAATCTCCTGTTTAAGGAGGATGGAAACAATAAAACGGGTTGTTGTTGCATGAAGCTCTGGGGGTGTGTGTCGTCTCTGTCTCCGATCCATGCTTCCCGTGACAATTACTTTGCCCCTTCATTCAGTTTATTGTCTTAATTTCTACAACATTTGGTTCTTCCTTCCAAAAGTGGAAACTATCCTAGTGCATAGATTAGTGGGATGGGAGGATTTTGGTTCTTGCATTGCTCCTGTCTTCCCAGTTGAAAGACACTTTGCCTATCAATGCTTTTGCATTTCTGTCTTAGAGTGGATATGCTGAATGGACTTAGCCTGATAGGGTTTCATTATGCCTGAACATCTTTTATAGTAAGAGGACCTGAGAATAATGGGGCATGATCGTACCAAGAAAGTCACAATGGCTAATAATGTCAAGATATCTGGTTTGTAAATACAAAATTTTTGTATTTTTAAAATAATTTTTTTGGGGCTTTGGGTGTGCTCACCAGGACAGTTAGCAACGTGACAGTAATAATGCCTTAGCAAGAGAAGTCAAGTGTATCAGGGTGAGAGAGACAAGTATAGGGGAATAGAGGAATGATCATTTATGTATCTGGTCTGAGTTGTTCAGGGAAGCAACCACTGAGTATGTTGTTATGGTTTTAGAAATTAAGAAACACAGGATCAAAAGAAAGACAAAAGGTTTCCTGCTGTGTTGGTACAAGATCTTGGAGAGGCTTGAGCTCTTACTTGCAAGAGCAGAACATCATTAAGTAGCCAGGAAAGGGCCAGGAAACTGCAAAGAATTGATGATAGCTGTCAAGCACAGGAGAGCAGGGAAGGTCTGATTTTTGTGACTACAAAAAAGCAGAAAGAATCTGCTCTCCAATGCCATAGGTATTACAGGCTGCATGGCACTTGCAGCAGATCCCAAAGTAGCTTTTCCCCCTGCTGAAGATCTGAACTAGGGATGCAATCATTGCCTCTTGTCCATCGTGCATTCTTAAGGCATCCTCTGTAGGGCAGATCATCTGGCCATGCTGAGTGCACACTTTTTGATGATGGAGAGATCCAAGGAACTTCCCTTCTGCTTTCTGTCACCACCCCAACGGCTTTAGTTGATCTGCTTGTATTGCAGACACTGCAAAGTGCCTCTCTGTTATTGAATTCTCTCCCATCATTTTGTTCAAAACCCTTCAGTGCACCCCAGCCTTTGCCTCATGGAGGTTAGTCAACTTTTCTTTTTGGAAGTGTTGATTTAGTATAGTAGTAATAGATTTTGAATGTCATCATTAACAATCTTTTCAAATTCCTCCAGCTACATAATTTTTTTGGACATACAACTGTGAATGCATTCTCTTTGTGAGCAAAGAATGGCTGTGTTTCTGGATGAGAAGGCCAGTGAATGCATAGGACACAGACTTTTGCTTCAAAATCACTAGACAAAAAGGCATCTTAAAATTCTCCTTTTGGTTTATAAAATGGCACCTGACCTTTAAAGCCATCAAAATGGGATTTGAACATATGAATGCTTAAGAATATGTATAGCAACCTTTCTTTTGTTTGCTATCTCTAAGCATTTGAATTTGCCATGCTGTAGAGATTAATAGAGGCCTCTCATATAAGTAGCTTATCAAGCAACCCTGTAATTTTCCTAATTGTTGCTAATAGACTGCTTAATGTGTGCAGTTTTTCCTTCTCTAAATTTGGAAGAAGGATTAAAAAGACATGTTCTGTAACTGTATTCAGATAACTGCTACAAGCCCAGAAAGCAGATTTGCTAGCTGTGCATCAGAGGAAGCACCACTTCACAAAAGCCACTTATCTGGGCAGGAGCTGGCAGGGGGCTGAAGAAAAAGAAAACAGAAAAATATTCTGATGTTTCCTGAACAGGACTGAGATACAGAGAGTATTCAGAGAAGAATCTAAATTTACTTGTCCCTGCCATACCTAGAAGCTTTCCCAAGTTGCAGAATAATGTATGGCTATGCTTTGCTCTTGCTTTTGCAGATTATCTGTCATGTTTTCTCAAGCATGTTACTGATATTTTCAGGATGCTAATACACACTGATTTTTAACAAATGGGTACACCAGCATTACTTTCTGATGTTAACTTACATTTAATTAATATCTTAATTTTCATATGTTACTCTGTTTTACAAATGATGATGACATAATGGCATTTTTTTTTTCTGATAATTGATCAAAAATGATGACTTAGCAGAAACTCACAGTGTTCAAAAAGCATTCTTGGCAGATGTCGGTCAAGTCATGTAAATCCTGCCCCTTCAAAGGAAATCTTAAAAATGTTACTCAGTAGAGGAGAGTCAGATAACTTGAGCAGGACTTCTGTGTACTTACAGGTCACATAAGAGAAAATTTGAAGTGTTCAGATCTGGCGTGGAAATCTGCATCATGCAAGACTGAGCTGAAAACAGATTTTCCAGGCTAGAAATTAACCACAGTTTTTTTAAGGATAAACATGTTTATTTGCAGGAATTTTTCCTTTGGGGGTTAATTAACCTCCATCAACCACAGTAATGTCACCAATTGTACCACAGTTACTTGCTACCCTAAGGTGACTGTTTCATATCCAAATCTCATCAAGAAAAAAGCTTTAGCAAAATCAGATCTCCCCCTCTGGTGATTTTGGATCAATACAGATTTCTTCATGATTACAACAATTACTTGAAACAACTTTTTACCTACACACTTACTCTAGTTTTCAGAGTACTGAAAATTAGTGTGTTTCTTATTGAAAACTTACTGAAAACTGGTGTGCAGTTCAGCTACACTGACCTTTGTTTTAACTTGTGGTGAATTCAGGATTAGAAATGCTCTCTACCTTTCCAGGGGCAGCTCAACCTCTCCTGCTTTAAATGTAAAAATGGTAGAAATGTTGGGATGATCATTTGAAACCTTGAAATGTTGGGATGAACATTTGAAACCTTGAAATGATGCTTTGAAATCTAACACTTAACGCTGCTTTAAATTTTGCTTATTTAAAAGGCATTATATTGCATCCTCATAGAAGTCCCGTAGGGTGAATATTCATATAGTATAGGAGGACTATGTAGCAGGACTGCAAATCTAGTCATATTTGTTAAAGTATGTGAGTTTCTGGGGATGTTCACTTGTTAAGAGAGCTTTTAAAATTGTCAAATTGCTACTTCCTGTGTGTGATCTCAACCTCAGTCTTTCCTGTGCTTCGTTTTCTCACTCTGTTAATGATCTGCCCTTCTCATTGCTTGAGAAGCCTTCAAGCTTGTGCTGCTTGTAATTCTTCGCAGACTTGGACCCAGAGTTCTGCTCCTGAAGGCAGCTCATGTTTTGAATTATGCATAGGTACATTTCAGAGGGGCAGCATTTCATGGCTCCTTTTTGGGGGTGGTGATGTAAGGGAGTTTAAGTACTATAGTGACACTTTTCATTTTTCATGTCCTAGCTCAGTTAAGAGCAAGCCTTGAGTTGTGTCATTTTTCTCTAATGTGACTGTTTAATCACCTGAGAGAGCACCAGCCAGAGTTTTGTGGTAAGATTGATTATATTCCCAACAAAGTGCTTCCTTCAGCTGAGCGCCAGGAAGTAGCCAGTTTAGCAGCTAATGGGCTTAAGTCTGATGTGAAAATGGCGACTGTGATGGAAATGTCACTGCAGTGCACGCCAGCCTTTTCAGCTAGCTGCATGCTGAACAGTACTGAAATAACTGGGGGCAGCTCGGGTTTAAAGACGAGGAGAGATACTCTTAATCTGGATTACACAAAGCTGTGCTGTGGGAGCACATCACTTCCTCTTGTGAAAGTGTCAAGGCTGCCTGTGTAGGAATATCGACATGCAGGTGGAGAAGGGTGTTGCTGCAGGGTAATAATGACTTTTTTTTTTGCCCTGCAGCCTTTATAGAGCTGGTGCTATGAGCTCTGCAATATCACTGCTGGCATTGGCAGAGTGTGCTCCAGGATTAACTGGGACCCTAGTTTGCATGGCATGAAATGGAGAGAACCAGAATAGAGGGATCTTCCATTTAACACCACTCAGCACACATTCTGACATAAGCCAACATTTATATCCATTACAAGACTGGGAGAGAGCTAAGGAAATAAACTCACCAGTCCCATTTTACACAGCATGAGTCAATAATAACACTGTAGGTGACAGTTTACAAATGTTTTGCCTTGCTTAGATGAATTCATAGTCTCTGAGTGCCAACAGCCCCTCTTACAGCTGCCTCTGTGATTTACCCTGTATAACAGAGGAAACCTCTGGCAGCACCAAGAATGAAGTCCCACAGACTGGGAGGCAGCTATGCTCCCTTTAAGTGGTAGCATCTACTAAGGAAAATACAGGAAGAAAAAGTAGAAAATTCAGAAATAAAGGGTAGTATAGACTTATACTTACGAGCATGCGCATAAAGACACAGCAAAGTGAAAACCATTCCAGAATCCTTCTTTCTCTTAGCGAGATTTTTTCTTTTTTTTTTTCTTTTCTTTCTCATTTCTGAAAATAAATATTGTTTAAAATACATAGGAAGACAATATGTCTTCACTGTTAAAATGCCTTTCTGGCATTTATTGCTAAAAATAAATGAAATAAATGCAAACAAAATAAGATCCTGACATTTCAAGTCAGACTTTTTCTGTCATTGTCATTGAACGTAATGGACTGTTAGCTAATGGCTCCCTTCAGGGAAAAAAAAAAAAAAAAAAAAAAAAAAAAAGAATATGCCCTTTTTTTTTAGAAC
>VXBU01004190.1:324769-339684 GCA_013400315.1 Bombycilla garrulus
TTTTAACGTAATGGACTGTTAGTTAATTGCTCCCTTCAGGGAAAAAAAAAAAAAAAAAAAAAGAAGTAATGTCGCATTTCTTTGACAACTGACAAAGTACTAGTTAACCAAGGTCTGGTGATCACGTTTCCTTAAGCTGAGAGCTTTGAGTGTAGAATAGTTGTTCACCCTTTGGCTGAACCTCAACTAGCTGCAGGGCCTGTTTGTATCCGGTTTCTGCTTTTGTTTTGTTTGTTTGTTTGTTTTTAATAGAGATTGATTGCGTCTTTCCAATCTTGGTTAGTTTCAATTCTTGTACATAAATATGCAAAATCAGATCACCATTTGGTTGAGCACTGTCTGGTCCAATGGCTGTTTTTTTCAGCCTGTTCATTGTATGGCATGGGCTCAGGCCTCAGTTCCTCAGCCACTCATGGAGCTCCATGAAAATTAGCAGCCTTGATATGCACAAAGCAAGGTTGCAGGGAATGCCTTCACACCATCATCTCCTATGGCACTGGCCAGGGGATCTCTCCCTGGGAGACAGTGACCATGAGAGTGCTTATGTCCCTTCTTTTCCTCCTTGGGTCGGAGGAGGAAGGAGCCCACACTCTGCCAGATACAGAAGCACAGCTGTGGGAACAAGAGCAGCTGTGAAAGGCCTGCTGTGCATCACCACACCACTGTGGTAGTGACAGGTTGCCAGCCCTGTGGCTAGAAGGGAGGGCAGTCCCACAGCACTGACTGGGGAGGTTGCAGGTGTCCAATGGATACACAGCACAAGGATAGCTGCAGCTCAGAAGGCAAAAAGGCAGACCCTTTAGGCAGGAGAAGAAGGGACATAAGCACTCTCTGAATACCCATGGGACACTCATAAGCCTAAGTGCAATTTTTCTGGCAGAGACTGCCTGTTTGCTTGTCAGCCCTGTCCAGAAAGATTTTTTAGCTTTGCCCTTCACTATTGTCATTAATATAATAAATTGAGGATAATTGCTTGGTTTGAAACAGCTCTGTCTCTGCTGTGTAGGTGGGGAAATGATGCCAGGAACAATCCTTTCTTCTCCTGCCAGTATGCTTTTCTCTGCAGCAAGGATATATACCGGTTCTGTATAGATGCTGCTGTTAGCAAAATGCAACCTAAGCACTGCCTCAGCTAGAAAAGCAAGATTGATTACATTAGATGTGCTTTATTCCCAGTGTCCTGCATGAAATCAGCTCCAAAATAGGTTGATGCTGTTGCTTCAGAGTGGAAAATGCCAATGTTAATATAGGGTTTGTTGCAGATAGACAGCTTGGTACAGAGCAAAAATGCATGGGGTTGGGTCACTGCCAGACTTGTATTTGAGAAGAGAGGTCAAATGAAGGTTTGCATGGGATGATATCCCCTATACTGAACACAACATGTGACCATTTGTTGGGATAACCCCGGGAGCTGTGTCATCTTTACATTTGAATTCAGCTCTGCTATGGCACTGTTTACAGAGGACTGAAACACTTTTTCAGGCATGGTCCAAATTATTCTGCTGCTTCACAATTGGGACAGAACACCATGACAACTTTAAATCCCACTTGAAAATGACACATCTTCTGGAAAGCATCTAGCTTGAAACTACAGGGAAATTACCGGAAGCAGAGCAGGGACATGATGCCAACTGCAGGGACAAGAGCCTCTGCAGGGTCCTTGTGCACTGCCATGGATGGATCATAACTTTTCTGGTACAACACATGATAACTAAAAGGCAGCAGGCCTCTGCTCCAACATCAGTGATGGTGGAGAGGTTAAGGGATTTTTCTAGGAGAACCAGTTATACTTTGTCTTTGCTTTGTGAAGCTCCTCTTCAGTGGTCCACTGCACAGAGAGGAAACTGACATTACCAGCCACATGAAGCCGGTGTACTGCTTTATTTTTGGTAAATATAAGCAGACTACTGAACTATAAGGTGGGGAAACAACACCTCTGAGACTTCTCAGTATCTTCTGTTACTGAGCAAGGCTGCATAGTTTGTAATGCTGCAGTTCACAAGGCATGAGGCAAAATGCTGCACACCTCTTAGACACCAAACAGTAAAGAACTCTTTGGCTCACAAACTACCAGCAGCCAAAGTGATGCTCTGCCACGTGATACACCTTTCTCACATTCAGACTGGGGCACAAAGGATGGCAGAAAGAAACACTCTGTAGGCTATTTTTTACTTTTACGGTGAGTTGGTGGATATGGCAGGGGACACATCTGTCATGACAATTAAGATCACTAAAGATGAAGCATACCTAATTTTCTCATAGCTACTCTTATGGCAGAGTGCATGAGTGAGTCAATGCCTGATTAATGAAGCTGTGATTTTAAGCCTAACTGCTAAGCCTTTACCAAACACACTGGAACATTCAAGCACATGTTTTCATTTACTTTGTTGGGATGATCTCTGAGGCTTGTGTGGACTTCTACAGGTATTAAATCTAAGTATCTGAAAGATAATTGAGAAACATGGATTCAGCATGCAGTGAGTGGTGACCTTATATGCTATGGCCCTGTCTTCTCACTCTTTATTAGAGATTTGAAAACCCAAAACAAAAATCATCTGTAGTAAACAAGGTTTGCTGTCCTATTGCATTCATTGATACTTGTGATACTGATAACTGAGACTGTCTGTCTCCCAAATACCCTCATCTATTTTCTATTTCCAAGGTAGTTTTCTTTTTCTTTTTTTTTTTTTTTTAAGGAGGTCTCTTGCATCCTGAAGCAGTTCACTGGTATATTGTTTCCTGTTTGCAGTGCCTTATATCATGTCCTGGAGAATGACAGGGAAGCTAAAGGCTCTTTATCTATTGCCTTAGGACATGGCTAAGCCTCTTTTCACTTAGAAATTCAAGGTCTTTACAGGGGAAATGGGAGAGTTGCAATGGCTTCTCACTAGGCTAAAATTACTGTATTGTTACAGAGATTAAATAGAATAATCCTGAATGTATAATCCCGTAGTATATTAGCACTACCTGATTCCAGCTAAGACCTGGTGGAACACTATTAGTTGGTCCTGCAGCTAAAATCAGGGGACTGATTATTCTTCTCTCTTTTTTGCTCTAAAAGAAGGACCATAGACCCAGAGCATAACTAGTTTACTTTTGCTTCAAGAGAAATGCTGTGCTGTTTCATCTTTCATGGCACAGTTAGGTCCTTTTGGAGAAATATATAATAATCCATTCTTGCCGTAGTGAGGGAGGCCATCATTTATTCTGCCAAAAAAAGGGCTTCTCAGGAGTATAAGGCATTAACAGTGAGCAAGCTACCAGGTTCATAAATCTCCAGAGACAGATAGAGAGCTCTCTAGTAAATGAGGATTCTCGTACAGCCTCCCACTCCCCTTTCCAGGGTGTTGCCAATCTTAGGGATGACAGTAGTGCCAGACCTCTTCTAGTAATGTTTTACTCAGTTCCTCTCACACAAATACACTCAGTTCTGTAATTGCTTCTCATAAAATGCATGTCTGCCTAACTCCTGCTATGTCATTCCTGCAGTGCAGGGTCTGCCTGGTGCAAAGAGAGCTCTTGCAGGCTCAGGACCATGCAGCCACAGGGAAGGGTACTGAAATCCCTGGATTATCACAAAAGGGTGCTTTATTGTGCAGTAGTTGCCTGGGGCAGGATTCATCCAGACTTGATACTGACCAGCCTACTTAGGTACCACAAATGATGTATGTGCTGCCACAGAGGCTGAATGTGACCTGAATGGGGAACAGAACTAATCAGCTCTCTCCACAAGCACAAGAGTGGTGTTTGGAGAGACACTCTGTTCTGGGCAGCATGGGCAGCAAGGGTCTGTTTTCTCAAGGCTGCATCTCTTCATGTTTACCCTTTTGTCTTCGTGGATGTGGCAGAGCCTGGCTTTGCTTTGAACAAAGGTTGGAGGAATTCAGAGCAGCAGTGCATAAAGCTGCAGGTCTGAGCTTCAGAGGAAGCAGTGTGTGCCAGCCCACAGTGTGGCCAGTGCCTGGCCAAAAAACAAACCACTTTCCAAGCAGGTTTGATGTCCTTTGTGCTGCCCAGCTAAGGGCAAAGTTTGTGATTACTCCTCACGGGCGTGTGAGAAGAGAGAGCACAGTAGCTGAAACAGCATGGCTTAGTCTGTAGTGCCTGCTGGTCTGGGCTCTGACTGTATGCAAAAGCCCTACAAAAACAAAGTCGCAGCTGCTGGCTCATTTAGTGTGGCAGCACTTAGTTAATATGTGTAATGCAAGAACTGCTGTCTGCCAAGACCACTGTGTCCCTCCTTCCTCCGGCCTCCCTCCCCACTACCAGACACGTCTCCAAGCTCAAAACCTGTCCCTCCTGCCCCAGATGGGAACACATCAGGGCAGACTTTACATGAGTGGACAGGAGCAAAATCTCTCACAGCACAGGCTTTGTTCTGTTGTATAAAAGCCATATGGGCATGGTCAGGATTATTGCTATTTCCTTCTTTGATTATGCAAGTTCACATACTGCTCCCACTTCAGATTCACAGTAACTCGTACATGGGAGTATATCAAATTAATCCCTCTATACTCAGGTGTGAAATCCTGTCCCCTTGGACAAATTCATACCCAATACCCACCCCAACTCTCCACCTTTCTCCCAAGGAGCAGTGAAAGGCACCAGGGGAATGGCAGTAGGGATGACATTCAGTGGTGTGGAAGATACATGATCAGCTATTGTTGGTGGCTCTCCTTCTGTGGCAAATTGTTGAGACCCACTGGTAGCAGATGAAATTATAGAAATTCCTCTATGCAAAAGGAATTGTGAACAATGCATGAAATGTCCTTGCTCTCTTCTCTCTTTTTTCCTCCTAAAAAACATATGAGATGGAAGCAGGCAGGGAAGAATGGATGTGTTTTACTCCAGGGTAACATTTGACCCTTTTAGTAAGTCTCCTTAGGTGTCAACCACCTTATTTAGGTATATAAATCCCTCTGAAGGTCTGACCATGCATTAGAGAAAGGTTGCACTGCCAGTGGAAAAACAATTTCTGCAGCACTAGCCTTGGTCTGTTTCATCACAATAAATATTTTGGTGTTGTCAAAAATGAAATCCAGCATAGCTTTCCACTGGCTTTCTGCCTGCAGAAGGGAAGTGATATGGAGCTCTTGCTGCAGTAGCACATTTTCCCCATAGCATCTGTTCTGCCATTATTTACCTAGATTGTCAATAAAAGCTCCTGCTTTTGTGAATTCAACCAATGTAGGTGGTGTCAGCTGTTACTTGGATCATGGCCCTGATTTGGGCAGCTGTTGTCAAAAATTACTAATGACTATTGACAAAAGATTTGCAAATGTTAATTATGATAACAATTCTTTAGAGATAACTATTTTATAATAAAAAGCACTTCAGAAATGTGGATTGTCAGAACAAGTGACTTAGAAGTAACTTGTAACCAAGTGATATATTCCACCAATGTAGCACTTAAAACACGAGCAGTGGAGCACGGCTTGTAACATCCATTCAGATAGAGACACTAAGCTCTTAGTACTCAAATCTTTATTGATGAAGTATCAGCCTATTGAGTTCTGATACTACATAAGCATTCTGTACTTCACTCCTCTGTAATGCTACTTTTTCATAATTTCTAACTGTGATAATTTCAAAAATAAGTTTTAAAAACTGGGCAGCTAAAAATCAAAAATCAGAGGCCAACCTAGTGTGTCGTTTTAGTGAGATTTTAATTTTCATGCCAATTTCGTGACTTTTCAGTACTTTGGATTGGCAAGATGAACTGTATAACCTTTTCTTCAGAACGCAGGCTTCAGATCTTGGCAACTTCAAGAATCTGGACTTTAACTGAATTTTTTTTTTCTCTTAAGGCCAGACTTCTGGTTTACTTTTTCTTGTTCTAAAAAATATCCACTTTGGCTGAATAAAAATTAACAGGCCCCTATATGTTATTGATGGGAGATCTGCATGATGTTACAAATGTTTAAAATCCTCTAGAATGTTTCAGAAACACGTTGGATAATCTTTTAAACTTTTTGGAATTACTCCACTAATAGTTTTTTCCCCACAGGAAATTACTATTGTATTCCCAGTAATAAACATCCGGCATCCTCCAAATGACACTAAACTGATGAATTGTGAATATCGCTTTCCACTCCTATACAAAATTTCATGTGTTCATATGCACGTGTACACACACACAAACACACCATGATCCAAACACAGAATGTTTGCCAAACACAGAATGTTTGCAGAGCATCAGGATCTTTTTCACTCCCTACTAATTCCTCCTCACCATCTCAAGACTTGCATGTCCTGTGTTGCTCAGGAAGTTATATCCATGGAATATAACAACCCCTCTTGTGCTGACTATGAAAAGTAGATCTGAACCAAACAAATGGTTTTCTCAGCTTCCCCAAGCAGACTGGTAATTTTTGCTAAAAACTTTCGTTATAAACCTAGTCTATAAAACAAAAGTCCTTTAGCTCTCTTGTCTGGGGCTAGTGCTCTTAATGTAAGAATTTAAAGGGTGCAGACAGAAATTCACTCAAGGCTTATTTAGTTATTGTCCTTCTGCCAGAAGAAGCATGGAGCAGGTTATCTGAAAAACCTTACTTGAAAATTACAAGGGATTACAAGGCCTGCTGCAGGACTAGCCACTCCCATGAATTGCATTAGAGTTTGAACTCTGAAAGGGCAAATACAAACAGCATACTAATATCAGCAGGGAACCTCTGATACCCTGGCAAAGTCAGATTTTGGTCTGCAATGATCTGCAGCAGCAGTAGCATTAAGTTGTTACACTGCTAAAGGCCAGGTCTCTGTCTTAAATGTGTATAGTATCTGTGGCCTCATTGCAGCATTTCTGATCTTGAAGTCATTTATTCCTTTATATTCATTTGTTCATATGTTCGTGCTTATGTTCGGGGTGATTATCGCTGGACTCTTCCTGATTCGTCCACATCCTCCTTCTTCAAAGAGTAGACTGTGGTCTTGCATGGGGGTCTAATCTGATGCAGCGTGTCATCAGACATGCCTTTTTTGTGGCTTTGTTGTTTCCCACCATTTTTCATTCACAATGACTCATATATCCTGATGTAGAATTGTCCATCCCTACCTGTGTGTTTGTGGCTGGTTCATTCTGTTCCCAGCATCCTTCTCCTGTTTTTCAAAATCTTTTCTCATGAAAAGACTGCCTGCGATGCACTCATACGATCAAGACCATAACCAAACTTCTCAACCTTTAGAGTTTTGCCAGTGTGTGACACAAGCCATAGCAATGTGTGACAAATGACAAAAATGTGGAACACTTGTGCCCCATTGCATAGCATGCTGTAATTGACAGATTATAATCTTTTTTAGCCATAAAAGCTGTTTACAGTGTGCCTTTTCAGAGAGTATGAGTCACAAAAAATAGTTTGGGTCACTCACTTGTTTACATGTGATTTGCAAAATGGGCTCTTTAGCCGAGTTATCAGATGGCTTCGTCCAAATTATCAGATGGCTGGGTCAGAGATCCTCAGCTGAGAGTCTCTCTTGGTACCTTCAAGGGTGAGATAGGGGCTAAGAGAACTACCCCACTGACTTAGTTCCTATGTTGACCTCTTCAGTAGTTCTGCAGGTGTTCATGCTCCGCCCCACAGAAAGTGGACCAGGTGTAACCATTTGCAAATGTGCTACCATCTTATAAGGCCTCTGCCTTATGCCCTCAGGGCTTGACCATTGAGATTTTTCCTCTTACCCATTCAGTCCCTGCTGGCAGCACTCAGAAGGCACAATGTTTTGGAAAAATCGGGCCCCAGCTGTCAGAAAAATGAGTGAAATGAGATTAGTGGCCATGTCTGAGAACATCCTCACTTGCTAACATTGCAATGGAAGCGTAGAGCAGAGCCAGGAATAAAGCTCTAGCCCCCTTCCAGCAAAGCACAATACCTTTATTGGGTACAACCACTTCCTCCATCCATATGGCTTCTTCGGGAGTGGCTGTGGAGTTAACTGGAAGAAGGCAGCACAGTGCCAGAAAACAATGAATGTATCCTGTGGCAGGGAGAGTGTTGAGAAGACATCCCTCATGCAGAGGGACGAGACCATTGCTATTGCTGGCCCGGGAGTTGTGCAGATATAAATGTGATGGTGGAGGTCTGGGAGCCCCACAAAAAGGAGTCTTTCACCCTCCTCCTCCATGCCAGCACAAATCCAGTGAATGTGTCAGCAGGATAATAGAACCAGTCTTATAGCAGCTTTAACCCAGATCACATTTAAATGTGCAATCTCACACCCATTCTAAAAACTTGCCACATTCCAGATTTGCAATTGAAATGAAGGAGCCTTGGTGAACATTGCTTTTCATGGGATGCCACAAAAAAGCAATAGTTGTTTTTTCTGTAGTTTTTAGAAATCTGCTACCACAGTGCCCTCATTCCATAAATGTATTGATTATGAGAACAAAACATAACAAGGGGTATGGAAAAGTGAAGTGTAAGAAGTTTTTGAAAAAGCTCAAAGATGTCTATTTGGTTACCTGGAAAAACTCCCTAGCCATACTGGCTCTTGTAATCCTCACACAAACATCAAGAGTCAGATATTATAATGCCAATAAGCCCTGGATGGGGGAGAACAGGTAACTTAGAGTGACTCAGCAAAATTTGACACCTGCCTTCTCTCCCAAATGTATGATGACAGGTGTTATCTTTCATGGTTAGATATGCAGGGGCTGTCTATGAGGGCGTTTGGTCTAGGCTTCACCAGGAACAGTCAGGACACAAACATATTGGTAGCTGAAAATCCATCTGCACTTCACCTCCCCACACTAAAACATAAAGGAGGAAAAGCATATTTTAGTCCTTAAGAAAGCAAGTAAACTTGCACAAAGGAGCTGCAGCTGCTCCTACGTCATTTCTGCAGCAAAAAGTAAAAAACTCTATTAAAAATCAGGTTCTGAAAAAGCTGCTCGCTTCTGCAGTTACCACTAGATCTGCACACCGACCACTATAGACTGCTATGCATTCACTAGTTATTACAGTTATTTTACTGAATTGCTTAAAGATGTAGGAAAGCATAAAGTTCCATGACCATGCTTATCATTAACTGCTCATGGCAGTTAATGGTAAGCACTAAATTAAAAATCTTTTGCAGTTTGTTAGCAAAGTTTTTTGCCAACATATTACGTAAAAACTCTTCTCAAGACAATATTGTCATGAAGATTGTGTCATTCAGGCAAATATTTGATAACCTTTCAGAGCGTGATAATTTTCAGGATATAGCTACTTCATGGGGGGATTAAGAAATAAAATAAGACATTCTTATTAGTGTTCATTGTTGCAATATCAGTAAGACAATTTATTATGTCAGGAGTAAGTAGGTCCTTCCTAATTCAGCTGCACTCTGAATTTTTTTGCTCTAGCCTTCACAGTACTTGTTTACTATACAAAAATGTGAGTAACAGAGTCCTAGAAGATTATCTGATGAGTTCTAGCATAGATATGCTTACAAATAATTCAGTCTCACCTGAGAGCTAAATATTATGTCAACAGACAAAAGGAAACAAAACAAAACAAAACAAAAAAAACACAGAAGAAAGCACAAAACCTTGCAGTTCATGTAATTAGCATTTTGGGAGGCAGCATGTCTTCTCTTCTTTGTGCACTGAGGGGACAGCCTCTTGCACAATCTATTAAGTGCTGGGCCCACACTGACCACAATGGGTAGAGAAACTGAAGGGACTCTTTCCATCAGCTCACATTGCCCGTATGCATGTGGTTGGTGAAATGGGTCTCCTGGTGTGGTCTCATCAGGAGGATCTTCATCACAGCTCTGTCTTTTTACAGGTAAAAAGACAGTAATAATTAACAGTAATAATTTCAGATACCCAGAAGCTGGAAATTCCCAAATTCATAAGCAAGCCTTCACACAGGATTGCTTCCTTCCAAGTTCTCTTGCCATCACGGTTTTAGAAAGGCCTGAGCTCTTGTGACATGAGCTCATGGGGACTGTTGCTAAGAATCTGTCTCAGGTGCATTTCTGGACATGCAAGTGGGGGTTGCACGAGCATCTCAGGAACAGGGCCCACACCTGTATTACTGTGCATAACAGCGACCACAGCAAGGGAGCTTGGATCTCAGTGTAGCACAGTCATGTTGGAAAGTGTGCTGTGACCTTTTTTGCTGCCAGATGAGCTGTGAATGTGGCAGGGTTTGCATTCCCAGTTCAGTCTTGCAGCAAGGACATTCCCTTGCCCTACATGTACTGATGAGGTTCTGCCAGGTAAACAGGATCTAACTGGGTAAAGGCAGTGGATATAGATTGTATGGTACTATTTTTCTCTTTGCTGGAAAGAAATAAGGAAAGTATGAGCTTTGGAGGCACTTAGGCCCTTTGAGGAAAACCATTACTTCATTCATTTCAACGGAACCCAGATATGCTGGACACTTTTTAGCATCTTTTGGTCCTTGAGGGCATTTCTGATCACCTACTGTTAAAGTCCAGCTGAAGGCGAGGTATCAGGCAGTTCCATTTACAACAGTAATTGTCTAATTACTGTGGAAAGGCTGCTTTTCTCCTCATGTCCCATTGTGTTTCCTTCACCAGTACAGCCTGCTACACTGACTCATCTGCCTAGGGCTTAATGAAGTTAGTCTACAGCGTCAGAAGCAATTAAAGTACTTTTGTACAGTAGCTGTGTACAGTTACCTTTAGCTTGTCCTCTGAGAAGTCCTGTGCTGCATCTGCAAGGACTCCTCTGAAGTTTTGCGGAAACAGTTGTGCAGGATCTGCATGTGAGAAAAATAAACCAGGATTGCTCTTGCCCTCAGTTCAGCATTGCTCATCAGGCTGGCCAGTCCTGGGATGGAGAATGTGACTCTTGGAGTCAAGTGGTGGGGAATGTAACTTAGAGGACAATTGAGAAAGGAGGATTTTAATAGCTAGGTAGGAGAACCACAGAATCATAGAATATGTTGCATTGGAAGGGACCCACAAGGAACATTGAGTCCAGCTCCTGGCCCTGCTCAGGACCATACCAAAGTCTTAGACCATCTGCCCAAGAGGATTGTTCCCCCCAGACTTGGATTAGAAATGGACTTGCTGTGTTTCTGCAGGTCTCACAGACTCACCCTCTCAGGGTCGCAATCTCTGCCCCTCCAGTCTCTTAAGGCCCAGGCAGATGCTGATGTGCTTAGGACTCTGGCTGAGGTGTTTCAGTTGGGCACTATAACAAAACTCATTCTTTTCCAGTCTTTCCCTGCACTGACCACTAGGAGCTCAACAGTGAACATAACCCCTTTCAGTACATGGAATGCAGATTCATTCCCACTTCAGGGGACAAGGGGCTTGATATCATGTCTCTTATGCCCTGGCTAAGCACACCAGCCATCCCTTGTTCCAAAGGCCATTGTCCCAAGTCCAGCTGAAAGCCTTGTAGGAATTTAATTTTGCATTTACTTCCTTCCTGAAAAATTTTTCACTGCAGATTACTCCACCCCAGCTCTCATGCAAGCTAATCCACATCATCTAGGATTTTTCATCTGAGCAGATGACATAGACAGTCATCTGGATATGCACATCTCACTCTCCCTGAGGCCTGTGCCTTGTTGGTATCTTGCTTTCCCTGATGCTGGAACTGATTCTCCTTCCACACGCAGGGCCTTCAGGCCAAAACAGAAACTTGGGTGGAGCAAATTGTACAGACAGGCAGAGAAAGTGAGCAAGGGTGAACAAAGCTGATCAGCAGCTCAGAAATGCAAGGATTAATTTCCTAATAAATGCAGGGACTAATTTCCTAAGCCAGGATGGAAGGTACCCTGAGTAGAGTGCAAGGAGCCAAAGATGCTCCAGAGATTTACAGGGAGAAAAATAAGGATAGCTGCAGATACAGAAGAAGCAGTATGCAAAGCAAGAGCAGTATTTGAGAGGAAGATATAGCAAGTACTGTAATTCTTAACAACTCTTACTCTGAAAAAGGGAAGTGTGGCGGAAAGGAGAGAACAGCTTGTTTTGTAGCTGTGGCAGCATCAGAGATCTGACACCCTCTCCTCCTGCTCATACCTCCCCAGCGCATCTGCCTGACCCCCACACTGGAACAGATAGGATCTCAGTTCTCTTGTTCTCCATGGTTTGAGTCTTTTTTCTTTAGTTTATTGCTACTACTATTATGCATTATTTTATTATTATTAGTAGTAGTAGTAATAATAATAATAATAATAATAATAATAATAATAATAGTAATAATAATAATGTTTAATTCAAGCAAAGCAATATAGATATGTATTTTTCATCTTCTTTTGTGCCTTATCTCAAGGCTTGTGGTTTTATGCACATTCTATACTGTGTGTAATGTTTCCTGGCAGTGGCTGGAAACAGGATGCACAAGCAAGGATGTGTGTGTGTGGTCTCAGGAGGAGATGTGAATGCATGGGCAATAGCCTGGACCAAAACCATGCAGTGAAGGAGATAATTTTAGAAATAAGTGGCATGCTCTGCCTCTAGGATGCAGTCTGGCAGGAACTGACCTTGGACTGTTCTGCAGTGTGTTTCATTCCATTTCAAGAATAGGACAACCGTATGAATGAGCTAACTGAGCTGAAGTAGTACAGAAGAAATTAGGTACTACTTCTTTGCTTCAGCCCAGTGCTGAGAAAGTAATTTCCTCCTCTAGTGAGTTTTCAAGCTGCTACTCCTGGGTGTCAAGATGGTATCACCATTAGAAAGACCGTCACCCAGGTCTTCAGTGGGCACATCTGCCTTGAAACTGGTCAGTGTACCAGCATATAAACCATTGTTTGATGATTTGTTCCTCACTATACATTCCAAGACTTCAGGCTTCTCTGCCAGGGGCTGTCCCTCCTCCTAGCTGCCCAGCAGATCTGTCATGAAGACCCTCAGAACCTGTACTGAAAAGCACCTGTTTTAGGAAGGTGTTAGTATTCTTCATCACAACTGGCACAGGCTTTTTTTTTCCTAAAAATTAAGGAGATGCAAATAGTAAAACTCTCATTAAATAAGCAAACAACAAACCATAATGCTACAGACAAACCCAGATTTTCTTGTTCTTCACTCCCTTGGACAGAGTCTGTGGCACTGGGTTTCGAGAAATTGTGATTTTTTTCACATTGTGAGTCCTGCACAAATGTAAAGGAAGAAATGTTCTGTGAATATTAAAAGACTCAGGAAGTCAAAAATAGCTTAGTCATGAGTGAATAGCCTTTGTACCACCCCGTGAGTTATCTCTGTGTCCTCTTCCAGGAGTACAAACCTGCTGCTTCTATAGCTCTGCTTTTGGGGTTAGCTTTGGTTTTAGGTTATTGGGGTTTGGGATGAAAACTGATCCATTGCAGAAATACCTACCCCAGACATGAGGAATGCCACGTGGACATGGCCAAAGACAGCTGTGTGAAGCGGGAGGGGCTGGGTGGTGGGGGCAGCAGGTGGTGTCCTCTGGGTACACACAACTCCTATTGTGAGATCTGCAAAATAAGATGAGAGAAAAATCTCAGTTTTCACACAGCCCACAACAGCAAGCAAATAGGCAGGCAGTATACCAGCACCACAGCCAGCATGCATTTACTCAGTGGCATCTCCAGGCTGTCATTTATAAGACATTTCTCAGTTAGCACATCAGTTTCTGCTAGCTCACCATGCAGCAGAATGAGAAATGGGTTCTCAGGAAGTGGTGGAGTGCAGCAATCTCATTTGAATGCTGTGACCATTGTGGGGTAACCTTCCTCTGCCCATGGGCTACAGAGACTGTTTTAACACCATCATTCTGCATTCCCTTGAGCCATTTGGTACCTCTGATCACTTACTGAGTTCAGGGGATGGCTGCATGTCCTCCTTGAAAAACTGCTCTGTCACTCACGTGTTTCTTGCAAGACAAGAATATGATGACTATTTGTAGTATTTTAGGTGACAAAACATGTGAACCAACCTTGTACAACTACTAGCCTGCCCACAAGTTCCCAGAGTACTAGTACAGAGACAAAAAGAGGTTGTAAATTAGCTTTGGAAGAGAGTGATTTAGCGTTGAGATACTCATTGAAATTCAGAGATAAATGACTAGGGAGACTCACAGCTGTTTAATATTTTCAGTTCTCCATCAGTATAACAGCTTTTGCCTGCTGGGGTCTGCCTATTTCTAAGGCACAGGGACAGTGAAGCCTTGTATAGTTTGGGGACACAGCTGTAGTAGATGGGGAAATTACTGCCCATGGATGTTCTTTACTGCCAGTGTTCTGGAGTCACAGTTGAGTTTGAAAGTACAACAATAACTTGGGGCAAGTCTATACAGATCAGAACAAGATGGCTTGGTTATAATGGAATTATGTTGGAAGTAGTCCAGACTCTATCCTAATGTGAGGAGAAATAAGAGAATTCGTAAGTGAGGGAATTCTTTTAGATAGTAGTTTAAGAGAATTTGATAAGAAAAATCAATTCTTATTAGAGGCTATGCCTAAGACTGTTAAAGTAACAGTTTTGATAGCTGAGCTTTTCTGGGCAGTAGCGATGTTAGAGTCCTATTTTCTGCAGGTTTTTTTAAATGCTTGACTTTACTGTAAGTGCAGCACTATCCATTTTATTCATTGCTTTGCCAATCTTAGCCTTGCTTGCTGGTGTCTCAGACCATTCAAGGTATGTCTTTTGGATATGAGATGCCATAAAACCGCAGAATAAAAACCTGTTTTGCCTATATGTCAACACTTTGGGCCCTGTGTGCTGAGGCCCTTAGCAGAGCCCTTCACTTAGCAGATTGTGTGCTGCTTCTGTCATCCCGACTCTAGCAGTGCATATGAGGGCTGTGTCACTCCTGTTAACCCCTCACATTCCATGATTTCATTTTTACTGGGGATGTCAGGAGGTGAATGCACTTGCAAAGTCATTGTGGTAATAAATAATGTCACTGTTTCAGATTCTGATTGCTAAATATCGCATGGCGCAGTGCTGGGAAGAAAGTCATGCTTCAAACCCTGCGGAAGGGAAGGGAAGGG
>VXBU01004190.1:339844-369461 GCA_013400315.1 Bombycilla garrulus
GGGAAGGGAAGGGAAGGGAAGGGAAGGGAAGGGAAGGGAAGGGAAGGGAAGTTCCTGTTATGTGATCATAGAACTGTTTGTTGGTCTGTTTGTTGTGAAAAGTCATGGAGAAAGGAGGTAAAACTTTCTTGAATGGTTGAATGAAACTCCTTGAATGTTGTCTGTGTGGAGATGGAATCTCATTACCTACATCATCAATTGTCTCCCAGTTTCCATAAAGAGAATGTTTGAGGGAGGGTGGTGAAGACTTGAAGAGAGGGGTAAAGTAAATGGCAGGCATGGGATAAGGTTTGAACACTACACTGACAGATACCCTGTCATTGCCCAGTGGCTAAAACTAGGCTCCTGCTCATGTGCACTTAATGGATATTCAGTCTGTCTCCAAACTAGATGTGTGCAGGCTTTACAAATACCCGTTTTCTTCCCATGAAGACAGAGCCAGGCTGCAGCTCTACTGCTTCCCTACACACAGGCACACAAGCTCCTGACTTTCATTTCTACTCATTTAGACTTTTATTTAGACTACAGATGAAGCAAACTCTGCATGCTCAGGATAAATAAAGGGCTCTGGCTCCCAGTTTCACCTAGCCCTTTCATGCTTCAGGGCGAGTGGAAATAGACTTTGGAACTAGGAAGAATGAGACCCTTGTGCAGGGCCAGCTTGAGGAGGAGCTGCTTGGGCAGGCTCTTCCCCAGAGATTTACAGGGGCAGATTTACAGCTGGTGTTGCTCTGAGGAGCTCTTGTAGCCAGTGGAGCTGCAGGGATTTACAGTTGATGAAACTGAGACTCCCAAGCCTGCAAGCATCTGGTGCTGACTCACTGCTGGGTGCATCAGGGTGTAGATATGGTGTGAGAAGGCACTGAAATCTCATGCTTTCTGCAGCAAATGCGGCATTAAAAATGGGAACATGGCAGGACCAGCTCTTTGCACTGAAAGAAAGGCTCACTGAAGGAAGCTGGAAGGAGAACTGGGGGGAAATGGGTGGGGGAAATGACACATGATATGTTATAGAGAAGCTGTGAGGCTGTGGATTTGTTTTGAATTTTGTTTTCAGTTCTTTGCTTAAAAAAAAGATTTCTTAATCTAAATCCCCTTCTTTTTCTCACTGCCCACACTAGTCGCCAAGAAAATACTTGTAAACAGCAGCTTTAGTCACAGAGTATTGCTTCTGTCACATTACTGGCAATAGTGTGTAGCTCTGTACAAACTGCTGGCTGCCTATGCTGCCAAACCCCTGCCTACAGGAGCCCTCCTCACTGTCAGATGTCTCAGCTTCCACATGTGCTCAGTAAGAGGCAAGATTTATTGCAGTGATAAGTGGTCTCTGAAGTGCAGTTCTGCTGCTCAGTAACCAAAGCCAAGAGCCCGGCTGTTCCCAGGCCTCATGTGACTCTCAGCACAGCCAGCACTGCCTATTCCCTGTAGTGTTCCTGGCTGTACTTCTTCCCCAAGCCCAGAAGCAATGCCCCCCTGAGAGTTCTGCCCTCTTCTGTCTCCAGTCCTGTGTCTTAGATCCACACAGGCAAGGGAAAGCAGTTCACTTCTGAGGCATGTGTAAGCTTTCCTCTCCCCACCAAAGTGCTAGTTAAGGAAAAAGAAAACCCTTCTCTTATTGCGAGCAGACATCAGCTGTGAGCATCTTCCTAAGATAACCTACAAACAGAGTGTGCTTGGTGTGGCAGCTGCTTTTGTCGAAGTGGCCAGGCAAAGCTACCTCTACACCTTTCACCTGGGGCTTTCTGAAGAACCTCCTAGGAAACATCACATTAATAGGGGCATACAGGCACTGTAGGATGGGTAAGAGGCAGTCCAGAGTGGAAAGAAGGTTCACATGCTGGGTTTGTTTTTCTTCTTATTTGCTCACTTTGTTTGTCATTCAAGGAACTGCTCTGACACATCCTTTATGAGCACTGCCTCGCTCCTCAGATCCCAGCAGGCAAATACACAAAGCCTTCTGCAGGGATTCCAGAGGGTCAGAGAGCTGTTTCTGCATGGAAGTGTTTAGGGAAAGCATCAGGAAATGAGGAGAAGTAGGGCTACAAGAACTGGAAAATATGACTTCTTTTACTTAAGAGCTGAAACATGCTGACTAAGGGCATTTAGGTATTTTCCTAAGCCCTCTACCTGTCTGTATTTCCAACCCAACACAAGCAGTGTAGAACATGGAGAGACTGTATCAGAAAACCTGGGGTGACCCAGCAGTTCCCCATTGCCCAGGTCAGCCAGAAAGAAATGCCAGTGATGTACAGTCACACTGATGAGCCTGGATGGGATTCAGCCTTGGAGACTTGTTATGCTGCACTCACTGGGAAAGCCATTTGCATGAATGAGGCTCCTTCTCTTGACTGCCCCAGGGTGGACTTCTAGGCTCTGAGTCGTGCACTGAAGTCACCCAGGGCAGTGTCTGAAGTCACCACAGTTGTAGTTCCTTCCATTCCAGCATACAGAAACAGGCCAGAAAGTGAAAACAGGACAGGTTTCCCAGGGTGTCTTGTTTCTACCAACTTGGCAGTAGTGGAGGGAAAGAGGAGAAACTGTGCAAAGAGCTTGAGGAATGAAGCAGAGCTGTTAGCATTATTGAGCTGAGGTCTTTCATACCTCATATAGGCATCTTAGAAGCTATTTGTTAGCATCCATGTTGCTGGCAGTAGGCTGATGCTGACTCTGAATAAATGCCTCTGAATAAATAGTGTGATCGCTTTGCCCAAGGGCGGTGGGAAACAAGGTACGTATGAGACAGGCTGGCAATTCACAAACCTCACACGGAGTGCACCCAGTTTCCTGAGCATTGGCAGCAGAATTGCTGGGCTTATGAGCAATGATATATGGGACGCAACAGTAAGGCCTTCAAAAATATTCTTGGTTTGGTTGCAGCACATACAAATCAGGACAGATGGCAAGTGGTCCAGACAGTGTTTGGAGGCAAGAGATATCACAAGTTTAGCCAGCCTAGCTACTTACTTATATGTTCCTGTGGTCAAGGACAATATCTTTAGCGAACAACCCAGCATCCACAACATTGGGACCACAGCTAAGTCCAAGACATCTTGCTCAGTCGATTTGATTAAGAGATGCTCACTAGTATATATCCAGCACTTGTACACATACACCAAGCCATATCTACCACAGATGTAGGGAGCCACATTGACCTTTGTCAAGTTAAGCCGCAGCACCATCAGAAAGTGATGCTTGTGGAGTATAAGAACACTGGGATTAGATTAATTTGTTGAAACTGTAGAGGCTTCAAGATATATTAGCAGGCTCAAAAGCTCACCTAGCTTTTTCCAGCTCAATCCATCAGTCTACCAAAAGACACTGCTTCCCAAGAGAAACCTTAACTCTTTTAAAAGTTAAGGTGTGCAAGAGTTACAAAGAGGATTCTGCCACTTGTTTACCTTGTTACTGAAAAAAATCCCAAAAACCAAAAAACTGAATTTTCAAGTCTGAGATGGATATCTCCTGCCATCATCAAAAGCGTTGCAAACAGCCATTATATTTAGTGGGGCATGCTTAGAGTGGGAAGGAAAGGAGAGAAAAGCAAAGGTTTCACAACCATCAGTAGGTTACAAAAAAAAATAAATCCTCCACTGTTTTAAGATACTAATGAAAGGATCAAAGATTTTCTCTCAATGGGAGACATGGTTGCTGTCAGCTGAGTACTATTCCAGAGATGTCCAAAGTAGCAAATAGCCTCAAAAGAGAAGCATGTGTCTGCAGATGAGGAAGAAACTGTTCCCAAGAACTTCATGTTGATCTCAGCTGACAATACAGTGTAAAAAACCAGACCAGAGAGTATGTCTGCTGTTTTGTGACTCAATCTGAAAACGCCCGTGGAGCTATGTGTATGTATAGTACTCTGTTTTCTTGATACAGATGGTCTCAACAACAGAGCAAACTAGAAAGAACAGAGAAGGAATGTACAAAACCAGTAACAGTGAGTAACCAGAGACACTTTAGCTACTAATGCTCTTTGGCAGAAGCTGGATCCTTCCTGTTTAGGCAAAGGCAAATTGAAAGTAAGCTGATGCACAGAAAAGTGGATTCAACATTTTATCTTTGCTGAACACGCTCATTAAACAGCATAGGCATCCATCTCCATTAGAAGGCTCCGAGAATAATCCACACTGCTGAGTGTGATGGTAGTCTGTGTTCATGGCTACAACATCAGAGCAGAAAATCTTGTGACACAAAAACAGAGGTGGAGGAGATCCTTCTCAGCACTCACTGATTCTTTATAGGGAGTCAGGGAGGGAAAAGAATCCAAAATACCACAAAGCTTATTGAAGGAGAGATCTTATCTACAGCTGGCCCATATTTAGCAAAGCCCAAATAACAAAGAATCATTAAAAATGGGAGGAAAGGAGAACAGTAACCCTTCCCTAGTCATGAAGGTGGCTAGTGGAGATCTCCCCGATGCCTGGCTCTGTCTGCCAGTGAAGAGCAGCCAGATGGACAACACCTCTCCTTCTTCAGGTGTGGAAAATCCTCAAGGTCTCCTCCCACCTGAGGATGCAGGACAGTCTCAGCAACTCTGTAGGGGTTTTGCCAACAAAAAAAACCCTTTTGTGTGCAGTACAATTCCAAGCAGGAGGGCAAAGGATGCAACTCCAATGCTGCAGTGAGGTTTCCTTTCCACGGGGGATTTGCCACCCCCACCACTCCTTCCTTGTCCTGCTTCTTCAGAGGTTAGCCTATAGGAGTAGTGAGTAGCCTCTGTACATTATAGACATGAAGGCTGTGGACCAGCTGTGTGTTGGAAAACCTGTCACCAAGACACACTCATCTTCCACAAACAGTCACATGTCAAACCTCCAAACCCAAAGTGCACTGGAAGTGAAGGCAGATCAGAGGGCAGACTGTGAGGAATTTGCCAGAGGTGGCTAGAGTGATAGTCACTTGTGACATTACCCTGGATTTTCTGCAAGAAGATGATGTGTATGCTGAGTGACCTGTTTGATGCAATTTTCCTTGAATTTTGGTCCCCTAAGAATGACTGTTATCCCTCTGTGTTGCAAAGATTCTTTTCTTTGCTGCAGCCTAACCTGAGGTGCGCATCATGATTACAGGCTATTTGTCAGTTGAGCATCTCCAAAGGAAACCTCTGTTACTTTTTATTTCACTTAAAGTTTATTGCGTTCAAGTTGCAGTCAGCATCCCTAAGTTATAACACCCCAGTCTGAAACATGTGTGCTTTTTGTCCCTGATGTGTTAAAAAAAAATTTTTGCAGCCAAATAATAGTTTAAAAAAAAAAGGATAGCATCTTGTATTCACTGAGACCTGCTATTGCTAAAAACATCTGCACATTCAGCCTTACAATAGATGACGTTCTATTTCTAAAATGTTGGTGGGTGCACTTTCCACTGACCCAGCTAGTCTTAAAAATTTTTCTCTATATGACAAAAATCTTTTAATTTCCCAAACTGTTTAAAAGTCTCGCTTTCTCAAACAGGTACTGTGTCATTTTTTTCATGGAAAACTTTTTATAGGATGAAAAAAGGATGAGCGTGTTCATTTTTTTCCTTTAATCACCTCATCCCAAGGAGATGTATATTGTGTCTATCTGTATCTGAAGTGAGAAGTGGTTATGATAAATATGAGGCTTGTGGAAATGGACACAAGAATAACTTGGTTTTGTTATTGTGTGTGATACCAAGCAGCGTTTTCATAATTGATTAGTACTGTTCTGCCCTATGCTGACCATAGGGCATTTCAAACTCCTGGAGACAATATATATTATTTGCTAGGAAGTGAACAAATATGGTAGCCCTGCTGCAGTGAGGCTGCAGCAGATCCATGCTCTAGGTCCAGGCAGGAGTGAAACTGGGCACCCATTCACAGCAGGCGTGCACGCAGACACATGTACGCATGCACATGACCTGTAGGCACAGGCACACCATTCACCCGTTAAGAGTTAGAATTGGAATTTCATGAGAAGGTTGGATGGACTGCGCTGATCATGTGCAAGGCACAGCCACAGAACCACAGTGATCAGCAGCCTGTTTACACATTATCCTCATATCTCCTTGTTTCTCCATGCTTATTCCCTGTCAAGCCTCTCAGATCCCGCACCTTGCACTAAACATCTCGAGACTTGTACCATGCCAAAATGTCCTTCTCTTGCATCCCATGAGGGGATCCCAGACACCCAAAGGCAGCAATACCCCTGCTTGAAAAGTGCACCAGGAAGCCTTCGGAATTGGATCACAGTGGTAGGTTTCATCCCTTGATATGTGGCTGAAGGCTCCTGTGATGAGCTTGGGAGGGGCCAGGCAAAGCATGATTTGAGGACCCCCTATCTGCCCTTGTCTCTGTGCATTCCCTCAGCAGTGGGCAAATGAACTATCATGACATAACCTACTTAGAATAGAAAGCAAAGCTGAATTGTAATCAAAGTGAGTTGTGCTCTTCTTTCACTTCTGTCATTCTCCAAATTTAAGATTACTTTCATTATGGGCCTTTTTTAACTATGTCACTTACCAGGAAAATAACCCAACCCTAAACAAAAAAAGTCAGTGTTTCCTGCTGATTTTATTTGCCTTTAGCTGTGTTGCAGGCACACAAATCATTTCTGCATGTTGTGATTCCCAGATTGCCTCCAGAGAGGTTTTTAAATGTAATCTTAGTGCTGTCACCGTCTTGGGTGTGAAGAAACACAGCCACAGCCACACACCGATGAGGTGATGTTTTAGTTTCAGATCTCGAGACAGATCATAGTCACACAGGATAGCCTCGTTTGTCCTTTTACATTGGTAAGCCTCAAACTACAGCTCTGCCTTCAGCTCTGTCAAAGTACTTGCCTATTACAAGGCAAGGGTTTCCAGCCCAGATTTTCAAAAAAAGGCATATTTTGGAGCACCACCAGTGGAGCTGAGGGTCAGAGGAGGAGTCTGACCAGGACAACTCAAGTGCACAGCAGTTTGAGGTTCTTTAAGAAACTGCTAAGTGGACATGGTGCAAAACTCAAGAAGCCACTGCTGCAGAAATATTCATCTCTTTTAAAATGCTCTGGAAAAGGCACAGGCGCTAGGGAGGAGATAAGGGTGTCAAGAGAGGTTTGGTTGTAACTTGTTTATGGGCTGAGAGCATCTCACTGCTTTCAGTCCCTCTGCTCTGCCTTGACTTTTCATCCATCCAGAGACAGGGTGCCTAGGGAAGTTTTACCAATCTCCTGTCAGACCTGACTAGCATTCAAGTAAAACAAACTTTATTTAAATAAACACTTGTTTAGAGATGAAGTGCAAAACTGTTTTTTCCTGCCAAGGTCTAAGCTCAGAGCTTTTTACTTCCTCTGCAGCAATGAATGACATCATTGCTACTCTTGCACTGTTTTAAGCATAAGGGAGGCCATGCAGTGCTGAGCAGAAACAGAAATCAACTGCCTCAAAATCCTGCATAACAAAAATAAATTACTTTCTCTTAAATATTGAAATTTCAGTAGCCAATGCCTTGAAGCTAGGTGTGTATGGAATTTGTCATTACAAGTCCATATTGTCCGTTGTTTGCGACTTTTACAGACTACTGAAATGGAAATTTTCCCTTCCTCATAGTGTAGGAGGAGCATTGTTTGAAAAATTTCACTGAAAAAAAATTTTCTGTTTTTCTGAGACAGATTAGGGAAGTTTTTGCAATACAGGTTGGGTGGTACAAAAGAATAGCTCAGCTACTGGATGAGCTCACACAGTCACACATGCAGGTGGCTCTTCAGGTATGGAGTCATGTGGCAGCAGGGACACTACTCTAAAGCACCCATATGCAGAATTATGTTTCACTTACATTATCAGTTCACTTGTAAGAAAGGTAGATCAGCCTTGATAACATTTGGAAGAAAGAGTATTTTGGCAGCAGGTCTTAGTCAGCATCTTGCATGTTCAAGTTGCTCCTTTTCAGGCCTCAGTGTGAGCACTAACTCACATCTGCCTGCCTCCATTTTCTGCTTTTCTGCTTGTTTGTCTTGCAAGTTGTTTGAATCATGTGGGATCTAGACACATTACAAAACTACCAGCACAGTGAGTGTTACAGGCCTGGTCATTGGTGGTGGGGCTGGAGGTCTGCCCCAGACAGAGATTTACTGCTCCTCTGGATGCCTACCAACTCCCTTGGGCTTCATCAGCTTCATTCAGCCATTTCACACAGCCATTTCTTATTAGTGATGCCCAGTTTGCAACCATGAGGGATGCTGACTTGTTGCTCTTATGATCAAGGTGTGTCTAAAATATCTCTGCCCCTGTGGATCACAATTCCTATGAAGAGGAGACAACAGGGAATTAGTGGGAGGACAGAGATGTCAGCAGCAGATTGATTTAGTTTAGTGTGTTTCTGATAGGAAATGATAGATACTGTGCTCACTATAGTAACCTTGTTCTTCCCAAAAGAGAGGGGTGGAGAGAGGAGAAGGGGACAATTCAGAGGGGAAGTGTATACCTGCTAGTGGTAGGATCCCTGAGAAAAGAGTAGAATCTCTTACTTCATCTTTGGCATGGCTGACAGATTCACCATTAAGGGAAAATAAAGATGATCTGCCTCCTAGAGTGAATCAGCATTGTATGCAATGTTGAGAGGAGTTTGCTGGGTGTTACTCATCATCTGGAGGAATAACTATCTGGAATTGTGACCGAAGACCATATTACCCTGAGGCTTTTTTTTTTTAATGTTATTCATCTCCTTACTATTTTTTTTTCCATTTTATGAATGATCTGTTTTACATTTTGCTGAAAGGTACAGCCTAGCTCATTCATTTGGTGCAGTCTTAAATTGCAAATGGAGAGCAAATTAGAAATTAACAACTGCAAAAACACCCCAAAGAGTCAAGGATAAGAGCAGGATCAGTGATCCTTCCAATTGCATTGAGAGGATGTAGCACAGGCCACATTTGTATTTTCCCCTTTGATTTGCTATGAGTTGCTGTGAGCAATGTTAAATAGCTTATGCTGCTATGCTTCTCTCATTCATTTCCATAATTTTTTGGTCGTCTAAGATACTGCTCCAACAGACAGAAAGAAAGAACATTGGCTTAGAAACAGTGGCTACTTGTCAAACTAATTCTGGCTGCTCTAGGATAAAAGTCTCTCCTATATGTCTAACTCCCTTTTACTCTCTTTATCTCCTCTTCTCTATTCATCATCAGTTTTTTGCTCTGAAATGCTCATCTCAAACTCAGCCATCATTTAAAATCCTGGGATAGTAATCATAAAGCAGTCTGGCCAGTATTTTAATGAGCATACAATATTTCCGGCATTGGATATGATTGTGTTGTTTAACCTTTTGCATCCAAGAGTGAGTGTGACTGTATGCACTTCTCTGTGTGTGTGTGTATGCATGTGAGATGGGGCTTTTAGTCATTAGTTGGCTAATTTGTTGCTCTGTCTACCTGCCATGAAAGGTAGATTCCTGTTGGGCTGCACGTAACAGCTTGGATTTACATTCCATCTCTTATCTGGGCTGTGTTTGATTCATCAGTTGCATTGGGGCAGTTGCATTAAGTTGCATTCAAAATTACAAAAACGGTGTGACATGCAAGAGTGCATGAAAAGCAAAATGCACCATTTGCTAGTGTATCTCTGACTGCTCTTAGGTAGCTCCTAGGGCTTTGTGCAGGGCTTGCCTATCTTTTTGTGTAGCCTGAGTCTTCTCCATGTCAATCTCCAACAGCCTGGAGCCTCAGCATCATATCTGGGAGCTTGCTGTGTAGTGCTGTCAGTGGGAAAGGGCTTTCACTGTTTCTCACAACCTCTGTTGTGAGATGGCAACCCTTCCACTGTTGCCCTGGAAAACTCAACTCCATTGGCCAAACAGAGCCTCTAAACCTGCAAATGCGCAGGTTTCTTGGCAGAGCAGCTCTGCAAACTCTGCACTGGTCAGGGAGCAGCAGTCCCATGTGGTCAGCAGATGGCTGCAATGCTTGTGGGGCATCACCATAAGCCTGAAAATTATGGAGAAGGGATAATCAGGGGTTTGCAATGTGGGAAGTTACAAAGGCTGCCCAAGCTGAGGACCAGTGGAATCTCAATTGCAAGCAGGAGTTAGCAGCAGTAGGGACAGCAGTAGGCCCTGGCAGAAAAAATGTCTTTGGGAACGAAGCTGGTCTGAGAGGACAGAGCTGTTGAAATCTTGGAGTCACAGATTTCAAAGATCTTTTGTAGACTCACACTCGTTATGAATGCTCATCAGCTGAGAATGGATTTTCTATGGATAGGAATGTGGAATTGTCATATTGGCAATCAGTGGGTGAGAGCAGCGTGCCTGTCCCCCAAGGTGCTGAAATGTCCCAACATTTTCTGATATGAAACAGTCTCCCATGACCCTGGACTTTGACCCTGGATTGCCCTTTGGATATCCTGTGCAGAGCAGCTAAATTTATGGTTGTTCTTGATAGTTCTGGGATTTATTTAGCCTCCTGTATATAAGAAAGAGAGAGCTTAGAAGGGTGGTCTAAGGTGGTGGTTAGGTTTTGGTAATACTGCAGCCTTCTTTCAGGAAGGAGATTGTCGGTGGTAGTCTCAGATTCCTACATATTTTTTGCGTTAATTTCATTTCCTACTGAAGTAAAAAACTGTTATCTTTAAGTACAGTTTAGAACTTGAAGTATAGAGATGGTGAATTTCTTTGTGTACTCTCCTTTCAAGGAGAAACCTCATCAAGTCACAGTACCATGATTTATTGTAATACTTTTACATTTTACCTTCTGATAAAAAATCTGTACTGCTCTTTTCCCAACAGCCCTAATTTTCTGTGTTTTCGTCTTCTCACTTCCGTTTCAGTGTAACAGATCATGACAGCAAAGGCATTAAATGTACCCTACGGTGGTACAAAGCAAGTGTAGAAGCAGAGTCTCAGAAATGCCAGCTCTGTTAAAACCACATTTTAGCACCTCACTCATGCAATTGATTCCTTTCCCCACCACCATGGTTTCAAAATCTGTAAGCTGTCGACACTGTCACTGTAAAAGCAGGCTTTGCAATGTCAGAGCAAAAAAGAGCTGGTGGTCTCTCTGTAGCTAAGGCGGTGATTAGCTTCCCTTGTTAAGCTCAGAATTAATCCATTCTATTGTGGTTCAGAGAAGTTGGTCCATCTGTGATGTACTTGTAGCTCTTGCTAGGTACCAACAACTTTAGAAATCAAGGATAATTCTATGAGAGAGAGGAGGAAGATTGTCCTATATAAAAACTTAATATTACAATTTTTTAATGTCTCTGGTGGCTACTGGATGGGATAGAGGGGGTGGATGATTTACAGAAACAACTCCAGCAAGAGACCTAGATTTATGTTTTCCTGTTGTCTTAATTGAAAGCCAATGCACTGGTCTGCATAAAGAGTGAAGCATAGTAGCCCTAGAGGAACGAATAAACCAAATAAACTCTTCCAAATTTCTGGCTTAGGTTTTGTAGTAACATGAAAATAGATTTTCCCCAAGTCAGGAGAATGAATAATTGCAACAATCTTGCTTAATATTAATAGTGGTTGATTTACAGTCTTTTAATTGTCTTAGAAAATTTTTGGTTGGTTGATGGTTTTTTGATTTGTTTTGGGGTGAGATTTTTTTTTTTTTTTTTTTTTTTGTATCCTGCATTGTGTCACAAGCAAAATGTGACCACTTCCAGCTTCAGACTTCTTAGTTTATTAGTGGGCCAGGCAGTGTTGCAATTAGGGTGATTCATCGTTTTTTACCTTTGAAAACATTTAAGCACAACCAGGCATCAGCCCATACCAAAGCACCACCTCTTCTAATAAGAGGGCAGCGTTTTAACTTTTTAATTCAAAAGGCCAGTCATCCTCTTTCTTTCTCTGCTCAATATGCAAAAAAATGTTGGGCAACATGAGTATCTGAGAGGGTGGCTGGGGCACTTTGCAAGGGATTGTCTTCAAACCCGCTAGGGACATTTGCAAGGGTGATTGCTAAGTCTTCCTCTCTTGGAGGGAGGCCTCAGATCTTTCTTAGTCCAAGTGGCTTGGCTGCACCTACAGCACTCTACACCTTGTGACTTCTTCCTGACCAAATCAGCTGGCTTTTCTCTCCAGATTGTTCCTGTGGTTCGTCATCACATATAAAGTATGATACAAGCAAGATTACTCTGTACCCAGCTGTGTTGCCCACATGCCCACAACACTCTGCATGCACTCAGGAAATTACAAATATTTCCACGATTTTCCCAATGTAAGTCTTTCTGGTGACAATAAAGTTGATACCAAGAGCAGCCTTCTTTGGTGCGCTTTTCCTGTGTAAGATTTGGGATTGTGTTTCAATCAGCAGTAGATGTAAACCTGTCCTGTTACTATGTATTTGTGACAGCTAAAACTTGGAGTCAGAGATGGAATGAATGAAGTCTGGCTGTGAATGGGAGAGGTTTAGAAACTGTTTGTCCTGTACTTCGCCAAACGCAGCTCCAGTCCTTCATTCTTCTTTGGGAGACAGTAGCTGAGGGTTACTCAGAAAAGACTAAAGTGATGTTCAGAAGAGGCATTCCAGGGAAACAGACAATGGTAGAAGCTCCCCCTCTCCTGGTAATCTGTCACACCTGTTCAGCATGACTCATCAGGGAGCAGCAGCAGGCAGATAGCAGTTCGTTCATCTGTATCTCCTTGCAATCATGTAATCTTTAATGTCCTCTCAAGATTTTGCTGCCGTCATTCATGTTGTAGTCACTTGGAGACTGAATGTTGCTCAGTGCCCTCTCTTACTGCCACCTCCCATCCATTCCATGCCCATACCCCATTCAGGAGGCACCTGTGTAAATAGAAAAGCGTGAGAGGCAGAATGACTACAGAAAATTTGGCATTGTCCTTTTCGTAACACAAAGAGCGAGGCAGCATCACACAAGTAGGCAGATCCCTAGCTGTGGCTGGGAGCTTTACTGTGGGATATGCATAGCTTTCTCCCAGGTATTGCAATGTCTAGATTGTATGGGTTCTTCAGGATGTTCTTTGCAGTCCTTGACCAGCTCATGAGAGCCACAGCACTTTTTCTTCCAAGTGAAAAAATAAGGTTGCAAGAAAGCATTATGGCTGTACAAAATCTCAGATGCAGATAGTTCTACAGGCTTTACAGGGAGACGTCTGTTTCTCAAACACACCATTTGAGAATTGTGCAAAAGACATTCTTCCTTTTCTACAGTTCACAGCTGCCCTTACCCTGGGTAAGGACTTGTGCAAGACCCATCTTCTTCACTGTCTTTTGTTTTACTTGCATTTATGTTGTTTATCTTTGCAATACCCAGTTCTGGATAAATATCTACCACTATTTCACCCACTTTCACAGTGAGGTCTTAAGCCTGTTCATGACTCCAGACATCTTGAGCAATGACTTCACTGTGAGACATATTAGGAAAAGGGCTGTGAAGCATTGGTTCTTTGAGACAAGACAATGCCTAAAGATGGAGAGCAGCTGCAAAGGAAAAGTTCGGTGTGATTCCTGTTTCCATGCTATGCTTCACTGAGCTGTTTGTGTTGTCATTTGATGAGCATCTTGTTCTTTGAGGTACTGTGGTGATCTTGGGGTCAGCACTGGACTTTGCCTGTATTTTGGCTTGGGTGATCTCCCAGAGCTCACAAGAAGACATTCATGAGGTAGAATGCCTAGCCTAGCAATCACCCCTACTTTCTGTACAATTGGCTTCCTCAAATTCCCTGACCAGTGGATGACCAATGGCTATCCATGAATAAAACTGCCATGCCACTTCTACTCTGCCTTTAAATAAGTAGTTACTGAAAATGAAGCAGTTTCACTTCCTCCAGTCCAGTAAGTGACAATGATGGAGTGGCCTGGTATGCCCACAGTGGCACTGAAATTGATTCATTACATTGCATCAGCAGTAAGACCCAGATTTTGATTAGTTAATCTGCTTGATTGGCTAGTGATTAATGTGCCCGGAGGACTGAAATATGTTTTTGCTAGAAGACAGAATCTGTATGAAGTACAGGCTGTGGCACACATCTAATTGTCAGAATGGTGACCAGGACAGATTTTAAGTGTAATGCAGTTCTCGCAATTTTTAAGGCAAAAGATGGAGTCAATGCTACAATGCTCTTTGTGTTGCATACTCCTCTGAATTGCATGAGGAGCACACTGTTGTTGCTGCCAAGCCATCCATGCAGTCTTGGAGTAAATGCAGACTTACATCTCTGAATCATAGATCTTTGTAGTTTGGAGGCCAGTGGATCCCATTCAGCCTGAGATCATGTGAGTGATGGCCACTGGTAAACTTGCAGTTTTGCATCTCCAGCAGAGAACCTTCACAGTGACAGGCAGTGTTGGAAAGTAATTTTTGCTTATTGTATATTAGGAGATGTGAAGAACATTACAAAAGCAAGTTCTAAGTTACGTATGCAGACTTTTCTACTTGGTTTCTCAGAAAACTCAGCTTTTAATTTAAGGAAGTTTTCCTTGATGGAAAATCTCCACAGGAGTCTGTTGCTGGCACTGCCATCTGTCTCTTTTCCAGGGAAGTATATCTAGTGAATGAGAAGGAGTGCTGGCTGGAGACTGATAGCAAATTTTACCCTTGCATTTTCCAATTCTCATCCTAAAGACCACTAGTCTGTAATAAAACAGTGAATATATGACATAAATAAATAAATGTGTCTGAACTAAAATACCAAAAATTGTAATAACTTGCTAAAATAAAGTTAATTTTATTTTTTTTTTTATCCAAAGGCAGTTGTGACTCTAAAAGCTGTTTACAGAAACTCTGCTTTTGGGGTGCTGGTACATCATAGTGCAGACTGCTTGGGATTGGCTGGGAGATGTTTCCTCCAACCCATAACCTGTCTTTGGGCCTTAGGCACAACTTGGATCAGTAGTACAGATCTCTCCCTTCTGCTCCAGCTCTGGGCTGGAAATTTGTGAGGAAATATCCAGCCCAGAGGAAAAGGGAGGAAGGAAAAATGAAATAGTAAAATAATTTTTATTCAGACAAAAAATTTAAATCTAATAGAAGGAAGTACTTTTTCACATAATACACAGTTAGCTTATGGAACTCACTGCCAAAGGATACAACTGAAGCCAAAGATTGCAGACCTGTTCAAAACAGGATTAGGCATAACATGAAAAGCAACATTAGCCAGATTCATAACAGTTAATACTTAAAAATAAACAAGAGATTTTGAAAGGAATATAAATCCTTATGCATCAGGACAGAAGCCAAGTTCTAGCTAGCAGGATTTAGGAAGAAATTTTCACTGGGGCCTGATTCTTCTGTAACTGAGTCTTAACAGGGTATCTTGCACCTTCGTCTGAAGCAACTGGCCACTGTCAGAGATTGGACACTGGGTGAACTGGGCCCCCGTCCTGGAATAGCCTGGAAAAACCAATTTCTTTTATTTAAATAAATTCAGAATTAAATAGAAATGAAGTAAAAGTCTTGGGAAAGAATGAGTGTTCTCCCTTCAGATTCTGTGAGCAAAAAACAGAAATTAGCCTATCCCCACTCAAAAGCAGGAAACCTAATACCTGAGCTCATATGTTGATGTAATCTATTGAGTTCAGTGAGACCTGACCACATACATCTTTATGTATGAACATCAGTATGAGTCTGAGAGGCCACATCATTCTCTTCCATTGCAACACTGGAGCCAATCAAAATCCTTTTTTATTTTTAATGCAGCTTTTTAATTTTTAAAGCAATCTCAATGGGACCTTCTGTGCAGGAGAGGAGGTGTGCCACTTCTGCTAACACAGCAAGAGGTTTGGCAAGACTGGGTTTCTCCTAGGGTCTTCCAGAAAAATCTCACTGAGCTGCAGCCGCTATGAAAGAACAGCATGTCAATGCAGTTGTCATTAATTCTTCCTAGTAAAGAGTTAGGGAAGGGTTCCCATGTGAAGTAAGAAGGCTCTGCAAAGAGACCTGGACATGCTGGATTGATGGGCCAAGGCCAGTGCTAAGATGTTAAATGAGTCCAAGCGCCAGGTCCCGTCTTCATGTCACAACAACCCCAGGCAGTGCTGGGGGCAGCTGGCTGGAAAGCCGCCTGGTGGAAAAGGATCTGGAGGTGCTGTTCAACAGCAGTTGAACATGAGCCAGCAGTGTACCCGGGTGGCCAAGAAGGCCAATGGAATCCTGGCCCGTGTCAGCAATGATGTGGCCAGCAGGTCCAGGGCAGTGATTGTGCCCCTGTACCCAGCACTGGTGGGGCCACACCTCTAATCCTGTGTCCAGTTCTGGGTCCCTCACTACAAGAAGGACACTGAGGGGCTGGAGCATGACCAGAGAAGGGTAATGGAGTTGATGAAGGGTCTGAAGTACAAGTCCTATGACAAGTGATTGAGGAAGCTGGGATTATTTAGTGTGGAGAACAGGAGGCTCAGGGGTGACCTTGTCACTCTCTTCAACTGTCTGCAGTGACGCTGTAGCCAGGTGGGGGTTGACCTCTTTTCCCAGGCAACCAGGGAAGACAGAGGATGAGAAGACACGGCCTGAACTGGCTGTAGGGACATTAGGAGGAATTTCTTAATGGAAAGGGTTGTTTAATACTGGAATGGACTGTCCACGGATGGAGTCCATCCTTGGAGTTGTTCAAGAAATTACTGGACATAGCACTCAGTGCTCTGGTCCAGTTGACGAGGTGCTGGTCAGTCAAGGACTGGACTCCTGTAGAGGTCTTTTCCAACATTATGACACTGTGATTCTGTTTCCGATGGGAGAGTATGACTGCAGCAATGCAATGGGGAGGACAGGGAGAGGAGAAAAGAGAAATTTGGAGAAGGTACTGATGTAGGCAAAGAGGAGACTGACCAAAAACAAAAAAGTGGAGTTCTACCAACATTCAGATGCATCTTTTTCTACTGAATAGGCATGTACAAAAAATGTATGTCTGTTTCAAGGAACAGCTCCCACTCATCCAGATAGACCTGTTGGAAGAAAGTTTTCTCAAAGGACTCAGCAACAGCACCACTAATCAATTTTGAAAACTTCCCTAGGCAGCATTCAGTGTCACCTCTGGCAGAAAACAGTCCCCAGAAAGCCACGGTTGGATATAATCAGGCCCTAGTCCTACAAGCAGGCAGCTTTTCAGTCTTTGGGAAAATCTGTCCTCATTTTATCAAGTTATTCTTAATTGCTGCAAGATTTGGCACTCTCTGATACCAAAATTAAGATAATTTTCTTCTTCCAAACTTCCAAGCAATCTCTTGTTAAATGTAGAAATAGAATGATATAGATACTGGAAATTTTTATATTCTAAAATCAGTTTTATAAATGGGTGAAGGAAGTAGAGGGTCTCTTCTTCATTTAACATCACACAGGCTCAACAACATGAGTCTGGTAACTGGAAAACTGTCACTTCAATAAGAAAGTTCATGAAAGTGTCTACAATAATTTCCTGTCTAGTGGCCATTCTTGGACCAGATGTGCCAGCAGGAAAATGACAAAGAAGCAAGAAATAAAAAGTGAGAGATATACCTATTTATAAATCAGACCAGCTGTAAGACTAAAAGAACCCCTGAGACCTGTGGAATGAGGAACATGAATTAAGAGCTCCCCATTTCCTCCTTCCCCTCTACCCTGAAAAATACACTGTGGAGTGTATTATGTCTTTCAGGAATAACTGGCTGACTTTCATCTTTGGTTTTCTCCCTTTTTTCTTCCTTAAAAACTTTGGATCAAAGTCATTGCTTATTTCCTTGCTGAAAGTTAAACTTTGGCTACAAGTAGGTCAGTTAAAGTTTCATTGTCTCTTGGGTGACCATATCTGTGCAGAGCTGTTAGAGCAGAGCTCATGAAACAGTTATTTCTCCTGACTCATATTAAACATATCTGGCAAATAATACATGACACAGGGAGAAAAGAGGAAGAAGAGAGCCTCTGAGAGTACAGAGAGAGAGGTGGGCCTCTGGATGCAAGAAAACAGACTTGGGGAAACAGGTGTATTCCTAACAGTCCTTTGTGATGGTTCCTTTCCCACTTTGTTAGATTGCTTGAAGTGATAAAGGGCATAGGTGTAATTAGCTCAAATATCCATTTCCCAAAGAGAATGCCAGAACCAAGGTACTCGGCCACACTCTTGGTCTTTGCTCAGGATAAAAAAGTGTTTTCTCTGTCTCTGCTACTGACCCTCTGTCTATCATATCACCTCTTACCGTTTGTCTCTCTGCTGACTTTGTGTTGGAAGGACCATAGGAATGGGTCTTCATTTGTGTTACAGATGTTTCTGAAATGCAAAGTTTATTCCACTATTTTAGTACAGCTATAGTTCACTATTTGTTGTTGTTGTTGTTGTTTTTAAATCCATAAAAAGAACTCTTCTGCAGATATCACTGTGGTCAAAGACCAAAGCAGTTTTTAGGGAACATACGAATCGTAGTAGGAAAGCTACAGGGAAAATGTCGTAATGCCTTAATACAAAACGGTTATGCACTCCAGTACTCTGGAGTGCTGCCTTCTGCTTCATTTCATATTTTAAATATCAGAGTAGAAAGGGAATCAGCAAGAAGTTAGAGGAATAACTCTCAGGGGCTTGGAATAACTCTCAGGGGTTTTCCTATGGGAGGAGTTTGGTGCCGAAATATTTGGGGGACAACATGAGGAGTCTGATGATTTTAAAACTGGCCTTGAGAAGATTGACAGGAGGTTTTGTTCTCTTTGTCTGTTAATACAAAAGCCAGGATGTTGTCAATCAATTTAGTTGATGGACTAAATCTTGTATTGCTTGTAGTTAAAATGTGAAGCGTTTTGCCGCAGATAATCATTGTCTGAAACCAGAACAGTGATTTGTTGGATTAGATTTCTGAGCATGGAATTGTCAGAAAAGCAGTAGAACTTCTCAATGGAGACTGTCATTTTATTCTTGGAAACATTTGTGTGGTAAGGTACAAGTAGCAGTATCTGGCCAATTTCAAATCCTGCAGCAAAACAGGAATACAGGACAAGTTGACATGCAGGTGAAGAGGAGGACTGCACTGTCTCAGTCCAGGAAACAATACAGCTGAGATTTGGTCAGTAGAAGGAAATATTTTAGCTAAGGAATGGATGGAGCCATTGGCTAATCTGTCTAGTTATCAGAAACCAAGTTTGCTCGGGTCCTTCAGGCCAGTCAACAGCATCACAAGACAAAAATGGCAGCTTTCCAGTGGCAGCCAGCCAGCTGCTTCTAGGCAGACAGGAATGCATCACAGTACTGCAGAGCTTTTTCACCTTCATTCCCAAAGCACACAGGCAGAAGGACCTTCTGCCTCAAGCTGGTACCATGTTTGTTATATCCCCACAGAAGAGAAAGTCTTCTGAAACTTGTAGGACAACCCACTGAACAAGAGAGGGATGGTGCAGAGGTGAGTAACAACAGCTGATGTAGCACCAGTCCTCCCTACAAACCTTTCTCCTGCATCTATTTTTTGCTGCCAAGTGATGGTCAAGCCTTACAGACTTGTCTTCCTCCATTTTCAACCACCTTGAAACTGCATAACCAAAGTGAAGGGGCAGGGACAGCATAGCTGGGGGTGAGCAGTGGGACCGTGGCTAGCGCACAAGCTGAGCTCATAACCCACTGCAGGCTGTGGACCTGCGTCACAGCTGATGATCATCCCATGACTTCCAGAGAGCAGCCCCAGAGTTTGCTTTCAGTTATTCCACTCTCCTCTTGTAGATCTTCTCTGCAGGAAACACAGTTCTCTTTTGAAGATTATGTCCTGGCCCCAGGCTGATAAAAATGAATGGATTTGCCCCATCAACAGGTTCTGTGTGGATCTGGGCTAGGAACAAATGTAGCTAGACTTTTGCTCTCCAGAAGGAGAGAGGGGGAAAAAAAAAGAAAAAGGAGAAACACACAGCATGTTAAAACTTGAAACCTGATTCTTTACAGGTGGATTTGGATTAAAAATGCTCACTGTTTCTCTGCATTAACAGACTGAGACCATCTGTAGCCCATATCAAACAGTCTAATTTGGATGTTGTAACAAGAGATTAGCTTTCTTTCAATATCATGCTTGTGTTTTTTTAAATAATTTGTCAGATGAACATGGAAAACTTCCTGTGTGCTTTAACTCAGAGAATATATGATCCCAAAAAGTAAAGCAGAGAGACTATGAAGGACAAATTCAACATGATAAAGAAAGTTTTCTAACTATCAGATCAAATTTTCTGAAGTAAACAGGCTAACGACACTAAAAAATAGTAAGACAGAAGAACAATGTGTGATGGTTTCATTTACAAATCATAGCTGCAAAGCAAAATCAATTACTTTTTTTTTTTCACTTTTCTCAGTACTAATGGAGTAAATCTCACAAGAAATCAGTAACATTTTAGTTCTGGTTAGGATAAGACAAATCCCCCCATAAGAGTAATGAAAATTTACATTTGTAATTTTTGGTCTGCCTTCTCTATGGCCTTGAAATTTTTTGGCCCTTTCTGGGATTTTTTTTTTTCATTTAATAATACATGTGTATTCTTGGGGGCCGGAGGGTGTGGGGGAAACAAAACAAACCAGAATAGTGATTGCACAGTCAATTATATTTGCTGAAGGAGATAGTTTCTGCCTCCAACAGCCAGAGGAACTAGGACACTCTAACCACCCTAGTACCAGTGCATGACTACATCAGCACACTATGTCAGCAGTAGAGTTCACAGGCAAAGGCAAGCGAAGCCTTTTCTGTCTTCATCTACCCTGACCTTCACCCCAGGTTTTTAACTTTCCTGCATTTTTGCTGTTCTGAGGCTTGAAGAAATAAAACAATCAGGAAATAAGACGCTGCACAGGCTATTTTGCTTCAGTGTTTTTGGATTGATACCAGAGACCAGCTGTTTGCCCCATGTATGTTCTGGCAGGGATTGGGTTCCCTGTTAATTGATGTGATGCTGCCCATGTTGAGGTCTTCCTCTAGCTTGGCAATGTGAGAGTAATGTCCAGCTGTCCATGAGCTGATGTTTACATGCAGCTGAACTGTTTGTTGTGATTTCAAGAACAAAAGATGTTTGAGCCTACATGGTTTTGGAATGTGACAATTTTTGCCTGTATTTCTGCATGGTAGGGCTGTGGTGCATACAGAACCCTGAATCTCTGGGCACTGGGCTCTTTCCCAGCTGGTATTAACCAGTTTGCTCTCTTTCAGATGTTTTGCACATCCCCTTTGGAGCAGACTGAACCCCTTGAAATAAGATTATTTATTCTCTTAATAGCCCTTTATAAGCAGCCTAAAAAGTTACTTTCCTGGTTTAGAGGTGAAAGGGCAGAAAAGCATGTGTTTATTCAACATTAATTCCCAGCATCCTAATGAAGAAGCCAGTTGGTTTCCGTACTCCTTGTAGCTGGTGGAGACATTCCCAGAATGTGATTTAGGGGAAGCACACCACAGTGTCACTAGTCCTTCCCGGTGTATGGGCCTGTCTGCCTGCCATCTGTTGCTGCTCTGCCTGTTCACCCATCTCTGAGGAGCAAGTATCAGGTGCAGACACAGAGCTGTTTTGGTGGCAGGACAAACAAATTTACCATGGTCCATAAAGAAGCTGGTTCTCCTTTTCCTCTTTCTCCTGATTCAGGGCCTTAGCAAATCATGCAAAGGTGCCTATGGCAAGAGAGGGTACCTGTCACATGTGTCTGCTTCTGAGGTCTTGGTCAGTAAAGTTGAGATACAGCAAGGCTAGAAGAATAGGTCAGTAAGAGGAAGAGAAGGAGGAGGAGAAAGAAGGCTCCGGACCTATTTTGTACATCTAGTGCCCTCCCAGCAGGACCTCAGATCATCAATGGACGGAATAGGATTTTGGTCTGTTTGGATTTCCCTTCCACCACTTCCTTGTCCACATTTGTTTGGCACTTTGAGGGTTCCTCTACAGAGGCTTATGAAAATAAGAAGGCAGGTGGAAGAAAGATACAGTTTCATCTGCTTCTGCTTCTTCCCCAGGGAGATGAGGTTGTCTATTCCCAGCCACTTTTTCATCTGGTTTTAGTAGTACCTCATCTGTTGTGTATGGCAGAAAAATTTCCTCCTTCCCTTAAGACTCCAGTGCTTTCAAAGAGAGCACACAGCCTAGAATTTGGTGCAGTAGAGGAGATCAAGCCCAGATTTCATCTAATCTAAAATAGATACATGTGGTTACAAGGAGGGCTTTTTGTGGGCTTATTTATGTGTTGGAAGAAGAAATTCTGATAGCAATCCCAGCATAAGCCTTTGTATCCCCACAGGAACCTTAGAAAAGGCTAGAGAGTCTGGATGTACTGTAGCTATAAAATGTTCCTAGATTCTTTACATCCATGAACTTCTAGTATCATCACAGTGGGTGTGAAACTGCATGGAAATCAGAAGAAATAGAAAGAAAATAGAAGAGCTGTTAAGATGCTTCTCTCTGCAGTTTTTAATGCAGCCTCATTTTCATAAAGGGCTGATGAGGGCAGCATCAGTTAGTCCAGCTGGGTACTCACATGCTCAGGTACCCAAATTCATTGATCAGCTCAGATATCCCCAGGGCAGTGCTTGATGTCAAGGCCCTGCAAGCCTTTGGCAACATGCCATCCATCTCATAAATCGCTGTTCTTTCCCTGAAAGCTGCCAACTACTATTGCCATGAGAGATTTCTGTTGTGCATGAATGTCTGAAAAAAACTTAGAAGATTAATTAAGCAGAAGTAATAAACACTTGCCAGTGCCTTTGATTTCAGTGAAAGCTGTTCATACTCAACACCTATGAAAAAATATACTCTATGAGATCATTTTTTAATTGAAGAAATATTTAAATAGAGACAGAGTGAAGGGCAAAGCTGAATTATGGAATACACTCAATAAAATCTAGCCAATTTTTTTTTTTTTTTTNGCAGGGAATTGGGAATTGCATGTGATATGTGATTCCACATGCTTAAATGTCCACCTGGAAGTGTGATCTTTCATTTAAGAAATGTTTTGCAGACATTATATTTAGTAGGCAGGAAACCAAACATTTGAGTCTAAGCACTCCAAGGGACAAAAATAGCAGTCATACATAAAGGATCTGAAGATCTGTAAGTCTTGGGATCCATAAGCACTCTTCTCTTTCCCATATATGACCTTTCCTTTTCAGTGTTTGCTGACACGTCAAAACAGAAGTATTTAGAACACTGAAGTTTGTTTTGCAAATTGACTGTAAGCTTAGCGGGTGAACATGCTCTTTAGAAACTAAAAAAAGCCATAATTGTGGGCATACTGTAATGGTCAGAGATAAATTCTGTACTTTTTTCCTTTTTTACATAAGTATCTTTCCTATAATTGTATGAGCTAATAATTTCTTGAAGTATTTCATTTACCTTGGACTCTCTTACTCAGTGGACCATTGACAGAATGCATGCCACCAACTGCAAAATGTCACTTGATTTGCTTGAACTGAATCTTTGAAATCCCACTTTCTAGTGAGGTCACTGTAAAATGATTGTGGGTGACAAACATGATCTGTGTTCATGCTTGTTTGCTCTAAGTGTTACTATTATTGTAAGTTAAAAAAATTATGAGAAGGTGATCTCACAAGATGACATTGTGTCATAACTGGGTAGGGACTGAAGAAGCATCACTAGACTGCACTATGTCAGCTGCAGTGTGTGAAGGCACAGGCTGAACCACCACATCATTTGATCAGACAGTAAAATCAGCTCCACGGGTAGCTGGTGCAGAACTGGAGCAGAGCACAAAACCTGGCGCTGAGCTGGATGTGTTTTAGCAGGTGGGGCATGAAGGGTTGGTATGTCTGGGAAATTTCTGTCCTTGATGAGCAGGACTGGCATTACCACACAGTCAGAGGATGCTCCCACAGCTGTGCTGACTGTAGCTTGGCGATGAACATTGCAGGACCAGGTGACCTGAGCTTCTCCAGATCTGCTTACCAAAGTTTGACTCTGGACAGGGTTTTTCAAGGTATTTGAAAGAAAGCCTGTGAGACTGAGAGTCCCATCACCTGCCACTGGGTATTCCTTGTACATCTTTTGGAAAGGTATGCGTGCATATTTCATCAAGGTAGTGCTTTAAGCCGGCTGTCTGTGCCATGTTTTACATAGAGTTGAAACCCAAAGTTTAATTGTTATTTAACAGACTAAGAAAGTGGGGTTCTTTCTTCAGCTTCCTTACCTCATTGCTAGAATTAGCTCAGATAATTGCCTTACTTCTTTTGAGCTCTACTGCTTGGTATTTTCCTCTCATAATGTGTCAGTCACTCTCTACTCTCTAGTGAAAATCCAGAAAGTGCTAGGGGAAAAGAAAAATACACAGAAAAGCCAAATCTCCCAAGTTTGTATCCAAAGCAATAAGCTCTAAAATGCCTTTTTTTCAGACTAAGTAGCTGAACTGAGGCTTTTCTTTGTGACCCTTTATTTAATACCAAGGGCATGTTCTGTATCAAGATATAACCAGACTTGTCTCAGGAGAGCACTCAGTCTAGGAGACGAGCCAGGCACACCAGAACATGCAGGGGATGCAATTACTGATGGGTCTGGTTACTGTGCCGAGCCTGCTCCCACACATGAACCGTCTCCCAGCCTCTCTTCCTAGACCTGATTACTCGCTTCTCCTTCCTTCCGAACAGACACATACCTGCAGGTAGGGAAAGAGGACTGCCCTGCTCATACCGGTTGCAGAGAAGTTGTCCCTTTGCCATGCCAGCATATCTCTGTCTACTGCACAGCTGACTGGCATGGGTGAGAGCAGGCCAGCACTGGTCAAGCTGCTGCTGGAGCTCACAGAGACCCCTTCTGTCCTTGCCTCTTGCAGGGCCAGTGCTGTGAGCGCAGTGGGGTAGGGACAAGAAAGGGAAGTGGCTTCAGCTGGTGAAGAGAAGGGCTGTGGGGATGACTAGAGGGTAAAATTGTGACAAGAAACAAAGAGACAGGCAGAATGGACTGCCGGTCTGACATAGCCTAAAATAAACTATCTGGTAGAGGGTAAAAGGATCTGAAAATGGAAAGGGTAAATGTTGTGCTCTACAGGTCCACTGTTGTAATGATGAGAGCCAGACTTGGACTTCAGCTTTTTGTGGAGTCAGAACTATAATTTTAGGCAGCCGTAATTCTTTTTGAGACTGGAAACAGTCTAGTTAGCAAATTTTGTGCAGTAATACAGTCAAAGATGATACCCTGAAATTTGCTTTTTCCTGTTTTATCTCAAAGTGATAACTTCTTGCATTTCCTTTTCAATGGGACACACTCCACCAGGTCACACTGAGTATATGTGAAAGATGGGAGTTAATGAATGGCATCCTGTTCTCCCTCATTAGTAAAATGTGTCTGCTATTGACTTTGGGCCAAACACTGATCTCAGTTATAAGACAACAGACTCCTAATTCTACTAGGACTTCATACTGTTGCCATTTAAACTCAGAATTTAGGAAGAGACTGCTGATTTTTTAGGTACCTGCGGTTTTGGACTCCCTAATTGAAGGCTGCTTCAAGGTAGGATGAGCTCCGTTTCTCAAGCTGGTCTAACCAAAACCAGCAGTATGCCATGGCAAAATGCTTCTATCTTTTATTTTAGGAGAACCACTTTCTGGCTATCTCAACTATTGAACAAGTATTGAAATGGGGGGGGCGTGGGGGGGGAAGGTCAGCATTTTTTATAGAATTTCTTGAAAAATTGGTATTACTTTTCAGACTGAGATAATGATGTTCATGACACAAACGGCATATACTGCACCTCTCTGATATATGTGCACAAGATATCTACCAGACAAAAGCTGCATGTGTTAACAATATACCTATAAGATTTTTATAATTCTGTTGAAGTCTTTATATCTTCCTTTTTGCCAATTTTCATGTAGTGTATGTAATCATAATTTAGAGCAAATTTATAAACAAAATTGTTTCCTTGCAGCAAAAACTATGACTGTCAGTCTTCCCATTCTTTTTCAAGAAAGTAGAGGAATAAATATTGATCCAACTCCTTTTCCAAATTGTTTGCTTTCAAATCCCTTCTAAAATATTAAACAGTCTCCTTGCTGTCTTCTTCTTCATAACTGCTGTCCATTGATTTCTTGAAGCTTTTCTTTTGTTTTGATAACTAGTTAGGAAATAAAACTTATGAACCAAAAAATTGTTCCTCGTGCTTTTGGAAGCACAAAATTGTTTAATATATTCACCGAGCTCCTTGAGCTTGTTTCTAGTTTTGCAAATTATACAAAAGGGGTTTTTTTCATTCAATTTTTTATATCGTCATTTCTTAATGGAAGTCTCTTTGATATCCACATTCTTCCTGATCACCATGAGTAATGAAGGGAGGATCCTATGCCACAGTAAATTTCTGCAAGACCCTACAAAACTAACAGACCAAAGCAAAGAGAAAAAAAAGAAGTTAAGCAAATGTATTTCATATTATTCTTAGTTTATTATCTGTGAATTCATTTTTTCATTAGTCAGCTCTTTAATCAGGGCTATCATCCACTGATTTAGACTTATCTTTCCCACATGTGAGTGTTCTAATCTAGTCTTTGTTTTCATCCCTAGCTAAAAAGGAAATTTTTCATCTAGATGCTCAAATTCACTCATTTTCATGCCAGCACTGTCTCAAACTATTTATTTTAAAGAGCTGCTTCTAGCATTAAAAACATTAAAGAAAACTTCTCAAAGGACCACTCTTAATTAGTGCATGTAAATAAAGGCAGAGAAATCATGCAAAAACATCGGAGAGAAGTTCTCTCTGTCTCCCTTCCCCCTCCCTCAGTGGCACCAGTTTCTTATTTAATTCAAGTCGTGACTTTGGCAAATAAATTCTTCTGGACTGTTTGTCCTTTTTGTCTCAAAGCAGACTCCTTGCACAGCAAAATGCAATTTCATCCCGCTCAGTGAGTTTCATAAAAGGCCATGGAGATTAATGGCATCCAGAGGTCACATCTCCAGCACTGTGAGAGTAAGAGATTGCACGAGCCATGCAACTTAGCTCACCACTGGCGTATTACCAGCACGGGCCTTTCACTGCCTCCATGATGTGGCTGCTGCCAGTAACAAAATGCATGGCTTTGGTGGAACGAGGCAGTTTTGAGTAAGTGGAGGACGACCACAACGTCTGCCACAGCACTATCTGTGTCCCGCTGACCAAGGCTAAATGAGACAGACAGCTGACATAGGCCTCTGATACAACCGGAAAGTTGAAAAAGACATGAAGTCAGCTTTGCTTGGCTGTAAGAGAATCACCCTGAAGAAAGAAAAATCATTCTGTTTTGCCCTGACATACTCAAACCTTGGCTTGTCTTCACTGACCTTGAAGTATTTTCCAGCAAGGAAATGTATACTGTTAAGTACAGGTTTAGGCTAGAAGTGACATTTTAATTTATGTTTACTGAGATCTTTGTGCCAGGAAGTTTACTGAGTTTCTGCAGGTTACAGATTGATAAGGAAGGTTGCAGGAGAGGGCTGACAGCAGAAAGGGAAGAGGCACTGCTCCCCAGAGCAGCTCCCACAGGTCTCAGGTGCAGCCTTGTGCCAACAGCAGCGGCTCTGGCAGCACAGAGATGTGGTGTCTGGGCAGAGCCACAAGGCTGCCACACATGGCTAGTTCTTTTCCCCACACTCTCTTCAACCTTGGAGAAAACCAACCAATTACTACTTTTGCTGTGTTAAAAGGCTCAGACTTCTCTCAAGATTTGTAAGAGTAAAAAAAAAAAATTGCCATTACTGAATCTTTATCCTTTCACCAGCTGCTAATATGTTACTTGCAGTCAATCTGCAACATTATTGGGTACAGCAGCCAAGGAACCTTTAAAAGCAATATTTACAGGCAGTTTGCAATGGATTGCATTGTTTTCCTGGCTATGGTAAAATGCTGAATTAGTGGAACCAGCACACAACATAGACAGAATCCCTTCGACATTTGGTTTCCTTCTTCAAGCTACATTTTAGCTTTCACTCAAAAGAAAAAGGGAAAGTCTAACTGTTTAGATTGCAATACAAGATAAGCTCAAAGGTTTATCAACAAAACAACAAAAATACCTTGTGAATTATTTTTATATATATATCCTGCTGTTCTAAACTAAACTCAGGGTTTTTAAGATTGGCTCAGGGTTTTTAAACAGCTCAGACTATTTATCTTGGTTTAGCTCATATTAGAAGACCATATTAAAAAAAAAAAAAAAAGCTTGCATCCTCTGTATCCTCAGGAGAGCTCCATTACTGTCTTTGTCATGCATTTAGCTGTTATGTTGGCCCTATTATGAACACTTGGTAGCTTCCCTTTTCACTAATCTGTGTAAAATTTCTGTCCTATCCTCAAGACTTCAGGAGCTTCTCTCTCTCTTTCTACCCTTAGGTTGAACATGTGCCCAATAAGTGTAGTATATGAAGCACATTCTGCTTTTTGGTATAAAGAGCACCTCGTTTTGCTGGGCTCAGGTGTTCTATTCTCTTCCAGTCTTTGGGTTATCTTTTGGGCTTTGTTAAATTGCTGGGTGAAACCCATGGAATAATGCTATCTGACAAACTATGTGATGAGGGAAATCCCCAAGTGTTCTCTTGCAGGGTGGTGGATGGCAATTTCCTGAGTCACCTGCGAGAGGCAGTGACACATTTGATACTCAAAGTTCCCTTTGGCACAAATTCCTTTCTTAAATGTACACCTCATGGCACTATAAATCAGATGTGGCAGTTGGGAAACCATAGCAGTTCAGCTGTAGACTGAAACAAAATTTAAAGACAAACCCACCTAAACATTAACTAATGAAAATATACTTTCATTTTGACACAAAATTACTCAAAAAATTGTGAGCAAATGGGGTGCTTGGAAAGTCATTGGTAGGGTACCACATGCATTAACAGTTTCCTGCAAGAAACCTGAAAAATTAGGCCCAGTCTGCAGGAGAAAGGTGAGCCTCCATCCTTCTTGTAGGTGCCCTTCAGGTACTGGTTGGTTACCCTGAAGCCTTCTCTTCTCCAGGCTGAGAAAACCCAGTACTTCAGCTTTTCCTTGTATGCAAGAGGCTCCATAACAGCAAAGTATCGCTTTAAAAGCTGAAGAGCAAGGATCAACAATAGGACTGCCCTAGCAACTTGCTTTATGCTGGAAAGGCAGCTGCCCTGTGTAAACAGGGCAGTTCTTTTGGCTATGTTGCTGCATGCACTGTTGCTACATCTCGCTTGGCTGGATGAAAACCTTTGATTTCTGTAGAAAGTATGATATTCGTCTGGACTGCATGTTCTCCTTCACACAGAGCCTGTCTTGTCGTGATCAGGCTGTTGAGCCATTTTCTCATACCAATGAATCCATCCGTTCTGCAGGTCTGTATCTGCATGAATACATGAGTATGAAAGTGGCTCTATTAGCACAGCAATTGCCTGGAATCTGTTAGCATTTCATTATAAATCTGATTTTTGACAGATTTATAACCAGATTGTAGAAATTAACTGGTGGAGGAAGTGTGCCATTTATTCTCAACAAGAACACATTTTATTTTTTTGCATGGTTGTTATTAGATTGTTTTTTAGAGACTAGAAAAATAACACTATGCTTGTTTTCATGTATTTCTTTTCAAGTGAAAAAAAACTTCAACCTTTTCATACACATTTAAAAACTGTCTGGTACAGTAACATATTTACAGCATAGTCCTCTCTGATGTATCTTGAGAACAGGAGCTATTAAGAAGCATTACTGTATCAGCACATTAAAATACAGCTTAACTGGAGAAACACCAGCTGAATAAAATAAGGTTAGCAGATGAAAAAAAATATCAGAACAATGTCATTAATAGAAAGAAGGTAGTAC
>VXBU01004190.1:369507-381281 GCA_013400315.1 Bombycilla garrulus
TATGTATATAGTATATATAAAATATATAAAATATATATAGTAGCTGCCCAAATTGACAGCCGATATAAGGGACAGCATTCCACAGCCCTTGCACACCTTTTAATGCAGGCAGTGGAAGGAGTCACAGGAGTGAGGGCAGGGGAAAGAAAGCCAACTCTCAGGACTGGTCTGGATGTAAGAACCTGCTCCTCTGCACTCACAGCTGCCATCTGCAGCAGTTCACAGAGGTCCTGGGCAGGGTTCACTGAGGACACCAAGCTGGTGCCTGCTAATGTGACTGCTCCTGACACATCACGCAATCCTTTGAAGCCTGTCGGAGTCAGTCCCAGCAGGACTACACTTCACAGTTTTGAAAAAAAATTCTTTCAGGCTAGTCAACCTGATATATTTCTGCTTTCCACTGCTAGTCATGTTTTCTAGGCCATTCTTGTTTGTGTTATTACTGTCATGAGTACGATTTCCCTGAGTGCCACTTCACACACACTCATTCTCAAGCAGCACTATAAACAGTGACAATTTCATACCTCTAGGCAGGAAATTAGGGAGGGAAATGAGAAAAGGCTCCCTTGCTACAGAAAGCTCTTCCTCTGATAGGAATTCTAAGTGCTTTGACAGTTTGTAATGAAAGGACCGTGCTTGCAGAGTCCAAAGGATCTTATTAAAGGAAGGCATAATCTAATAATGTCTCTCTCCACCACTCTTCTCTGGAGAGAGAAGTTCCAAATAGGAAGTGGTAACTCTGTATTTTTCAGAAATGATGGGTTCCATGGCTGTGCTGGTGGATAGCACAGTCAAAATTTCCCTCTCCACCTACCCAGAGAGGATTTTTCTCCATAGTCGCAATGAGCAACTCCCAAAGAGGACAGGAGACTGGATCCTCTAGTAGAACCTGCATAATAGACCCAACAGCTCTGTCTGAGATTTTATCATACCTTTTTCCAAGGGGATGGCTCATTTCAAGTTAAGGAATAACTTTTAACTGCAAGAGAATAAAACCTGTCTTCTTGTCTACAGGTTGTATTTCAAAACTTCAACTTTGTTTTGAAATTTAAAAATAAAAAAGGAAAAAAGTGAAAAATCAAAGGCCTTAGAAATCTCTGGTGGAATACAAATATCTAAGTAAACTGACAAATAAATTGAGTGCACTAGAAAGGAAGCTGTCTTTGATAAGCATTCTTGTTCTTTGCTTATCTTCATACCTGCCTGTCTATTTGGAATCCTATCTTGTAATGCTTTCTTATCAAAGATGTCAAGGAGATATTTGGCAACCTGTGAGCAGCCTTTTGTGTTTTCCAGAGAAGTGCCTTTGCTGTATCTTTAACTCAGAACTGAAGGCAGTTTTCTGCACTAGTCTGTGTCAGAGCTTGTCACAAGGCCTAGCATTAAATCTTAAAAGCTAATCTCTGCTACTCTGCTCTTCCCTACCACCCAGGGATCTCAAGCTGGTTAAAGAGATTGTGCTTCAATTGCCTCAGGTTTAGCACATTCCTTTCATGTCTCACATTTCCAGAGGCTTCCTCTCATGACCACCTCCATGAAGCAGAGGGCCACAAGGAAAGCAGCAGATTGTGTTCTGTGCTTTGGGGATGAGGGCGTGGGGAGAGAACGTCCTTAAGGACTTTGAATATGTGCTTCAAAGTCAATGAAAGCTTGTTTAATTGTGGAATTACCAACCTAAATATTTTTCACTGCAGAGTATTCAGTACAAGACAGATTAATGGGTGCCTAGGAATCCTGGACTAGACATTTAAAATTATTGAAGGACAGGTTGCATACACAGCCTCCTCTTGCAAATTTATTTAACATGAGGTATTTCAGTGGGCAAGTCTTGCTATCAGCAAGGCTAAACACTTAAGGCACTGTGCTGAAATCCATTCTCCTGCAGAAAAACTTTCCTGCAGGAAAACATGGAAGCGAATGTGACAATAAATTAAGCAGGTGCTTGAGTGCAATCTCAAATTTGTGTGGGCTTATTAGCTCCTTTTAGGTATATTCTTGCTGCAGTGCTTTCCTGAAAGAGGATTCATGACAGGGATTATCATGTTGAATTTATATGAAACATAATTTGTAATAAAAAGCTTTCCTGCTTTCTTTCATAAGCTGCTAAATAGTTTCTATTATCCCTGCTTCTCTGTGAGTAGATAGAGCTAAAGAGGTAAAGACATTTTGCCCTGATCTGCACAAGTATAATTGGTTACTTGGAATTAATAAGAAAAATCCTTCAGAGGAAAGAGCAACAAGAATAGATTTTGACTGACTATGTTATAATGGAATGAAATTATTTCAGTACTCAATGTGATAAGGAAATAGTTATGTCAGTATCACTACATACCCATTAGGGCAAACTTGATGGTACCAGATGGAATCTGTAATGCAATCCTCTGCCACAGTAACTTTCAGGAGTAGTAAAATGGCACTGCTACCTGAGCTGAATCTAACTGCAGCTAATCAGACCTAGATTTCTACCATTATTTATTTTAGTAATTTAATGTTGGTTACAGCACAAGTGAGTTAAATTATCAACTCTCACAGAAAGCATCATATATGGAATGGAATGGAGAAAAAAATTCAGAGTTTGCATCCTGAGGCAGGGAAAGCAGTGTTAGTATAGCTGTACTTGCTGTCTCATTGCTCAGGAAGCTTGCTGCTGTGCCAAATCTGCAGTTGAATTTGGGTAGCTGGCAAGGCCTTAAGATAATGTTCAGATTCCCTCTGGACATTTTCTTGAAGGACAGCAATCTGTCTTACAATCTTCCTAGTCTTTGTGTGTTTGTCCTTTCAGTTCTATCAAGGTTCTTTTTCCCCATTTTTTAAGTGAAAAGTCTTCCTAAGTTAAAGCCTTCGGGTATGGTGGTTTACTTTATACAGAAATGATGCTGTTTGGATTAGGGTGCCTGCTATCTTGCAGAACCAGGACATTTGAGGCTTGAGAAAAGAGCCCCAGTTCTCTGCTTTTACTGTCTTGAGTCCAATCCTCCTGCCAGCATCTTGATTTCCATACAGATCAAATCAGTCACCTCTCCAGGCTGCAATGCAGCTGCATATAGCTGCAATAGCACCTTTCTTACTGATCATACAGGGTCATGACAACAACAGGAAAACATGATCTGTCCACTGATTTGGTGCAGTCGGTTCTCCTGAGGTTGGTATCTGTGTCTTGGCACTCAGCAGAAGATGGCTTCTCACCTGTCCAGCAACTGTTTTCTGAGTGCAATAATTCCCTTGGGAGCAGGACTAACAGAGGAGGAACTGGACTACCAGGGCAACTTTTGCTTTGTGAAGCTCCACCTCCACTCTAAGTCTCCTTTTATGTTTCGACAGTCTCCTCTGCATCTGCCCTGGTAGTCAGCAGCCCGAAGAGACCTTTCAGAGCTCTGTGGAAGAGCTGTGAGATACACAGGAGTAAGACACATATGATGAAGCACCTCCTAACAAATGTATTAATAGTTGTTTAGTATGGGCTCAGATTACTTCAAGCCAAATGAATTATGTACCTTACCTTGCTGTTGGAAAAGAGGCCTTGTGGCCTTGTGGCCTCCAAAATAAAGTGAGCCAGGAATCCTTTCCTACAGTTTATTTGGCCACTCAGGTTTTTCTGCATGAAGAGATGTTCTCCAGTACAGCAAAGGACCCCACATTGGATAACATTCATTCTATCATGGCATTTGCATTCAGCTCCTTTTCTGCTGTCTGCTTTAATCTAAGGTCTCTCAATTTTCAGATCCTCCCACCTATTCCTTGCATTTGCAAGGTTGTCTCTCAATAGTAAAAGCACTTCCTTGTCTGGCTGTCAGTTTAGCGTTTCTAAGCTTAGACCTGTTTTCCCTGCACTGGTCCAATCTATGCATATTTCCTCTGCACCTCCTTTCTTTTCTTTTCCTTCTGTCCCTTCCTACCACACACACATTTTTCCTCTTGGGATGCTCTGGTCTGTCACTGCCTTGTGTTTCACCATTCATGTCTCCCTTCACCAGGTGGGGAATGTTTTCTAAAGGCTCTTAGAGACCTTTTGCTTATCACACCACTCTCAAGGGAAAGCTGACATCTTTCATGGCAGTGAAAATGTATGCCTTGTCTCAAAGCTCAGTTTCAACCAGGTCTTTCCATTCACTAATATTCTTCTACAGCCTGTGTTTTCCACCCTTCTTCTGAAAACTTTCATTTGCAAGCAGTAATTGCATTTCCTCACTAAGAACTTGTGAAATTTGTGTGTCCATGCCCATGCCTTCTACTGTCGCAAAGTTAAATGAAACAAACAGAAATTGTTCTTGATCAGCAGTGTTTAGCATGTGTCACCTCTTGACCCTCTGTGGTGAGCCAGATGCTGTGCAGGTCTCACAGCCATGCGCCTGCCAACTGGGTCAGTCTGTTGGCCTATCGGGGGGGAAGTGATTGGGTGGTGCAGCAAGCTGAAGCGTCTGTGCTTTGTTTTCCTTTTTTTTTTTTTTTTTTTTTTTTGAGTTTGCTTTGCTAAGGTTGGATTTGTGAAAGGAAACCACCACTGAATCCATGTCATAGGGGGAAGAGAGCTATGCCGCCTTGGTTCAGCAAGAGTTTATGTGCTCTCAATCTTTCCTGAAGTTTCTATCTTGCAGACCCGGCGATTTCCTGTTTCCTTCTTGCTGGCCCTGATCTTCAAACAGATAGTGCCAAAGTGAAAGAGTACTTTCTTAGGGCCAGAGAACAATTCCACTGACTTGTAAGCACTCAATTCCAGCTGCTGGCTGAACAGATCCTCTTCTGCTGTGGAGGTCCCAGGAATCTGTTACACTGAGTGTTATTTGTGAAGAGGGAAGCTGGAAAAAAATTTAACTGGATTGAAAAGCCAGTTTAGGGTATTAAATCACAAAAACAATGTGAAAAATTCTGAGCAGCCCCATGAAATAGACTGTAAATGCCTCATATAGAGACTTAGTTGTTTTGGAGGGTTTTTCCTCTGGTGTTTATCTGTTGGTGTTGGCAGTTTTTTTAAACCTTTGGTATGTTCACAGCTACAAGAATGCAGTTCCAGGTCTGGAACAGTTAAGTATGAAGGACTGTATGAATTACGTCTTTTTACACACCTGGTAAAATGGAAAGTCTTGTCTCCTCATAAAGAGGTTAATTTTTGATTGCTCTCAGATTTTGGCTTCTCTTCTTCTTGAAAGTACCCATATAGCTTTTGCTGCCCACAGTTACACTGGAACCAGCAGCTTTCCTCACTCAGTGCAGTACAGAAATGCCAGTTTCTGTACTGTAAGTACCTTGCAAGTTGGATTCATCAGGGAACTCAGAGTGAGTTGAAGAGGCTTGGTACTCGGAAGAAAATGTACGTGGTTTTGTGGAGATACAGAGGAATCAAGTTCTACACCCAAGGTTACACAGGAGATCAATGTACTCTACAGATCAAGGATGTGCATCTCTAAACTGGACATTAGCAAGACAAGAGGGAGCTGGACTCTACTTTCAAGGAAAGTAATGAACTTCAAGTGTAGGAATATGAGTTAGTAAAACTGTCTTTCAACTGAGAGCAGACACTCTGTCACCCCAAAACTTGTTTGTGTGCCATTCTTGCCCCACCTTCTTCCCTCCCTTGGTCCATCCTTCACTCCATGCAGATCCCTTTAAACCAGCATGAGCCACAGGTTCACAAAAGGAGACTAGAAGGGAGTCCGTCTGCAGTCCAATGAGGTGGCATATTTACCTCCAGTAGGTGGCCTTCCAGTGAGAATGCCAAACTTTCATTTGTACTGCAGATGCCACTTAGCATAAGCATCCCACTAGCTACCTTGCACAACTTTGAGTGTGTCCTCTGATTTTACACCACGTTTGCAGAAACTCAATTCAAAGAGGCATGGATACTATTCTGTTTAGGTTGCAAAGCTCTTCCCTCTTAGTCTGAATTCAGTAAGAGATCCCTTAGGGCTCCTCTCAGTGGACTGTCTCATCTGTGCAGGGTCTGGGAGTCTCGGTGCTGTAGCCACTAAACATCAGAGGGATTTTTGGAAAGCAAGAGAGAGAAAGAGAATGCATTTTTCTGTTTCAGACCAGAAAAAAAGGGTCATAGATTCCCCAGGTAAGAACAGAATTACATGAATTTTTGTCTGCTTGACATGAAATGAACCTATGGTAGTTTTACAACAGTAATTCACTTTTTAGAGAAGGGCTTTTGTAAAACAGAATTTTTCTTCTTGTTAATGTCTTTAGGCAATTGTCATGGATGGGAGCTGATCTCACTGTTTTTCTGTGCCATGTGAATATTTGCTTTACGAGTAGTGACCTTGTTCACACTGCCTGCAGTTGCTTTTTCAAATTGGTGTTTTTGCCTTCAGGGAAGGAAGAGGGGGAGGTAGACTATGTAGTCTTTTCAGATATTCTCTGGTGCATGATAGTTCCAAATTGTGATTTACCTATAATTTGTGTAACTTAGTCCTTGCGGTAAGCTAAGTGTTTGGTATAGGACTCTAGAACAAAACGGCTTTTCTCTCTTGTGCTTATATAGCTGAAGAAAACCTTACAAAAAAGAAAGTAGGTACAGATGTTGACTAGGTACAGAAGTAACAATGCACAGATACATATTCTACAGCTGTGTGCTTTACCTCATCACTGCTGGTCCTTCCCACTAAACATCTTCCAAGACCATATCTGCTAGAGATGTATGGAAAGGCCATATTTCAGGACTGGTTATGGACTGTATGAATTGAACTCTGATGAACACCTGCTCCCAAATACCACATTTCTTCCGTTACGTGACTTTAAGTGAAATCCAAACCCTTCGTTAGTGTTTCTTGTATTTAATTAGCAAAGTAGGCTTACAGTGCATACACTGAATACTGGCAATATGCCAAAAAAACTATGCATACTTTGGAAAGAAAAATTAATGTCAGAACTAACTCCCCGTAGACTTTTTTTCCTCCCCTCAACCCATTACAAAATCAGGCAGACAGGGACTGTGGTGCCAGCAGATCAGTAATGCTGAGAAAATTCTTGTGCAAGATTTATACAACAGTTTCAAACATGTGATGCCCAAAACATGGGTAAAGATACTCCTCACAAATATGTGTGAAGCCCTTGCCTCATGAGATTTTTCTGAGAGCTGCAGATTATTCCCACCTCTAGTAATCAGTTCAGAGCAATTGCTGCTGTCTAAATCTCACCTATATCAGCTGGGAAATCACTGTTAACTTTGAAACTCCATGGTTTTCTGGATTTGATTGAGATTCTGCTTAAAGAAAAAGCAAGTGAGTGAGATTATGGAAACAAAGACAGCTACAAGTCTACTTATTACTTACTATTAGTTACTGTATCTACCTTCATCATTCATTAGCCAGCAGGGTAGCAAGAGGGTGGGGTTTATTTTTTCAAAAATGTTGCAGACAATATTGGTTGTTTTCCCTTCCAAATTAATGCTTTCTGTGCTCAGAGACAGACTCAGAGAATTTGGCTCACAGCTTGAAGTGTGTCCTCTACCTTTCTTAAAGGGTAGATAGGGTGTCTGCAGTAATGAGTTTAATATTATTTGTGTGTTGAGACTCACAAAGGCTTCAAAGTATGGATTAACTGTACAGATGGAATTTGTTCACCCATGTTACATGCTAGGACATGGTATGACACAGCCTGTCATGTCAGGCATTTCCTTTATGATAGTAATCCAGGCTCCTTTCAAACCAGCAGAGAAGGACAGGCTCTTCTACAAGGCAAATCTCCCCATCCTAAGGGAGGGGACATCAGCAAGGATGGTGGTCAAGGCTCTGACATCAAACATGCAGGACCCTTCACTGCTGAGTGAATGGCAGTCTGTAGGCCAGCCTTTTGTCAACATTGGGTGCAAAGTCCTGTTTGAACTGGTGCTAGCTGAAAGAGTGTCAGACTACTCTTAAAACATGACCCCTTTTCCTGCCCCTAGACCAGACATAAATTTATTCTAGTCTGAGAGGATATAAATCATGCTTTGAGGGGCCAGGAAAAAGGAATGTGTTATTGAGAGGGATCTGTATTCCATGTTTGTATTTCACTAATACTAAGAGGCCCCAGTCAGGATCAGGATCTGTGGAGATGCGACACAACGTGTGGATGCAAGTAAGAAGCGGGAGGGAGCTTCAGTTTTGGAAGAGGTCACAGGAGGGTTTTCCTGGCCTGTTAGAAGAAAGCACCCCATACAAGCAAGGCAGCATGGAAAAAAGAGAAAGAAGCCCAGGTTGTACACTCTCCCAAGTACAGAGTGCTAAAAATGCCTTTACCTGGAAGATAAGGGGAAATGCATAAAAATGAAATGTGACAGGGACTATATCATACTATAGTTCAAAATGCACAAGTGGTACTTTTTCATAGTTGATCTGCTAAAACCAGGTTTTCTTCAGATTCAACGTGTGCAGGAAACAGTAGAATGTCACATGTCACCTATTATAAGCATGCCCCTTGGGTGCCTTCGCGTTAGAAAAGGCTTCAAATATCAGACAGCTTTTCTGTAGGTGTTTGCAGCTTTCTAGTCAACTCCAGTAAAATCAGTCAATAGGTAATAGCATTGTTTTACCTCAGGGTACAAACTGTCTTTCATAAACAAAAATATTGAGGTTTTTTGGATCACAGTAAGAAAATTCCTAACTTCTATATGTCTGGAAATAAACATATACCATGCAAGAATCTCCACCACTTTTTACAGTTTTCAGGTAGTCACTTCAATTAGTTTTAGCCATTTAAAACTTACGGGCATATTGTCAAGAGTTTACGCTTCAGCTGCAGTCAGTGTGGATAGACAGTCACCACCAAAGGGGCTTATCCCTCTCCCTGGGGGGATGCGTTGAGTTGCTTTCTGTGAGCTTATGAAAAGCATCTTCTTGACAGAAATTGCATTGGCAAATCCTAAGACTGTGATTACTTATCCTTTCCTGGCAGCCTCCATAAAGGTTGCCAAATAAACAACACTCCTGCCTTCTCTAGGTATTCCTTAAATGCAGCAGGGAGTAAGCTACAAAACACTGTAGTCCGGGTGATGCTTTCATTTAATAGCAGTTTAGACACGTAATGGTATTTAGCAGCATTGGTGGCCCAAAAGTGCATGCTCATCTCATGCTGATGAGCTCAACTGCAGAGGACGCTAGGCTGGCCTCTGGATCAAAGATTCCTGTGGACACAGTGGTGACAATCGTATATGCACATGAAAGAGCAAAACCTCCAACCTCCCTGTTCTCTTTCTCTGTTTATGAGCAGGCAAAGAGACTCAGCATTCAGCCATTCACCCTCTCCTCAGGGAGAAGGAAGTAGCTGGACTGAGGTCTTGAATAAACACAGGGCCTCAGGTTAAGCTTCACTGAAAAATACTTGCTTCAGGGCAATACCAGGAGGAAATATCATCCAGAACCTTCTTGTATTGGACACTATATCAGCAATCTGTAATGACTGTCCCACCCCAAAATCACTTGACTGCTATTAATGCAATCAAAGTCACTGCACATAAACTACAATAGAATACATATGAGTGCTGCAAAAATTTTAGGCTGCTTGATGGACAGGGCTAGGAAAACCGTCACTTCCTCCCAAGCTGAGTGTGGGGTTTTGTATCTCTGAGGTATGTATTTAAACTCCACTCTCTCTGGCAATCAACAAAATACAGGGTCAAGTGATTAGTGCTTGTGGTAGCAGGAGATAGAGAGCTCAAAGGGCTTGCCAGATCCTCCCCAGCCTTACTTCTTCCCTCTCATACAAGTATACTTACCAGTCAGAAAGAAAAACAGCCTCTGATCTGTGTTTCATTCTTATCTTTTTCCAGCTACTTCCACATCTACAACTGGGACAAGTCATCTCACAAAATGTGACATAAAGCAGAAAGCCTTCTGTGTAAATGGGGGAGAGTGTTATATGGTTAAAGACCTCCCAAACCCCCCAAGATACCTGTGCAGGTAAGAAATCCTATTTGCTTCTTTCATTGGAGCCATCAGGTTTCACAAATGTTTTTCTCTTTAAAGGAGCATCTGAAAAATGTCTTCTTCTGAACTTGTATTTCTTCATTTTTTAACTATGTGGATGTGGAAAGAATACCAAGAATGAACTCTGTGTTCTACGGAGGCACATGAAACATAGCAGAGGCTAACTGGGAAATATTTGTGCAATGTGATAGTGGCACAGCATCTTCTGTTGGTGTTTATATGGCACAAAGTAACACAACCTGAGCCTTATGTTCAAAATAATGAAACAGACAGTGTAAACTAAATATTCTACATTTAGAAAAGAAAAAAGAAACTGTGAAAAACTGCACTGAATATTATACTTTGTATAGAAGAAACTGCTATTTTAATTGTCTGATGCAATAACTGAACAGTTCCTGATGAGACCAGATTTACAACTGTTGCTGTGTTTAATTGCATAGAAAACAATGAATGTCATGGTCATGGTGGAGGTTACTGTTTTGTGTTCTGATCTTGGTTCATGAAGTCGTATGAGTTTAGTGGGGTGCTTGTGCACCTTTTTTGTGCTGTACTGGTCTGCTGCAGTAGTCGCTTACACTGGAGAACATCCATGAAGAGCTGCAGCACTGGAATTTACTTCCTGCCTGGGAGCATGTCATGTAGCTTTTGTACCCCTGAAGATGAACTAGTCATAGGGACTTCTTCACACTAGCTTGAGAGGAAACTCAGCATTTAAACCTTGGGAAACATCCTTGATACCTAAGAGGGCTAAGTGACTTTTGTGAGGATGTTACTGTTTTTTAGACAAAGAGATAGTGGTTGGTGAAGACTGTCATCTGCTGTAACTGCATAATTTTTCAGTCTCCTAGGACTAAAAATTAGAAAACACTAATTGTAAAGATAACTTTTGTAGGTGAGTTAGGTGAAGGTCTATGATGCTTTCATTAGGCCAGAAAGAAACTGACTGCTTGTCTTCTTTGTTTTTTTTGTTTTTTGGGTGATTGGGTTTTGAGGTTTTTTAAAGGAAAATTAACAACAAAAGCCATCAAATCCCCACCAAACTTCACAGTGTTCTGGTTTACCTGTAAATTTTCTCTTTTTTCATAGAAAGATGTTACCTGCACATCATGGCCTTTGTTTTGCTTTGGATTTTCATGGATGCTGTGCTGCTGAAAGCACTGAATGTTCCGTTGAATTTTTGGATCAATTTTAGCTAAAGCAAATATGGAAAAGTTATGTGCTGTGGGTTGGATTCTTTTTTGAGAGAGAGAGAAAGAAAGATTTGTGTTAAATTTACATGGTTGTTGTAAGCCAGCATTCAAGATGAGAAGTGTGCTATGACTCTCCAGAGCTTGTACAAGAGCCTGTGTATTTCACCTTCCCATCCAAACACTGTTCAGAAAACTCCAGTGAATGGCAGAGCTGAGCATTGAGCAGACTTGCTAATCATTAATACTGTCTTGGTAGTTTCAGAGGTATCCTATCTTCACTGCTATGGGGACTTCTTTATTTTAATTCAGACATCTGTGTATGTTCTGTAACGATGTTATAGACTGGCTAATTTTTTAATAACATATCTTGGAGACATTTGAGTAAAGTGGGGGCTGTTTTTCACTATTGTAGACAAGAAATAACCTTTAATACTGGGGCTGTATTTCAAGGAAAAGGCAATTCCCAGATTTGGCAGATGTGCCTCTGCCTGGGTGGTCCAAGACCTATTTGGAAAAAGCATCAGAGCTGTAAACTTAGACAGGGTAAATCTCATTTACAATAAGTCAGTGAAGAAGGAATCTTACCCTGAGAACAGTCAGGGCCACCACTATTTTGCAGGGCCATTTGCTATGCCCTTTAATATTTGCCAGAATCATTTTTTTTTTTGTTGGGTAGTAA
>VXBU01004190.1:381318-406778 GCA_013400315.1 Bombycilla garrulus
GATTTTTTTTAATATTTGCCAGAATCATTTTTTTTTTTGTTGGGAAGTAAAATGATCCAGTACAACTACATAAGAAATAACATTGAATACTTGAAAGTGAGTGTACTGGGAAACTGGAGGGACAAAATACAGTTTCCCTCTTACTTCTTTAAAAATAAAGATGTCCACTTTTTATTCTAACACTGTAGTTATCCAAAATAGGTATCTAACCACTACACATTGTCTTCATTGTTCTAAGAAAACAAATCTACTCTCAGAACATGCTTGTGGAAACAGAATGCTTGAAATATGGTACTTGTTCTTCATATTTCTGCCTCAGTAGCAAGTTCACATTTTTCCATATGGTCCATCTGTTGAGAGCAAAAACAAAATTTCTAAAGCATGAGCCATATCATTCTAAATTGGTTTTATCCCTAACCAAAAAACATGACTCAGATTCAAAACAACCATGGAATTTTCCAAGTAATCTCTGGTTTTGTAAATAACCTATTCTATTAAAAAAAATCCTAAAGTCATCTTCAGTTTAAATCTGGCTATATATTTTTTAAAAAATTATAAAATACATAGTGTCAATCCGGACAGGATCAGATCTTGCTCTTCTGGATAGTGGTGTGAACTTCAAGAATATTCCCTGCTTTCAAGAGGTAACCATGTGAAATGATCAAGAAATGTGTGAAGACTTAGTAAAACATTGTACAGCTGCATCTGTGGTAGCATGTATTTTAATTAAGGCCCAAGACTGAGTAAAACAGTCTCAAAATAGAACAGATGAAATAGGAAGCTTTGACTACTTAAATAAACTAGTGTATAAAATTTTCAGAAGCTTCATAAGAACATGAGTCAAATTTTGAAAACATCATAAACTTAAGAAGCCTGGATGTTACTGGCTTCCTATGAGACAAATTCCTAGGTCATTTCTGTTCAGTTGGAAAAGTGTCCCCAAGTTCACTGAAGAAAAAAATATTTCAATAAATGCAGAATTAAGACCAAAATTCCTAGCATTTCCTTCTTACTAGAAAAAATTAATGTGAATATAAGATCTGTTAACTTTTAGAGTATTCTTTTGAAATACCACACCATGAAGGTCTTGATAATAAAGTCTGACTAATTGATTTCTGACTTGCAGACATCCTCTTTTCTAGTGGTTTTGTTATTACTGAAGAAATGAAATTTACAATGGAATTTCATGGTATGAAAATAATGCTTTGGTCTTAACAGAAGTGTGCTGCTGCTTTTCTTAAGAGCAAAAGAGTGAATTATGTAATTTTTAAGGATTTAGCCATTTTCTATGTCTGTCTTCATGTAAAGGCCTTTGTAGAATGGAAATGGGCAGAAGTTTCTTCAAACCAGAAGTCTGCAAGCAGAAGTTCCAGAAGTATTCATTCAAGAGACAGGATAGAAATACTATTTCTGACTTAGGCAATGAAATGGATTACTAAGTACTGTACTTCCCATTGGAAAAAAGAATTCTCTCCCACAATGCATGTTTGTAGACAGTGAATGAAATGGAAATACAAGTTCCTGAACCATTCAGCCATTCCCACCCTGATGAAAAACAGTCTGATCATACATGCTGAGTGCTCTGAGAAGTGTCCCCTGAACACATGCAAGTGCTGCTCTTCGCAACTGCTGTGTGTAGAGGGAAAAAAGAAATTATTCTGTTATGTGTGGTTCAGTATTTTTGTTTTACCCAGTTAATAAAAGAAATAAATGGTCCAAGTAGCCTTTTTTAAGGCTGAAACTAAGACTCTCACAGCACAAATATATACATTTTGCTTTAAGCTGTTTGACCTCAACAGTTGCTAATGTCCTAAAGGAAAATAGTAGATGGATAATGACCTAGGAAAAACAAGAAATAATGTCTGAAAACTTTGAGTAGGACAGGTGTTTGGGAAAGGACACCATTGCAAGCTGATTGTAAAAGTATGGCAGGAAACAACCTTTCAGACTGCACTGGAAACTGTGCTGCAGTGCACATCTGAGCAGTAAAATGCCTTTAGCATTCACACGTCATCATAAGTGAACAGGCTCATCTCAGCTGGCCCACCCTGGGCTCATTCTCAAGGGCTGGTGCTGCAGCCCGTTTGCTGACAATGGTTTCAGAGCAAGTATAAACACACCTGAACTCTTTTCGGCACCATCTCAACAGGGCTGACCCTTCTTGGTCTGGAAGTGATTTCGGCATTGTCTATACCGGTGCTCAAGTTGTTTTCATCATCTCCACAGCTGCACCAACATCTGAAAACAAGTACAGACAAAGCAAGCAACCACCAGCGGCAGGAGGAAAAGATGGGGCTTTCAGTCATGTTCCTTGGGAATTTGAAGGGTTGAGCCTGATGAGAAAGATGTAAAGGTCCCTGTGAACTGAAAGCCAAGCGTGCACAAATGCCAGCTTTCCAGGGACAGCCATTTAAAAAGATCAGTAGTGCAAAATATTTTTATTCTTGATTCAGTAACACAGATCAAAATGCTTTCAATCAAAAGCATTTTGCTTTCTCTCAAAAGTGCAAGAAGTCTTCCGTCATGCCCAGCAAAAGCATCTTCTAAAGACAGAGTTATCCTTGTTGCATTTTCCTCAGCTGAATGTATCTATGGAGACTGGGATCTCTCCACCTGAGTATTTACCAAAAGAGGTGACTTGGGCTCTGAAGAGCTTAAACTCTCTTCCTTAATAAACAAATATATCATTGCAGCAAATCAGATCCAAATAATCATCTGCAGGTCCTCAAAATATACCTTTATTACACAAATATCATTCCTGCATGGTTTGTTTAAGAAAGATGCTAATGTTTATCCCTGACACTGATCCTTTGCCAGAGGGATTTTCTGAAAGTCTCACTTGTGCAAGGACAGTGTCCCTGTTTACTAGCACTAGCAGCAACTGTGGGAAAAACAGAATTTAAAATATTGGGACAGCTTTCAGCACACATGAAACTCAGATGGATAGAAGAGATGGAGGATTCTTCTGACCAAAAACTATTGGCAAATAAGAAGCTTTTTAGCACCTGAAAAATTATGAAGAAATTTGAAAAAGAAGCTAGCGTCATGTCATCAGCAAGAGAAAAAGAGTGGGAGAACCTTGCACCATGGCAAACTCATGGAGAGCATCACAAAGACAGGCAACAGAACTGAAATGTGTTCACAGGAGCAGATATCATGTAATTTCAGTTTACAAGCTGAGTAAGAGTGAAGAGAAGAAGGAGAATGAGCAAAGATTGAAATCTACATATCCTTAATGTAGTGAACAGTCATTCACACTTAAGTCTGAAGTACGGGAAGCCTGCATTACTATGGTGATATTTTGGTAGCCTGAGCTCTGCCCAGCATGGAGAATGAAGGTAAAGGAAGAATTGATAGGCAGCAGCAGAAAAAATGGGCAAATCATATGATCAAGGGAAAGCTGCACTGAAGTTTTCTGCAGAAGAGCATATAAACTGGAAGGACAGACAACTCCACAGCTGCAAATCTTGGGAGCCCTTCTGCCCTCTCATTTTACTTACTACCTGGACTGACTTTTTAGTTTTGTGGGCCATGTTGAATATACTTTCCTTTGGCTTTGACTTTGTCTTCTCACTTTTTGGATTTTTGTGGCTTTTCAATGGTCACTGTACTAACTATTCCTCCTCTAAGCAAATTACCAGAAGACACAACGTGCCATCACAGAAATAGTAAAAATCATTGTAGTTTCACAGAATGTTATGTGACTAATGAAAGCAGCAGTGTAAATTGTTGTTATGCACTGCATTGAAAATTTTTTAAAAGAGCTCAGTCTGGTCCCTTCATGAGATGGAATAAGCAGTGAGCTGGTACCCATTTTTGCTAGCCATGGTTCTTCTTTCTTTTTCAAAACAGACAAGCAAAAATACTTTTTTTTTTTTTTTCTCTGATGGATTTTTGCTGTAAATTTTGCAAAGTTTTATCTTCTGGAAAGGTTACACTTTCTTGCCTCTCTTCTGATCATTTTTCACTAACACCCAACCAGGAGGTCACTTAATGCACTTGCACTCCATAGACCAGCAGACGTAAATCTGTTAGTGCAGTGGTTTTGGTGTACTATTGCTTATCACGTTTTTGCCCTTTAGGTGCCAACCTGGATTCACTGGAGCAAGATGTACTGAAACTCTGCCCATGAAAATCCAAAACCAAGAAAGTATGTTAAAATAATCTGAACTTTGCTTTCTTCCCCAACTACAGCAACAAAATCAATAGTACTTGGTGTTTTCACAGTTCAGCTGGAACCGGCCTCTTTACTCACTAATTTATGACCTGATTTTCCGAAGTACAATCTGTACACCATGGCATTATTGACCTCCAAAATATTTCTCGTTTGTGTGATTTTTGATCTTTCCATTCATTCACAGATGCATTTGTTTTGCACACACTGGCAGTTTTCCTGTTTGGGAGACTGCTGCAAAGTGCAACCCTAAAAGACCAAACTCATGGAGATGAGTATGTACAGATCTTGTATCCTTACTGCCTTGTGGAAAGAGCATCCTAAAACCAGTCTGGGTCTCTGGAATGGTGAATTTCTGTCTCAGATCTTGAAACACACTTTGATCTGGATTGGTTTGGTTTTGGCTGGTTTTGCAGGGGGGATTTCTTTACATTTCCACAGAGCAAATTACTTGCTCTCAACATCCTGAGCTATTTTGACACGCTAAACCGAGATTCAGTTTCTGAAAGTGAACTCACCAAGTCATATCAGTTCACACTGAAGGAGCTTCTTTCTTAGCATATATTCACCTCTTCTCTTTTCTCTGTTTTTTTCTCTACCATATTTTTGTTTGTTTTTCCTCTCAGGTGCCCAAATGAATTTACTGGTGATCGCTGCCAAAACTACGTAATGGCCAGCTTCTACAGTACGTCCACTACTTTTCTGTCTGTGCCGCAGTAGAAGCATGCTCAGTTGGTGCTGCTTTCTTGTCGCTGCATCTTTCCTCCAATTTTATTTTTTTTAATCTGTAACTAGATTTGTTGCCTAAGCCTAATATTGATTGTCTCTGCCTGTTGCATGAAAACTATAACAAAAAGCAATTGCAAATTATAACAGAAAGCAATCCTGAGGTTGTTTGGCATTGAGGGTATGGGGAAATGCAAGACTTAGGAATGCTGTGAAATTAACTCTGAATGTGTGATATGGAGTCCCTGCTGACATCAAGCAGAAAAAGTAAAAAAATGACATTTTAAAAGTCTCCCATTTTATTTGCTGCAAAAAGCTTATGAGTCATGATACAGGCCAGCACTCCATCAACCAAAGGGTGGGTAGCTAGTCCTCTACTTATATATGAGATTTGCGTTTGGAACTAGAGGTTAAAAATAATTGAAGGGCTTACATTGTTTCTAAAGAGCACATGCCAAACAGGATCAAAATGTTCTTCCTCCTTCTTGTCCAGGCTTCAGTGGAAAGAGCACAGAAAGAAAAGGAAAAATAAAAGGGGGAGAGATTATTTAAACAATGAATCTAGCATGTTTTAGGTATATTGTAAGTAACAGGTGCAAGAGATCAAAGATTAATTGGCCAAATGAAAGTATCAGACATGCACATACACAGAGTGCTAGAATCAGTTCTGCAGTCATATCCCATAAGGTTTCCCGTGGAAGAAAGGGCACATTATTGTTACTTGACACGGATGTAGCAGAAGATACACTATATATTTATTTTCTCTCATTGGCTATAGCAAAGTCAGGGGTAACATACAAGAAAATTACTTAGCTCTTACATTTAAATGCATGTGTAGTACTTATATTCAATTGTTCCTGGCCTCAGAATGTACTGTGATCTAAAAGCAGTATTATGGAAACTGTTTTTTTATGGATTACTTGCCAGCACAGAAAGACTGTAGGCCAGATTAGTTTAATTTCCACTAGTATATAGGTCAAAAAGCTGTAAGTATGTGCTGGACATTTTGGAGCCTGAAGAGATGCACAGGTTTTCTCTTATACTGATGGATGAAAAACATCCATACATAATTCATACTTTCCGTATGGAAGCTAGCTACGTAAATCCCAAGAGTGCTGACTGGGGACCGGACCTTCCAGCACTCAAGTGTTCATTTCATGCCCTGTTTTAGAAGCTTTATTAGCTTGAGTTATATTTAAATGCCTCTGGTAATGATGGCTTTAAAAATTTTTCTGCTGTTACGGTATTTGTTTACCAAATGTTAGGTTTAAGTGGCCTTTTCTGTAGATTGTGGTGAAAAGTGCAATTAAGATTTTTTCTGATCTTGGAATAATCATCTAAATGGAGGTGGTGCAAAAAGTATGAGATCCATTGTTTGCTGCTGAATTTTGTCTGAAAACTATAGATGAATTGTATGTTGATTATAAATCCATTTTCCAACCTAGGAGAAAAAAAATATGTTTAGGTGGGTTTTCCTTCTTTTGTTTTTCAGTTTCCTAACCCTCACTGGGATTTTTAAAGACAGCAGGTTGAGATTTTTTGAAGCTGGCTCCATGGAAAAGGCACAGATGCCCTTGCCTTGCTGCAAGAGTTACTGTCAATTATTAGTACTTAAGTTGGTCAAGCACTTCTTCTCCTTGAAATGCAGAGGCAGGAGAGTACACCACTGCCTACCTTAGGCCCCCACTCTGAGAGCCCCAGTCCATGGCTGTGAGACTCTGGCATTTCTGCCTGCCCTGCATCTGCAGTGCAACATCTGATTTCTTATATTCCTTAAGATCTTGAAATGACACTTTTGGAAAGGGTCCACTGACGACACTTTTATACTTAACTAAAAAAAAATCAATAAAGAAGCATTTATATGACTTTTTATTATCATAGCAGATACAAGCAAACCAGAACATACTATTTAACAGAGGACTTAGAATGAGAGTTCTTTAAAGGCAAATGATGCATCTAGGGCTTAAAGCCAAGCTCATATTCTTGCACCAAGTGTTGTGGATGATGAACTTAGTTCTGTAGATGCAGCTTTTGCAAAGTACAGAGGAAACTGGGATGCTAAACAGCATAAGTGCTAGTAGGAAATAAAAGTGTATGTGTGAACCATACAGCTATCTAATTTCACTTGCTTTCAGAAGGGTCTTTCTTCATTTGGAAAGAAAGAGTCAGTGGGGTTCCAAGCCAAGCGTGCCTACCAATGAGTTGTTACTGTCTTAGTTTGGCTGTTAAAGAACATTTGTCTTCAGAAATCTGCCCTGGAGTTGGTACTTGAGAGTCCTGAAGTTGCTGGGCTAAAGACCTTTTGCCAGATCAGAACAAGGCACCACTGGGCATTCTGGAAATGCTATGTCCCAACAGAGTGCAAGGCTAAATTGACTCATCTGAGAAGTCTGGCTGGCAGCGCCTATAGTGTCCTTTCCTTGAGCACAGCAGTGACAGCTGCTACCAGGCATGCTACCCTGGATTTTTTTCTGTGACTGCTTTGATTTTCAGGCTCGTGGTCCACTACTGGTCAATAAGACAACAGAAGGCAGTCCATAAATTGTTGCAAAAATACATCAGTTCCATGTAGATAAATTTTCTGTCTGAACATTCATGCATTCACTCCTTTGATGTAAAGGAATCAAGGAAAATGGAGGAGAGCAGAAGTAATGAGTTAACATTAAAAGTTTTGGGTAATTCTCATGTAGTTAGGCACAAGAACTCTTATAGCAACACTGTGCAGAATGATCCCTCGGATAAGAAAGAGTGATAAAGCCATGAATTAATAGAAGGTTGAGGAAACTTCTCCAGAGTTTAACCACAGGTAAACCCTTTGTCCAAGATCGACCAAGAACCCCACCCAAAGGGCCTGTGGATTGCTTACTTCAGCTGTAAACAATTATGTATGAATTGTTACTGGCTGGGGGCATGCTGTGGGCCTTCTTGGGCATCAACTGAACATGGTCCATGCTGTCCTTCAGCATGGGGCACCAGTTTAAAGAGTGTCCGTTTCAGCTCTGCCATCCCTGATGAGCAAGAGGGAAGTACCAAGAGGGGCAGAAGGTATTTTCTTTTTAGATTATAATGGCCCTTGCCTCCTATTGTCATGATAAATCTGGCTGAGGCATTAAAGGGGGCAAGAGAAAAGCTGTCATGTTCTAGAAGGATGACCAAAACTGCAGTTACTGTGTGATGGCCTAATTTTTCAGCTTTTTCATATAAACTACCGGTCTTCAAAAATCAGCCTTTAGCTATTCTACTGCCTCCGTATTTCTCAAGTGGTCACATCTGTTTGAGGGTAGTAGACAATCTCACCTGAAATTTTCATTTTCTAAAGCCTTTCAGCACCCTAACTTGTATACTTTATGTGCTGAGACCAAGACTCCTAAATGAACAAGCAGATTTGAAAAATGTCATTGTCCATCTTTTGCTCAACATTAAAAAAAAACAGATTTTCACTATAAACTGCTCAGTTAACATTCACTAAGTGCTAAAATTGCTATGATAGGTTACTTCAGTTATGAAAGGACAAATTTTCCATGCTCCTAAGATTTGAAACAATTGTCACTTTTATAGGAGCCATAGGACTTAACAAATCAAGTTCAAAACCAATTTTGCAACCTGAGTACTATTGAAATGAACCAGATTTTGGATCTAAAGCAGAATCTAAATGTCACAAAGAAACTGTATCCCAGTCCCTCAGATAGAAAAGGCTGACATACAGGGGGTCTGCTCTGTGATAGTTTAGGAGATTTGAGTTTGTTTTCAATTGAAATTGCATGAAGAAGAATTTATATTTTTTTAGCATTTTTTAATTACCCACAGAAAGAAATATGACACTTTGGTGTATCAAAGCTGAAATCAGTCTTCCTGGACCTCTCCTCTGTTGCAGTTGATCCAAATGGATCTTTTCTATGCCAGATGCAAAGTCTCTAAAAAACCTGGGGTAGTGCTCAGCTCTCACTGGGCAGCACCCTGTCTCCAGGCTACCCATCCACCTGAACCCATACGGCAGCCACCCCAAAGTCTTGAGTGCCCAGCAGCTCTGTCACACCACTCATAAACAGAGCATGCAGTTCTGGAGGATTCTGTTCCATGTTTCCCAGCACCATCCTCTTGTTCTGTAGACCCTGCATCTCAGCAGGCTACAATATATCCAACAAGTTGTAGTTTTAAATAACTTTGGTGAAAAAAATTGTTTCCCAAGCAAAACTGCCATGTTCCCCCAGTCATAACCAGAATGAAAACTGAGTTGCTAAAAATAATTAATTGTTTTTATATTTACAGCACCTAGAGACAAATATTCAACACAAGCCACACTGCATGTAAAAAGTGTGCAAAAATATCAGGTTAAGTAGGAAATTATCAAAAATAATCACCTGTTTACAAAATGAGAAGTGTTGTGATGTTCTGCTTATCAGATCTAGGGAGTGTAATTAGGAATTACTACAGAGCTACATAACATTTAGGTTTGAATAAGCATAATGCATGTTTCTTCAGCATGTTTTCTTGTTAGGCCTTCCAGCCAGAATATATTCTGATTTTAAATATCAACTTCCTATTGAATTATATGAAATAGAAACTGCATGATATGAATGACTTCCCTAAAATTAAATTACCTTCAAACTAGGTGTCTTACCTATAAGCAGACATAACTACAGCAATATATATGCATGGGCATGTCATTCATTTTACGGAAGATTTAATCAAGCTTTCTATGCAACTAATGTATATCATTAGCAGAGGTCAGGTAGGCATGTGATACTGGCTCTTTAGGAAGAGATCTGGATGGATTCCAACTTAATTAACCCTTAAAATGTTCCTGATTGCCAACAAAGAATTGACATTCCCCACGTATGCAAACTACATTAAAAAATCCATTTGCCATGAAAATAACCATTGGATTTAAATTTCACAGCCCACAAGAACAAAAAAAGGCAAGAGCTACCATGGCTGTGATGTTGGCCCCATGGGAAGGGTCTCCTAGGGTACCTGCTGGGGGGAAACTTGTGTTCCTCTCTACCAACAGGCGCTGGGGCCTGGGAGTGCTGGTTTAGGCATGTGATTTGTGTAGAGGGATTGGGCCCTGCATCCCAGGGTCCATCCAGCTGGACCATCCAGCTGTTGTTCTGTCAACACAGCACAATCCAAAGACAGGGAAAAGGGGTTGGCTCCTCATTTTCCAGAAGCTGGAGGCCTGCTCCAGTCAATTTGCAAAGCAGAGGACTCCCACTACTGAGTAAGCAGTGCCAGCCACCTCCAGGTCACAACCTTCAAGAGCAAGGATATGCATTCTGGGGACAGAAGCAGGGTCAGAAGGGACAGTAATGCACAACCCATTTACAGGGATGTGCTGCCCTTTGTAGAGCATCCCTTTGCTGTCATGTTCCCATGTGCAAACAATCAGCCATTGTACATGGCATGCTCAGGCCACAGCTCTGTTCGTCTCAGTAAGATCTTTAAGGGTTAATGGTTCCTGCTGTGTTCCCTGGACTTTGGCTGCTCAGATGCCCCATGTATACAAATTTTTGTGTATAAGCCTTGCAGAAGGTCTGGTCACAGAGCTAAGAAAGGTGCACTTGAGCACTGCCCACATAACCGTGCACCCTTTGTCCTGTTTCATGTGCAGACACAGAATAGCTGTAATTCTCATATGTAATTTATTTTTAACTACAGTGTATTGCTCTTTTCTGAAACTTTTTCCTTTTTCTTTCTTTTTTTTTTTTTTTTTTTTTGACAACTTTCTGCATTGGCAGAGCATCTTGGGATTGAATTTATGGGTATGGACCAATCATTCCTTTTAGCCTACAGATTCTAGACCCTGAGAGATAAACCCCTTTTTATTTTTTTTTTTCTCCACTTCCCCTTTTCAATTCCTAACCAATTTCTTTATGCTTTAAAAGGGATCATACAGCTATAACAACAATCCTTGTCAAAGTGCTGGTGGAGATCAGTTCACTAAAATGGTAATATTGATAGGTTATAAGAGACTTAAGGAGTTCTAGGAATTACTGAAGTGATCATAACATAGTGTACATTCCTTTTTCTGCTGTGTAGTTTTGACTAGTTTTGACATCTGCTTTTGGTGAGTTTTTCTCGGGTTGCCAGGTTTTGGAAACACTATAAGTGTTAAGCAAAATGTCTAACTAGTTGTATTAAAAGAGAGAAACTGTTGTGGCCACCTAAAATTCTGCAAATTTGTGGTGTTGAGCTCTGATTTTCAAGTAAAGTTTTATGTCTAAACCCATGTCATGTATAAATCAGTTGCCTATATATATCTGTAAATTATATGCATATATACGTTCCTTTTCAGGTCCGTAGATTTGAAGTGGACTGAAAGTTATTTGGGAATTTAGGTAGAAATTTACAGCTAGACTCCAGATCCTCAAGTCAGCAAATATATTCAATATTCCTAAACTAGACTCAACAAGAACATTGGCAGTGGGTACTATTTTCACACTTCAGCTTTAAATATAATAGAAATAGATCTTTTAAGTGTTATTCATGAATAGACTGTACTTATGTGACTAGTTATTTGTATTCAGGAGTACAAACAATGCATTTCTTGGATAGGCTAACTTGAAATTTAGGTCAGTTTTAGTTTGGAATCTCCTATAATTATTGGAAAATGAAAAAAAAAAAAAAACCCCACCAAAAAAAAACCCACAAAAAATCACACCACAGATGGTGAGGGAGTTTTAGTTTTAGTTCGTGTTCTTATTAAAAATGCCCCCACAAAATGTCATTAGCTTAAGCTGTGAACTGTGAAAAACCCATTGCAAGCCCAAATTTAAAAAAAATCACTCGCAGCCTAGCTTTTTTTTGTTGTTATCATTATACTAAGTTAGCATTAATTCCCACTCATGTGTATTAGATTGTAGTGGAAGATACATGGCTACATTAACATATTAACATTAACATAAATTTAAATCCTTTAAAAAACTGAGATGCAAATTTTGCTTTATATCTGAAATTACATCAGCAGAACAACCTCTTGGAATTAAATTGTTTGAAAAATTCCCAGAGATCTGTAAGAAGAAAAACTTTAAAACAGAGCAATTTACAACTTGAGATATCATCAGTAATGTACAAATTAGAGTGATGTGAAATTAATTGTATAGTATGCATATTTGAAAGGCTGCCTATATAATACCTTGACTTAAGTCTTATCTTGATTTGATTTTCCTAGCATTCTGTAGGGCTAAAAGAAATTATTGAAGTTATTTTTAGTACTTAACAGGCTAAAATCTTTCCTAAATTCTCACTGCACGTACAGGTCTTTACAGACTTTCCTGCAAGGCAAGGCTGCTATGAATTTTTTTCAAGGTAGTTTAATCAGCATGTGTTATGTAGCTGGGTGTCATTAACTGACTCCATAAACGTTAACACTGGTCAGAGACAGAAAGCATTTTTGGGGCAAAATGTAGTATAACCGTAAATGCCCCACAGGAGTTCTTCTTGGCCTTAAACAGAGCCCAAGGCTTGTCTTTGAGGTACCAGGTCATCTGCAGAGCCTTAACCAGGATCCCAGTCCTGTCCCAGCTGCCAGAATGCCCTGTCACCCACACTGGCCCCTGCAGAACCCCAGGGCATCATCCCCCCTTTGGCCCCGGCTGTCTCCTGTCAGCCAGGAGCACAGCCAGGTTTACACAAGAGCTCGCTGGTTTGCTGGGCATGATGTGCCCAGGTGCATGCTCTTTCCTAGGCAGACCTTGCCCCCAGAGTTTGAGGGAGGGCATGGCAGCACCACCATTGTCCTTCGGGCCTTGTTTCAAGGGGCTCAGGAGGGAACTAAGGCTATGAAAGCTGATCCAGGGGTTTAATTTCCTGTGCCCGTCAAGACCTATAGTCCCAGCAGACTTGCCGGTGGTAGGAGCATTGCTCAGGGCTCCATCCACAGCCCTGCTCCCTCTCTGTATCCCACATCCCCTGCAGTGAGTGAGCGCCCAGAAAAATCCCACACACAAGCAACAAGCCTCAGCCCACTAGCAAACCCAGTCAGGCCATCACCAGCCAGCTGCCCAGCTCATTTGCAACAGCCTCAGCCTGCAGCAAACCTCCTGGAGTCAGTGCAATTTTTCCTTCAGTATAAAAACTGAGCAGAGTGTCCACTGTTAATCTTCTATTTCCTCTCCCTTGCGCTCAAAAAAAAAAAAAAGGGTTGATATGTCATTATTTATTTTGCTTTCATGAGCTAACAGCTGACAGCATGACAATAAAAAAATAATAATAATTCAAAGCATTTCAAATTATCCCCTAAATTGCTTAGCACAATTCTCCTGTTTCCTGTGACATCCTTGTAATACCCCATTTCCATGGCTAACTAATAAGCGCTTTCAGAAGGGTCAAAAAAGGGAAGGGGATCCAGTGCCACTAACTAGCTTAGGTGAGGAGTTATGCTGTATGAAAAATCCCTTCACACTCTGCTTTTACCTTTTTTTCATCCCCAAGCATTTCTTCTCTCTGTTTTTTTTCCAGCTCCAAGCATGCTGTGCCAGGCCTGTAGTTGACTTCCCTACCCTTTTTTCATGTCTTTCCTTATATTTCACCTTCCTCTTTTTCTTTGTCACAGTTTGGTTTGGTTGCAGTTTCAGCCCCTTCTTCTTTCCCTTTTTCGACTTTCTGTTCTTGGAGTTATATTTATTTTTCTTTAATACATTTTTACAGCATCCTAGTTTTACTACACTCACTTCTTCTCTCCCCTTCCCCCATCTTTGTTAATAATTAGTGCTATTAATTTTGTCTGACAGTGCTCATGACCTGTTTGCTGGTGTTTGATTTACAGTGGGTTTGGCTTGTAAGACAAACTTGTTCCATGGTGTGGTGCATTGTATCAGAGAAATTAAGATTTATTTTTGCTTTTTGGTTTGTTGCATGGAGTATTTGCCACTTGCCCATGGCAACTTTAAAACAAAACTAGACAAGCTCAGGAAACACGCCGGAGCAAAATCTGCTCCCTCTTCAGTAAGGAGTATTCTCCCCTAAGCTGGTGTGTCATTTCTGACAGCACATCATTTGGACAGAGACATATGGCACTTGTGAGAGACCACCTCTGCAACAGCCAGATATAAGTCCCTTTCAGCAGGAATAATGCTGGCATTTATCCTAAAGGTAGTGCAAAGCTGTGCAGCTCTAATTCATTAATTTATTTCTAATCACCTGCTGGTATTCTGACTATGGTCAATATTGCAGATCACTATTAGTCTGTCTGCTTAATCAAAAATAAGACTTGAGTAAAGCTAGACATCCATTTTTGTCCTAAGAGCAGGAACACAAATCCACATCTGTAAAGAATCAACACAGAATGCGCCTCTGTTTCAGAGCTCCTTACGTAACATTTCCCCAGCAGAGCACTCAGCAGTGCTCTCTGCCAAGCATGAGCGAGGCTGGAAAGCATCAGTAGCTCCACCCCAAACATTAGCAGTGCTACTAACACCTTTATAAAAGTGAAATATCTCCGATGAATGAGATCGGTAACAAGTTGTCATCACTGAGCAATCTGCCACCCTAGATAGAGAGTTCCTTTGTTGGTCACAAAGGGACACAAGTTGAAACTCTGCATTTCTCTCACACAAGGCACTGCTGGTTGTTGATATTGCGGTGTTTTTGGAGGAGCACTGGAGAAAGAGTCTGAATTTTATGACCAGAGCTCAAAACCTGTCTTCATTTCCATTGGTGATATAATTACAAGCCAAGCTCATGTCTCAAATGTAGAACAGTATTTTGAAATTTCTCCTGTAAAGACAGCTGAGATATAAATTGACATGAGACCAGAGGGATATTGGATATGAAAACAATCCAGAAAAGATAATAAGAAAATAAATTTCTCTTAAGACCTGTAAAAATGGCTTTCATTTCAGCTGTCTTTGCAAAACTTCCAAAGCATTTGCAAATTCATGTTATTACCTTACCACACTGCATTTTTATTTCCAGCAAATGCTATGTTTGTCAACTGTGAAGTTGTTCTTAGATATTATTCTTGTTGGCTTAAAAAAAAAAAAAAAGGAAAGTGACTTTTGACTGTAATTCTGTAATTGTTCTCATCCCCAGTATTGTGTTAATAGTCTGTGGTGTGGTCCTGTTCTCCTTGCAGTTGATAATGAGTCTGCCTGAAGTGTGGTGGCTGTGTCTCAGTGTGGCTGTGTGCATCTGTGCAGTGGTTTGTAGCATGACAGCTGTTGACTGTGTGCTCCTTGCCTAGCCATCCTCCATGTTGTGACTTTCTCTGTTTTTGTCCCTTTCTAGAAGCTGAGGAACTGTACCAGAAACGGGTGCTGACCATAACTGGCATTTGCATTGCTCTTCTAGTAGTTGGCATCATGTGTGTGGTGGCCTACTGCAAAACCAAGTAAACTTTTCTCTTCTATTTCGTATCTGTGGTTTTTGTTGAGGGCCTCTTCCCAGCTGACTGTAGATTCTCTGGGCATAAGGTTGTATCTGGGTTTCTCTAGAGGTGAGCTTAAGAGACAGGTTTGTGCCAAGGGTGCTCTGGTGCAAGCCAGATGAATGTGGGTCTCCTTGTCCATCAGCAGTGGAAAATTATGACACATATCTGAAAGATTTCTCAGTCTTCAAATGTAATTTGCAATTTTTTGTATTTTATTTTGTTTGTTTATTTGCTTTCTTTTCTATCACCCATTTTAGCTGGTTTCCCCAGTTGAAAAGGAACAAACTCCAACACTGGAATCGTGTTGCTTTTCAGCAGTAAATTTTATGCATAAACCTAGTCGTTTGTACTTGAGACACAATTAATGATGCTAAAAGTTACTCTACACCAAAGGCCAAAAAATTGAACACAAAACTGCTCTCAATGCAGAAGTAGGCATTTAAATGCATTCTGTGAGTCTCTAAATTACTGGGGGTGACTCTCAAATATGCATGAGGCACTCTGGATCATAAATTACACAGAACATCAGCAGAATTTCTGCTGCCAAAACTTCTGGCTGCCCTTATAAATCTCCCCACCAAAACACAGAAAACCCTTATCATAAATATTCCACATTTGTATAAACATGATTTACTGTTTCAAGGCCTGATTGGCAGTTGGACTATTGGTTTTTATTCTAAGTCCCACGAATAATGGATGTGTTAAAAGTGGAGGATGATGGAGATCATTTGTCCCTCTCAGTGAGAGTCCAGACACATGCACACAACTGCTCCCACCCATAACCTTGTGGTCAGTGGGGAACAACTGAAATAATAAAAAAAATCAGATCAATTACTGCTTTTAGAAATCACATCCCCATTTATTTCAACAAACATTTAGTCAGGATCTTGAAGTATGGTGTTCTGTATAAAGAGCCTTCAGAATACATCAGGAGTCTAGATGCCTTTTTTTTGCCCCAGACATCAGCAATTGCTGTCAACCAAAAATTAAATGTTTTCAAAAACAGTTGATGAGGGTGCCGTGCCAGGACATGGCCCTCCAAATGCAGCAGTGGTGCCATACTGGTATCTGTGAGGTGATTTGCTCTTTTCCCTGAACAGGGGAAAACTCACAAACCAAGAGAAATCTTGGAATGGTGTTAGGAGAACAACCAATGTAATAGCTTTGATTTTGTTGGTCTCCTTGCAAGAAATACTGCTGATAAATTGCCAAGACAGTATCTTCAGACACTGAGTCTTAATTCAGAGGTACTTTATTTGCAAAACATTTACATGAAGAAAAAACTTCTTAAGTACACGCTAGCTTTCCTATTATTCATTCATCTCCATTTTGTCAAGTAATTTATTTAGTTAGTGTCCTTTTACTGCAGGACAAACAGCACAGATAAAAGCATGCAAATTCAAATGCATTGGTCACTGAATGTGGGAAGTAACGCAGTTTTCTAGGGGCAGATTACCAGGTTAGATGTGCCAGGATTTCAGTCCTGTAGGTGAAACTCAAACTCCTTCTATAACTCACTTTCTCTGCCATGTTAAGGAATTCAGATTGTTCTCAGCTCCCAAGGCCTCCAGAGCCTCATGAAGGGGAGCTGTGAAATCAAGTTAAAACCTTGCTTGAGTGCTGCTTCTCAGCCTAGCAGGTTTTTGGGTAGCTCAAATATCTCCTGGAACTGCACCCTCTATACACATTTACTGCTTACATGTCCTAAAATGATGCATGGTTATCCTCAAAGCATACAGTCCACATGAACCATAAACTGTATCCTTCTGATACAGGAGCATTTCCAAGACAGATGTATCTTCATATGCCATTCATGCGATGTGATATAAATTAAGTATTTTCCACTATCCAGGCACATACTCACAGAGAAAATATGCAAAATGCTATGTGTCAAGTCGTATTTTCATTGTCTTTAAGCTTTCATGACTATTAAGCTTCAATGCATTTATTGCCCTCTCTCAGTCCTCCTTTTTTGTAAAGCTTAGAATAGTCCCCTTGAGTTCAAAAGAGGATTGAAAATAGTTCTCTTACACTGTCCTACCCTGCCATCACTATCTGCACTTCTGCGTACGGCTTAGTATGTATTTTAGCTTTTGCCACAGCCAAAGTCATATGCATTCCAGAGTGTGTTGGAGCTTGCATTCTCCCTTCGCTGCCCCAGATTCTGTGACAGTATGGTGGGAGTTCTCAAATGTAGTGAGAGAAAAGTGGGTAATATTTATAAATTAAGTCTAAAATTGAATAGCCCTTTCTCTGGTTATTTATTTTGGTGTTTTAATTAGTGCGTTCTGCATAGCCAGGTTTTACTATGCTGTAAGTTTTGCTGCTAATAGCTTGTAATAATCTTGTGAAAAGTTCTTCTGAGGAGAGCTGCAAGGATTACAGAATCACAGAATCATTTAGGTTGGAAAAGACCTTTGAAATTGTGACAACCTTTGACTGACCACTACGTTATCAAGTAGACCATGGCACTAAATGTCGTAACCAGCCATTTCTTGAACAACCCCAGGGAGGGTGACTCCACCACCTCTCTGGACAGTCTGTTCCAATGCTTAATAACCCTTTACATGAAGAAATTCCTCCTGATGTCCAGCTCAAACCTCTGCCAGGGCACAGCTTGAGGCCATTTCTTCTTGTCCTCTTGCTACTTGCCTGGTAGAAGAGGCTGACCCCCACCTGGCTACAGCCTCCTTTCAGGCACTTGTAGAGAGCGATAACGTAACCCTGAGCCTCCTTTTCTCCAGGCGGAACAACCCCAGCTCCCACAGCCACTCCTCACTGGACTTACCTGTTGTTAGCAAGTGGTGAAACAGCAGCTAAGGACAGGAAACAGTAGAAGCATCAGTCACTCAGAGATCATGTCATTAGGCCATAGGTAGTTCTACTGAACGCATTAGCGGCCGTGGTATCCACCTGGTAATCATTAGGCTTCCCAGCAAATCTGATGTTGCTGAAAAGAAACCTTCCAGAGCTGTCAGGAAGTCTACAGGCTCAGGTCTGTCCCCTGTACTCTCACTTTGGATTTCTGAGGTTTCCTCTGTACTCTTCTTTGATACATTTATGTATATGTACTGTTGAGGTAAGGGATGAATCCCACCAAACAAATATGTAACTGCCCCATCACAAAGACTATGTTCCAGTGTCTGCAAGGAAGCCCTAAGGCACAGACACCTCGGCTCCCTGTGGTGAATGGAGAGGTGTAACTCAACGGGCTGTCAGAAACTTTGCCTTTGCCCTTGTGAGGGTGTCAGGGTGTCTGTGTTAAAATCTCTTCCTCCTCCTTTCTGAGTGCAGAAAAAAGCTCCTCCTGAGACAGCATTGCGTAGAAATGGCTTCCCTTTTCCTCTCACTTATTCCTGTCCCCCTGGAACAGGACTGACTCCTGGAAAGGATCCCAAATATCCTTCCCACTGTGCGGAGGGGGAGAGGATATTGCAGCTCCAGCTGCAATTAGACCTGTGGTTTTTAGAGTTACTCAGAGCTCTAGCAGCATTGGAGAAAATTCTGGAAAAAAAAATGATGTTATAGTATTATCATCAACATCAATATTGCTGAAAGGTGCAGCTGCTTTCCTTTTGTCTATTAAAATTGTTTCCGTGTTTCGTGCACAGGAAGCAGAGGAAAAAGTTGCATGACCGCCTTCGGCAGAGCCTGCGCTCAGAAAGGAACAACGTGATGAACATGGCCAACGGGCCACACCACCCCAACCCACCGCCGGATAACGTCCAGCTCATGAACGTAGGTGTCACTGCACGGGTTTCAGCCTAGGCTGCCAGTGCCACAGGAAAACACACACCACAGCTTTTAAACATCTACCTGCTGCAGGCTGGTGACTGATTTCTCTTGGCTTTCTCCACGCTGAAAGAATTGCTGTTGCAAACTGCTGCTGTCTTCTCCATCAGAGAACAGTATTTTTGGTGTATCTGATGGTAATGGGAGGTTGCATTTCCACACATCTGTCGATTGGGACTTCTTTTTCCCTTGTTAAATACATTTTTGTAGCTTGATTGTGATGCAGACCTTTGTTACTTTCCTCGTTTGTCTCCTGCTGTTTTGAGTCTAGATGAGCTATGTAGTACACAGAGGTGTACATGAATATATTCAAGTGTGTCAGTGTGGTTTCTCCATGTATTTAAGTGACAAAATTTGTGCTTTGGCACATGTAAAAGGCTGAAATCTGAGAAGGAAGGATTGGGAATTATGTCTACTAATGTGCTGCGAATTACAGTTTGTAAACCTGAGGTTTGTCTGGGTTTTTTCAGCAGTACGTTTCAAAAAATGTAATCTCCAGTGAGCATGTAATCGAGCGAGAAACAGAGACCTCGTTTTCTACAAGCCACTACACCTCGACAACGCATCACTCCGTGACAGTCACCCAGACACCTAGCCACAGGTACTGGAGGGGGGAAGGCAAATAGCAGCTGTAATGTCTGATCTTTTGCTGTTGCAAAACCAGAAAGATGTGTAAAGCAACAAGCCAGGGAAGATCTATGCTTCCTTCATAATGTTTAAGACTAAACAATATTTGATGTCATATCACCTAATTAATTATCTTCCCAGGAATTTACAAAGCCTTTATTATCCAAATGGCATTCCAATACTGTCATAGTGAATTTCAGTATATGCAAACTGCTAAATCAGTTACAGTTCTGGTGACCGGAAAGCCCTCCTTCCTTCTCTTTTTATGCATATATGCAAAATCACCTTGATGCCTATGGATTCATACAATTCACTAAACTTTGCAGCTCTAGTTACCAACCCAAAGGTTATGCTGCAGATCCTGAGTGGCAACAGAGCCCCTTTCTTTCCCTGGCTAAACTTCTGCTCATACGCATTTGCCACGAAAGCCCACTTTCACTCTCCCCCTTTCTCTTTTCCTGGTTGCTGCTCTCCAGCTGGAGCAACGGCCACACTGAAAGCATCCTCTCTGAAAGCCACTCGGTGCTCGTCAGCTCCTCCATGGAGAACAGCAGGCACGCCAGCCCAGCAGGGCCCCGGGGCCGGCTCAACGGCATCGGCGGGCCACGGGAAGGCAACAGCTTCCTGCGGCACGCGAGAGAGACCCCCGATTCCTACCGAGACTCTCCTCACAGCGAAAGGTAAGACACACCGCCCCACTGCTTCCAGCTGGCAAGACCTGGTGTTTTCCCAGGTGGTTTCAAAGCTCGGGACCACAGGAGAAAATGCAACAGTGCCGCTGTTCGTGTCAGGCATACATCTCCTTATTCATAAAGGTGGAGATCCAAGTAGTAGTTTAAAGTCCACCAAAAGCATTTTTCCCTTCTTGCCTCTGCTGGATTTAGTCCTACTAGCCAGCAATTCACACTTGGAAAAGCTCCATTGCAGTAAGTAGTCAGAAATTTCCATTGTAAACTATAAACTGAACTTTGCCTAAATACCAGTTTCTTAGAAGATGCAAGTGAGAAGACTGAGAGATTTTGCAGTGAGAAAGTAATGTATTGATCCACAGGAGGAGGGCACTAAGACTCTTAAGCAGTATAGAAATTATGTCACCATCTACTTTCTGGAGTATTTGAGCTCCTAAACCCTTTAAAATCTCCCCTTAACCCTTTATTAAATAAAAGAAAGGAACACAAAGTGCAAGCCAGAAGGAGTCAGGTCATTATTAAATCAGGAATAGTTATAAATAAAGCTGGCCAGGAGTTTTCTAACCAAGTAATTTTTTCTCTGAAAAGGCTGGTTCATCAGTTCCTAAGGTCTGCCTAGAGCTATATCACTTGCAAAAAAACTTTTACTGAAAAAAATCTTTTTCAGGTCCAGGCTAGCCCCAGAGTAGCAAAAGAAAGACTGAGAAGAAACAAGACATTTAAAAAGAGCTTTTCTCCCAGGAATCATAGGCAGAAGGAAAGGAAAATAAAAGGTTATGGACCAGTTCTCTGAGCACTTCAAAATCACAAGGGATTTGGCCTTTTGGAGTGTGAGTGATGCCAAAAATGCAGCCAGACAATCCCCAGAAACACTGAGTTGTGTAGGACACAAATTGTGGTTTTCAGAAAAATGAATGTGCAAGTACAGCAAACGCCATTTCTGTGGTACTCCCTCTGCCACTCAGACAACTACTAAGAAGCAGGAAGAGGGCCCACTGAGGAAGGATCCTGAGTGTAGTACCACTAAGGATAATAAACTAGCCCTCTCATTAAAAATTATGTGTTATTTACCATGGAATTTAATTTGAAGATATGTGGCTCACATGACATAAACAGCCATGGCTCCAATCCAGCAGAGCACTTTGACAAGATTATCTTTTAATCGTGCAAGTAGGCCCACTGAAATCAGCAAGATTACTCACATGGGTAGAGCTCAGCATGTGCTTAAGTGCTTTGCTGGATCAGGACCTGTAATAGTAAATACCATGTTGACTCCTGCCTGGGAACTAAGCAGGATGCACAACCACACGCCTGCCAGTGGTGAGTATCACAACTTGGTATATTTGTGTATCTGCATGTGAGAACATGAAGCCCATTCTCGCTGTCTGCCTGCATTGAATTTGACACCCAAAGCATCATTCTAATGCAAACTGTTTAGATTTATCTGGGGGGGGGGGGGGGGGGGGGGCAAATTCCTTTTTGTTTCTCGGAGAAGAAAGAAGCGTTTCATTGTGTCTCATGAAGGTTGTACTATAGGTCAAAAGCAGCAACATTTCTGTGATAATTCATCAGGCATTGACAGCCTAGCCTGTGCATGAAGCAATCACAGATTTGGAACATGGGAGATGATAGTTCCCTTGGCATTAATTGCAGGCCTCATCTATTTTTAGCAAGCAGGAAATACATGGCCAATTGTTCCTGAGATGGCTTGTGTGTGTATAAGGGAGAAAGTGAGAGTTATTTGGAACTAAAAATTACTCAGAAACATAAAGGAATGTAGGAGCTGACAAATTACTTCCTGAAGCCATCAAATGTTGCTTGGTAGACCAAGGCTGTACTCCCTCAATTTTCAAATTAAATTGAGCAGACAATGCAAGGGGTTCTTTTGCATTACTCCATCCATTTGCTGGATCCCATGCCCTGCCACCTATGTACACAAGCGAAGGGCACAAGCGGTTTTATCTTGGATGTCCTTAGCTCTCTTAAAGGAGAGAAGATCAAAAAACACTGTCTCTGCACAATATATATTATGATGAAGCTGGCAGCATAGAACTAGTTAATGTGTGCTGGATGGCCATGGGTACGCTCTGATCCCCTTTCACTGAGCCAGCATAGTTGGCCATGAAGTTGGATAAATCAATCACCTTTTAACCTTCCGTTCAAGATGGGCTAGAGCTGCACAAGTTCAGCTCCTGAGCCTCAGATTGCAGACAGCAGCTAGTTAGCAATGCCCTGTTAGGGTGTGGGGGAATAGACCAGAAATGTGTGAATACACAACACTCCAGTTTGAGTAACTTGACACTGATGGAAGCCTGCAGAGTACACCGAATACATTTAACCGAGACAATGCATTAACAGAACCAGTTTAGCTAAAATCCAGTGTGTCGTGAAGACATATATACAACACTGTACAAGCTGGGAAAGGAGAAAGGCTTCCATTTTTCTGACAATGCCTATTAAAAATGTAAACGGGATTAAAAGCTTGCTCATGGAAAGAGAAAAAATTACTTAATTCATCCAATGCATAGACCTATTCATTGCCCTTTGTTCAACCAACTTGATTAATTCTTGCACATAACTCCAGGTTTGTCTTTTTCCCTTTCTTTTGCTCCTCAGTTCATGTAAATCAATGTGCAATCAGTGTGCCTCTAGTGAAATCAATTTATGCTACTGCACGTCTGCCCAGAATCTGTCCCATTTTCTCCTTTTTCCCGTAACTCCATTTTTATCAAGTGTAAGATGCACAACTGAGTCATAAATTGGATAAGAAAGCTGGATTCAGGTTTATTTTGGTCATTTCAGGCTCAGATAAATAAACCACTAAAGGAAAACTAAATAACTACATCAATCATATACATATAGCTTTTCTCAATGGGCCTGTAGTAGAGCTTAGAAAGATTTTAACTTTAGACACAGACACAATTCAGGCAGGTGAATTTAGAATAAGAATAAAAGCAATGCCAAACCATGCAAAGTGTCATGCTAGGCAATGTGCTTTTGATCTAGTGGTTTTAGGCAGATCCTCACCTGGCATGAATCCACCTGACCTCAAAGTATGTCTACTGATTAAAATTGGTTGAGAGCTCCACATTTTTTCTCCCTTTTTCTTTGGGACAAACCCTGCAATGGCACTTGAGCTTCATTTTCAGAAATCACTTCTGACCACTACCCTTCCCACAGGAATAGGGACAAATTGTGTGGAGAAATCATGGGCACTAGGCCAGACAATCCTGTCTTTCAGCATTTGTTCCCATATGAGGACAAATGATACTCTGTGCTTCTTTGCAGGTAGATCTGCCAGCCAGAGTAACTAGCACCCAAGGAGTAGAGAAGCACAAAGCTCCTGGGATGGTGCTACAAATGCTTCTGGGACTACCTTTGGTGATTAAAACTAGCAGAATCTGGATCTAGATTTTATCCAAACATTACTTTCCTCCCTAGCCTGAGACAGTTCGGTTGCCAGAAGAGGGTGAAGCCCCAAGAGGATTGTCCTTCAGCTCCCTTCCTTTCTTTCCCTGTCTGTTTGCATGTACCCGAGATACTGGTCAAATCCTTCCAGAAGTGCAGCAGCTGTTTTCCTTTTGAGAAAATACTTGCAAATGCATTTTCTTTCTGGAAGCCTGTCTGTCTCTGAATCCCATTCCTGGATTCATTCCAGAAAGTTATTCTGGCAAAAAATTTACAGCATCTCCATGGCTGGGATCTGGGTGTTTTGCTACGCTCCTCCTGCTTTCAAATGTTTTTCCCCAGAGTCACAGAAGTTTATAGGATTAATAGGAACAGGAAAGGTTCCTTAGTAGCCCCATGTGAGGATGCTAGGGATCTTAAGGGATCTCTGCCATTTTTTTTTCCCAGTCCACATGAGCTGCCGTGTTCACAGGTCACCACTGCTCCTGTGCTTGCAACCTTTCCCCATCTCTTTTCTTCAGGTATGTCTCAGCTATGACCACACCAGCTCGCATGTCACCCGTTGATTTTCACACTCCAACTTCTCCCAAGTCCCGCCCCTCCACAATGTCACCCCCGGCTTCCAGCTTGACCGTCTCCATCCCTTCAGTGGCGGTGAGTCCCTTCATAGAAGAGGAGCGACCACTGCTCCTGGTGACTCCGCTGCAACTACATGAGAAGTATGACCACCACCTTCAGCAATTCAACTCCTTTCACCACAATGCCGCCCATGAGAGCAACAGCCTGCCACCAAGTCCTCTGCGGATCGTGGAGGATGAGGAGTACGAGACCACACAGGAGTACGAACCAGCACAGGAGCCTCCGAAGAAACTCACCAACAGCCGGAGGGTCAAAAGAACAAAGCCCAACGGCCACATTTCCAGCAGGGTGGAAGTGGACTCTGACACAAGCTCTGAGAGCAGCAGCTCTGAGACCGAAACCGAAGATGAAAGAATAGGCGAGGATACCCCATTCCTGAGCATACCGAACCCCGGGGCAGCCAGTCTGGAGCCAGCCGCTGCCTTCCGGCTGGCTGAAACCAGGACTAACCCGGCAAACCGCTTCTCCACACCAGAAGAGCTGCAAGCAAGGTTGTCCAGTGTGATAGCTAACCAAGACCCTATTGCTGTATAAAACATAAAACACATAGATTCACATGTAAAACTTTATTTTATATAATGAAGTATTCCACCTTTAAATTAAACAATTTATTTTATTTTAGCAATTCCGCTGATAGAAAACAGGAGGGGAAAAAAAACTTTTATAAATTAAATATACGTATGTACAAATGTGTTATGTGCCATATGTAGCAATTTTTTACAGTATTTCAAAAATGGGGGAAGATATCAATGGTGCCTTTATGTTATGTTAAGTTGAGAGCAAGTTTTGTACAGTTACAATGATGGCTGTCCCATAGTATTTTGCGAAACCTTTTAGCCCTCAGTTGTCCTAGCTTTTTTGTGCACTGCATTCTAATGACTGGATGTATGATTTGCAAGAATTGCAGAAGTCACTCTGGTCGCTTGCTGTAGAGTCTCCAAATCAGAAAGCCCTGTTATGGCACTCCCACCCTACTCCACCAGAAAAACACACATATACACACACACAGAGTCAGAAAGAAAAAAAAATATTTAAA
>VXBU01004193.1:0-38029 GCA_013400315.1 Bombycilla garrulus
GGGGGGGGGGGGGGAGAGAGCGAGAGTTCAAAAAGCAGAGAGAAATGTTAGTCCAGGCAAAGGAAGCAGTATTGGAAAAAGGCATGTCAACAGCTGGAGCTGAGGAAGCCCCTGCTGGTAGAGAAATTTGAGTAATGGCACAGACTGGAACAACCCAAATTGGAAAATAAAGGAGAGGGATTTGAAAAAAATGAATGGGTCTCTACACAATCCTCTCTTCTCCAGGCTGAAGAGCCTCAGCTTCTTCAGCCTGTCTTTGTAGGAGAAGTGCTCCTGTCCTTTTATGAATTTCATGGCCCTCTTCTGGACTTGCTCCAACAGTTCCATGTTCTTCCTACGCTGGGGACACAAGAACTGTATACAGCACACCAGGTGGGGTGTCACGAGAGCAGAGTAGAGGGAGAATCCCCTGCCTTGCCCTGCTGGCCACATTCTTGTTGATGCAGACCAGGATTCCTTTCGCTTTCTGTGTTGAGAGTGCACACTGATGGCTCATATTGAGTTGTTCATCAACCATCACGTAACATATGCAGAATGGGTTTCAAACAGGCACAGAAAAGTGATCTTGATTATTTGAAGCATTTTTTGATTAAGAGGAACTATTCTACCCATGAAGAAGTTAACTGAGAAAAGCTGATATGAATCCAGAAAGTTTCTTAGGCAAGAGAGGCTGCGGGTAAGCAGGAACAAGCCAATGCAGTTATAAAACTGTGTGTATTTGAGTACTATTGACATTAACATGGCTGATAGAGCTCACAGAAATTTTTTACTAAAACACGTTTTTTGTCTGTGAATGGCAGTTTGTTGAAGCTGACACTCTGCAGGAACGTACTTTCTAGTCTCAGTGGAAAAGGTTGCTTAGATCTGAGATGGATTCACCGACCAGGAGAGACAGAGAAGAGGCAGTCAGAAGAACCAAACATTTAATAGAATACAAGAACTTTAGGGTGAAGTCTTTGCTAGGTGATGAGAATTTTGAACTAGTTTTCAACATTTCAATATTAAGTCTAGCAACTAGTCCACTAGTTCTTCTCAGACAGGGTTGTCTTCTACCTTGCTCACAGAAAAAAAACCCAAACAACTGAGGAGGTATGGATATGTCACAGTACAAAGGGTTACACTGAAACTTCTAAAATACCCTGATGGTTTGCACCATAACATCTCTCCACCACTTCAGGCAGAAAGAAGACCCTAAAGCAGCAGTAGGCTCATGAATGGAGGTCTCTGGCTCTGATATCAGAAGCAAGGGAGCTCTTTGTGGTCTTGATCAGATGATATACAACTACATTTTCATAGGTACTCAGCTTTCTGTGCCTCATCTGAGATATTTTGCACCTACTGTTCTATTCTGTATTTTTCAAAGGTGCTCAAGACCTACTGCTCCCTTTCATGTCCTACAGCAAAGCAATTAGGTTATTTCAGACTGGGTTCCCAGAAATGAAGATGCATAAAATGAATGAACACATGAAAATATTGGCCCTAGTGTCCCTGTGACTCAGCTTTTCTGCCTCTACAATGGAGAAAACAATGCTCACTGATTTTGCAAAGTACTTTGAGCTCTACGAGTGAAAAGTAGTATGAATGTTAGGTATGATTATAACTTTTATAAGAAAAAAATATTTAAATCATTTATCTCTGGGGAAGGGATCCCAGCACAGAAGAGGCATCCCCATCCAAAGAACCACTTGAAAGTTGAGCAGTTGCTAAGAAACGACAGTAGCTTCATCACAATGAATACCTTGAGACAGATGGAGTGGGCAACCATTTCACAAGGCTGCCATGAGGTAAGAAAAGAAATGGGACCAGGCATCATTAGCAGAGAGGAGATCATTAGATTCCTGCACTGCAGTCTGCATGAAGCTAGAGTGAAAATGGATGAGGACAGTCGTGTAGGAGAGATAGCAGGGAGTGACTCTCTTAAGTGCTCTATGAAGAATAAGGAGGCTCTGGGTGCTTGTTAAGTGGAACGGCGGTGTCGATGGAGGAGCCTGAGGACATAGCAGATAATGGCTTCTTTTCAAAGAGCTGAGCAGAGTACCAGAAGCTATGGAATTACTGGAAACAGGAGTAAAGTAAAAAGACGGAGTAAGGAGATAGGCCTAAATGACGAGAGGTACCAGGGTCAAGAGAAGTAGTTGTTTTCTGTATCGACTGAATTATGTCAGGTGTTTCCAGGGCTGCAAAGAGAGTACGAGGAAAGGCATGAGAAAGGCTCAGAAAAGGGGGCTGTTAAGTCTAAACAGCACAAACCAGGGAAATCTGTGATTGAGAAATGGGAAAAGTATATTGTCTAGAAAAGAGCTAGGAGGTGAAGACAACAAGGGTGTGCTAGGAATAACAGTGGTGTTAGATGAACAGCAGGAAGGGCTAATACAACTTGAGTTTAAACAGAGAAGGAATAACAAGACTATCCTTGACAAGCTGCCCTTAATCTTCTGGTAGATATGAAGTTTGGATTCACACTGTTATTCCTGAAAGTATAACATTAAACAATTGACAATCGGAGACTTGCTAAAGCATCTTGAAGAGGATCTTGAAGTATTGGATTTTGTTTAGGTTTGGGTTTGGTTTTTAGTGTAGATGGTGCTGGACAGAAATGGAGATTAACTCAGCACAGCAGGTATTGCCATAATGGATAGAGAGATGAAAGGAGGGAGCCAGTCAAACTGCAGATGAGCACTAATAGGCATGTGAGCAAAATGCTTGAAGGGAATCAAAGGTTTAGTGTAATTTTGAGATTAACAGACAACAGGGACTGGTGCAAATTAAGCAAGGCAGCATTGGGGAGGGCAGGAAAGATTGGTCTTATTAGGACTGAGTCCCAGCGATGAGGAAACTGAAGTTGAGAAACTGCATATTGATAGTTGGGAAAGAAGGAGAGGAAAGAGGAAGGGGCAATTGGAGGAAAGTCACCAGAGCTGGAACAATAAGCTAAAAACTAAGAAGTCTAAAAGATCATGGAAGGCAAGAAAATAGAAGGAATTCACATGTCGAAAATTGCTTCAGAAGTGAATGGAGAGATGAGCTGTTAAAAAAACCCACATAGAATCTACTCAGGATTTCAGAGATGGGAGATGAAGCTTCCCCCAGAAGAAGCCACAGGAACAGGAATGTTTCTTGCTTATTCTGGCAGTTCTGTCCTGCAGGAAACACTCTTGACAAGACATGACCTAGGGAAGATGCAATAAACAGCAGAGAGAGTGGAACTGATCTTCTTTGGAACTCACAGAGTGTGGGAAATGCTCTACTGCTGGTATTATCCCCTTGATCAACTTTTGGAGAAGTGATGAGATTGGAGGAAATCCAACAACTTTTCTCTCTGTATAAATGCTCTGCATCCTACAACTTGTGGGCTGTGATGGGAGATCCTCAGCCTCTCAGTGACACTGTTCTGCTGCTCTGGTGGCACCCATCCCACCACTCACAGACAGCCCTCTTCCTGCCACTGCCTCCCCTTATGAATGAACACTCCTGATGTGTGGATGATTGATTCGACAAAAGCAATATAGGAAAAATGTTTTACCCAGTTATTTAGAACAGATCACGAAAACACAAACCCGCTCAATTCTCAGAGCCAGAGAGGCCCAGCAGGACCGTAGGGGAGGCTTAATACTCACACTAAAACACCCAGCATGCAGCAGTTACATTATCTTTTCCTTACCTGCTGTTCCACTTGTGTCATTCCCTCTTCTTGAATCCCTGTGCTGACTTCCAGACTCCTTCTACATCAAAGTTCAGTTCTCATTTCATCTTCCAGGCCTCACGTGGCTCTCCTGGAGCTTGCTCCCTGTCTCATCTCCCATGCTACTCGTTGCTCACTCAGCACATCTGCCCCTCCCCAGCCCCCTCCATTGCCCTGCAGCAATGACTCTGCTCCTCCTCTCCTGATGTCCTCTCCCCTCCTTCCACAGCACAACCTTATTCACCTCCCTCGTGCCTGCCCTCAGGACTCATTTACTGCAGTTAGTCTCCCTGCATTAATGACTTCCACTTCTCTTATGCCCTTGGCAAGCTTTGCCCCTTCTGACTATTAACTTTGTTTACTATATTTCATCTTTGGAACGAGGAACGATTCAGAGATACCCAGCTAAAGGCAGGAGCAAACAAGAAATGAACATGCCGTAACTCAGCCTGTGACCTTTCTCAGGCATTCCTTCCCTGATTCCATCCTGCAAGTCTCAGGCCTAATCTTGTCCCCACTGTTTCCCATTGACCTCACCAAGAGCAGGATCAAGGCCCTGTAGCTGCTGCCTAATGGCTGTTGAGAGCCTCTTCTGAGGAGCTGGGTGTCCTCACTTGCAAGTGCCTCACATGCTGGGGTCTTTGTGTTGCAAAATCCTGGGGACAGAATTCTGTCTGTTCAGCTGCCAGTGAAACACACATGATGGCATGTAGAAATACATAATAATGCTTAAAGCTACAAGCAGACAACATTATCAGGGAAAGGCTTTCCCCTCCCACTCACCCCTTGTCTATCTGTTTCTTTCCCGTTGTCAAAATTTAGCATCCTCCACTGAGAGAGTCAGTTTTTCTCTGATGCTTGGAAGGCATCCAGTCCCAGCTTGCTTGCTTTCCCTGCCAGTCTCCACAGGTATTCTATGCACAAGGCCTCCAGCTTGTCAGGAAATCCTCTCTCTTCTCTCCACACCCCCGCCCCTCTTCCCCCCCCAGTGGAATCTCCAGTGCTGGGGTTGTTACACGCTCCCAGGGTCAGGCAAAGTCGTTCATTCTCTCTTTGACGTATCAATCGCCTCTGCTCCGCAGCGCACCGTGAAGTGCACTACAGAAAAAGAGGAGCCCTTCAGGAGGAGTGGAGGTCAGCTCTCAAGAGGCATTTGCACAATCCATTTGTTATGTCAGGTCACAGAGGAAACAAGGAAAACCTGCACGGTTTTGGTTCCAGCTTGGCCAAAACTCATTTAGACATTCAACAAAAGGGGCTCCACAAGAGACAGTTTGGACCAGAGACTAATGCACAGACTGAATTCCGTGTTTGAGGTTGACATGACTGTAGCATTGGCTCAGCAAAACCAAGGCCAGCACTTTCCAAGGCCATGCCGATCAAGAGGTCTTGGTGCACAATGGATTTCAGAGGTCAGATTTGAAGTCAGTCTGCTAGACTGAGATGTGGCAACCATAAGTGGCCAAGTAGTGCCCAAGGAACAGCTGGCCAGCTGAGTCTTCAGCAGCCACAGCTGTCCCAGCAGGAGCCAAAGAGAAGCTGCAAACACATGTGGAGTAAGGTGCGGGGTAGCTGACATGAAGAAAAGCAGATGCAGAGACCAGGCTGGAAAAACATGGACAACTACTTTCCCATCAAGCTAAGCTCTGCAAAACTTCCTGTTCTATACTGGGGTAGGAAAAAGGTAGTTTTTTAAGCCTTTTTTTATTCAAACTAAAACCTAAGTTGGATGCACTGAAATTTTTGGTAAGCCAATAGTTCAGGTATTCACTTTATTCCCCTGGGATTCAGGTGACCAGGTCAAAGTCTCTGCACCTTTCTGAGACATTTTCATTGAAAAATGCTAACAACTTCAAGAAATAAAGACTTTCAACAGTGGCTGTGGCACAGACAGAAAAAAAAAGAAAAAAAAAAGGGGGAATTTACTCGTGGGGAGACAAACACACAGTGAGGCTGAGATGCTGCTGCTCTTTGATCGTGGCACTTCACTTGTCTGGCAAGTGAGTTCAAAGGTAAGAGAATGAGGTTAAGATCTAAGATGCAGCACAACTTTTGTTGTTACTTCACAGACTGCTGCAGCTACAGCAGTAAATTAGAAGCTGAAAAAGGGGCTGGTATTTTAGACCAGTGATTCCGGTGGAGAACTGAAAATATTTTCCAAGGAAAAGTGGGCAAATATGAAAGGAATTTGGGGTTTGGCAGTCTTAGGAGACAAGTTCTCATGTTAAAGATGTTAAAGCAGGGAGGTTTCAGTTCTGAGACCTACATTATTCCATGTGTGGTGTAGGTGGGGAGTACAGAGGTATAATTTGGTACAAGAAGCTCTGATGGATATGTCTCCAGGTACTACAATCCAGGACATAGAAGGTGGCTTGGTACCTGCTTGGACATGATTCAAAACCCTGAAACAGCCTTTCAGGTTTCTAACTGAGTGTAACTGGACCAGATCACACCAGAAATAATATTCCCCAGTCTAGTATTGTGAGTAAATTTTAGTCTATTATGAATAGCCTCCTCCCTGGGATGCAAGAGTAATGTTACATGTAGAGTAGCTGAAAACGCTTCAGAGATTAGCCTTAGCACATAGCTCACACCTACAGATTCTTCTGTAATAAATTAGTGTGCTCAGTGGATGAAAAAATATTGGCAGAGCAGCACGACTTGCAGTCAAGCTTCAAAAGGGTTATTATGACTGAGCAGCAGTACCTGCTCCCCTGTATGACTTCCCCAGCTGTGCCACACAGAGATTCCCATTCCTCCTTTGCAGCCTTCCCTTCAGCCTCCCCTTTCCAAATCATCCTTCCCTCGCTGACCTCTGATCATTTTTCTTGCAGGCATCATCCCTAAATCTAACACACCTTTCCCCTCTATGGTTTTCTATTTAATAGCCGGCATAAAGTAGCAGGATATACACGTGCACGCAATCGTAAATGTCTCATGATCCTGTGCTGCTATAAACCTCCCTTTTCCAAACACCCTGCTGGCACTGTTTGCTTGTTAAATAAGCCCAGAGCTGTGCTTAAGTCTAACTTTTGTTGTAGGATCTTCAGGAGAGGGCCAAATCACTTCGTTTTCTTCTAAATCACTGGGGTACCCACAACCCTAAGGAAATAACAATAATAAAAATATTAATGTTCTAATAGCAGCCTCTAAAAGCTAAGAACACTTGCAAGGCTTGGCATTTGTTTTTCGCTCAGCTGCATAGAAAGGGACCTAAAATCAAATCAGTGCAATATCTACTTTAACACCCAGTGTTTGATGTGGATTATGAGTAAAGCAGCAAGTTAGAACAGCAGTAGCTTGTTTGGAGACATTGGGAGCCTCGGCATAGCTGTGCTAAGGCAATTTGATCAGACTCACAGCTACCCTGCATGGCCCTGTGGGATATAAGCTGTGTTTACCAACATTTTCTGAACTCCAGTGACCCAAGTGAGAAATAAGCATGATGTGTGTAACAAAGCAAAATCTGTGTCTTGGCTCTTTCAGCACAGAGGCCAATGCTTTCCTACAACTTTCACAGACCAGTCTGGTTGTTACTCTGGATATTTGCTTTGCCAGCAATTGCACCTAAATAAGCATAGGGAGGTATGAGCCTAAAATGTTCCAGAACCCATACAATGCAATCCATACAACTCTTCAAATCCTGAATCCTAGCATAGCTGGGAAATGCAAGAAACGACATTAAGCCATGTTTGGATTCAGCATTCAGGTTGATTGGGAAGGGATTGGAATGGAGACTGTCCCCATCCTGAAGACATTGCCAAGTCGGGGACTTGACAATTACTAACTTTTTTTGCAAGCAGCTAGCTCAGGACTAGTGGCTTCCTCCTCAGCTGTAGGTAGGAAAGGACTTGCTACACATCAGATCAGTCCTCTGCTCTTCCTGCCCTGTTTTCCCTCAAGTTTCTTATGCCTTATTGATTTAGGAACATTTGGGAGGCTTTGGACAGTTTTGTGAGTGAGGTCCAGGTCAGGACTGGATTCACCAGGAGTGAACATCCTGAAGAGCTTCAGCACATTCACATTCATCCCAGCGTGTTCCCCAGAGCACAGCAGGGTATCCGCTCTGGGTTGGGCTTCTCCCAAAACACCAGTGCTGGAGGGTGAGATGTAGTGATTGCCAGAGGAAATTGCAAAATTGGAAACTCCAGGCCCCTTCCTCAGGGCTTTCATTTTCTAATTTGTAGCTGGTGCCTTCCAAGGCATAAAGGACACAGGGCAGAAAAGCTCCATGAGTGCATGGTCCTGCACGTTGCAGCTCAACCTGAAGTGCTGCAGTCAGCAGGGCCTTCTGCCAAGGAAATCCTACACCCAGCTCTCTCCTGGCCATCTCTGGTGGGCTGCCTGAAGGGACAGCAAAAATCCCAGTGCACTTCCTGAACAGACTAAGGGATAACCAATATTCCCTGCCTGGGCAAAGCCACGTCCACTCTCCAAGAGCAAGTGTGTGCGTGCTCAGTGAGCGTGTAATGGCTGCTACACTCCTCTGCAGAGCCACCACACTGGGGAACCTCTGTCAGTGTTGCATGAAGGACTTTGGGTTCCCTGGGGTAAAAAAGTACTAGAGAGAGTCCAGCCCTTCCCTTATTCTGTTTCCTCACCTGAAATAGACTTCACACTCATCTCCTGGGCTGGAATGCCAGAACAGGTTGTGAATTTCCAGTGGAGCCACTTACTCCAACTTAGGAAACAGCAAATGGACCCCCAGTGCTCATCAAGAGACCTTTAAAGAAAGCAAGTGATCCCTATCTTCTCAGTCGTTTTCCCAGAGGAAGGGAGGGCAATGAAATGAAAAGCCCTGAGGACCACTGGGCAGGGTTGCAATTTTCCATGTGAGGCAAGCTGAGGAATTTCCCACACACTGTTATTCCCCGAAATTTCTACTGCTGAGTGTCAATTCTGCTACAGATTTCACAATTCCTTCTGCAGGCTGATGATATTGTGTGGGAGAACACAGGAGACTCGCTGAGACTGCCAAATTGCTAAACACATGTGATGGTGGGCTCTCCCTTCCTCCATGTGTCTGAGCCTCGGAGGGGAAGGGGGAGGAGAGCTGAAGTGGCACAGAAGAGGGAGGACGGATTAAAAGCTGCCTCTGTCATTGACTTGCTCCATTCTTTGGATTATTTCCCTGGGGTTCTTGGGTATTTTTGTTATTAATAACTAATAATAATTTCTATATAGCACTTTGCATCCTGAAGGACCCTAAAGCACACCACATACTCCATAAGCTAATTAACAGCTGCGAGCCTAATTCCTCTCTTGGTTGTGGCCCTAACTGCTGAAGGAGCAGCTCAGAGTCACACTAGATTTACACCAGTTTAACTGAGGACAGCATCTCCCTATAGATCCAGATGGATGTGTCAGAGACAAATGCAATGTGGAGTTGGAAATGAAAGATTTTAAGTGCCTTTTCTCCTCCTTCATAATTAAAAAATGACTAAGGAAATTGCATTCAAAAAGCCTTGTGAACGCAGCACTACAATTGCAAGGTTCAAGATTTGGAGTTTGGGAGTAGCAAAGCCCTGGTTCCTGCTGAGTCTGGGGTTCAGCTCATATCTGTGTCAAGGCATGCACAGCTTGTGGCTTGTCCCAGGCTGTGCAGGACACTTTTCACCATGTAAGGAGAGCTGGTTTGCCCTCTTTTCTTGCCGATTAAATCCATGTCTGTGCACAGTTGCTTCCAGTGACCACTGGAGTTAGAGTCTCATCACTGATCCAAAACATGACCTACTGTTCAAGCTGAGCCTGGCTCTGTCCTCTGATGCACACTCATAGGTCAGCAACACGGTTACATCTGAGCAGAAAAATGCAACACGATAGGATGAACTAAATCAGAAATTTTCTAGCCTCTGGTTTTCCTCTACATACTTCTGGGGCAAGATTAATCCATTTGAGCTCTGGGTCTTTGAGCCCAAAATCGAGATGGCTCAGTCCTTATGTCCTCATCCAGCTAGGATGTTGTTTATATGCTCTGATTCCTGAGAGTTTGATGTTGTAACCCTATATGCAAAAACTGTCCTAGTTGCAATATTGTTGCTGTGATAGGGAAAGAGAAAAAAAAGAAGGAAAGGGAAAAAACAGCTCTTAAATACTTCCTCCATCCCATTCACCCGTTTCTATCCAGGCTTACATTAGTGTCTTCCTTCCTCTCACATCTGGACGTGCAGCCAGGATTGCCTGTGGTAGCTACAGAGCATCTCCTCTCCTCCCACACCTTATGCACATCACTTCTCTCTCACTGCAGATAATTGCATCACCCTTCCTGTCACTCGGCTCACAGTTGTAGTGTCACATTTGACTCATTACACACACACACATATAAATGGTTTTGCTACAAATTGATAGATTTTTTTTTTAATCATCTGTAATTTCTTCATTTCTTTCACTTGTCCTTCTTGTTTTGCTTGGACTTTTCTCCATGTCCTGACCAACTTCTGCCTTTATTTCTCCATCTTCCACCGCAGCAGGTCCAACACTTAAGTTATGGTTTTCGAATTTAAAATCCAACATTATGCTATATCTGAGCACAACCACTTACAAGCCCTTTTCTCAATTCTGTTTCTGGTTCCCAGCTCATTTCAAATCTAGTTCTGTCTCTTCTTGCAAGACAAAGGCAGTACTTCTACTAACTCAGCTAATATACCTTAAAAACTGGTAAAGGGCTTGTAAGTCAGAAAGTTAATATATTTTTCCTTCCTAGAGAGACACTAGTCACTCTAACAACAGTAGAAATAGTTTCTGATCTCTCTGCTGAGGAGCCATGCTTTACTCATTCACTGAATCACACAGTAAAATATCATTATAAAAACCAAATCATTTCATTGACATATAAATGAAATCACACATTTGTTACATACATATATATATATATATAATTACTTGCAATGTCAGAAGGCAGATGTGAGAAATAGAACATTAGGAGGAGCAGTTTCCACAGCTTTCAATGATTTAGATGAGCCTAGTACATTTTTGTGTTAAGTACTATTTTCAGAAGAAATTCAGTCCAGGTTTGATTCTGGCAAAGTCTAGAAAACAGAAGCCTTTGTTTACCGTGGGAGACGTCTGTACTGGGTGTCTTCAAAAAAAGGACTTTTTGAATGATTTTTATTATTGCTGTGTTGAGATTTTTCATTTGTGACTTGGACAGATGTCTAGCAGTCCCTGAAGTCCAGCCATCCACACTGTTCCAGTTTGTAAAGCTCAAACACGGATTTGCGTTTGCACCAAAACACATTCAAGAGCCTTTGCCCAATTTTCCCAGCCAATCTCACTTCCCTGCCTGTGACAAAGCAAGGGAAATTTCAAGCCACAGCGAGGATATTTTTGAAAGTTACAACCCTGTAAAAAGAGGGTGTTTATAAATGGAAATCTTCATATAATCTTAATAATAGGTTTTGCTACCACTGCATCTCCACCCACGTACATGGAATAGCTGTAGCCAGCTCTGAGGCAGAGTCTATGGGCTACTAAACACACAGCAGCAGCAGCATCGAGCAGGGTGGGAAGGAAGGGAGGCTGCCACCTCCAATCTAAAATGCAAAGGTTCCAGGCTGACAGCAGTGCAGAGTCCAGCCCTAGCACAGCATGGGCCCCCTTGGCTGCCACAGCGGAGCTCTGCAAGGCACCACGTGGGCAACACCAGGGTGGCATGGGCTCTCCTGCACTCCCACACCGCTGAGGCTCTGCTGGGGGGAGCTGAGTCACCTCCAGCAGCACAGGTATGGTCATTGCACTGAAGAGTGGTTAAGCATCAGAAAGGGCTGCCCAGGGAAGTGGTGGAGTCACCATCCTCAGAAGAGTTCATGAAACAACTGGACATGGCACTCAATGCTTTGGTTAAGTTGGCAGGATGGTGATCTGTCAAAGGATGGACTTGATGATCTTCCACATCTTTTCCAACTTACCTGATTCTGTGATACTTCTGTCATTAGCCCCCTCTCCTTTGCCAGGTGATTGTCAGGAATGGCTGCAGAGAGTAAGTGAGGAGAAGAGCTGAAAAAGGCAGAACAGGAGTCTGGTATTGGCTTGGATGGGACTAATGTCCCTGTTGCTCATTAGCAGCTCTCTATACCCCTTTCCTGCCACCTCATCATCTCCTCCTCAGTGCTACCCCATATTGGCTACTCCCACTTATTTCTCCCATCTTTATCTGCATTTCTTTTTCTATTTATCAGCCATCTCCTGAATAAATTAATCTCCCCAGAGCCAGCTTTTACAGCTGTAGCTTTGGTCATTGCTAATGTGCTGTGATACACCTCTTCCTCCATGCTCATCAAGGCAGCAGTGATCTCTAAAACAGTGTTTGCAACATTTTTACTGCAACTTCCTTTATCATCTGATCCTTGGCAACTGCTGTAATAAACAGCTGGTTTAATTATGATTATTTATAATAAGGTGAGGTGAGCTGGTATAGTAGTTCTACCTCATAGTAAGGGGCAGATATTCTTTCATAACGATAAGATCAATTTCTATTTTCCACCTATTTTACTTTTAAAAGAACTATTTTAGTTCTTTTACAAGCTTCTTCAGCACAATATCTGAACGAATTCCAGTGGCACATTAAGTGATGGAGCTTGATACCAGTCACATGTGGTTTGTTCTTTTATCCTCTCCCCAGGGAGAGAATTATGTATGCAACGTACTGGTTATGTTGCTAGGGTTTTGTTTGGGATTTTTAACTTATGCATTGCTGCATGTTTGCATTGAAGAAGACCACATCAAAGCAGGTGCATTGCATTTGGACAGAAAGGTAGCAAGATTTTTGATGGCCTGTAGTTCCCATGTGATCTCTGCTACTGTCCCAGGCTCAACTCCACAGACCACATTTACTGCCCCACTGACCTTCACCTTGAAGTGGAAAATCTCTTTATCCCTAATGACAGCTGAGCACTCTTCAATCTTAAAAGTACCCATCTGGGTCAAAAAGTATTTCCCTTGCACAGCATCCCCTGCCACTGTACAGGGTCAGAGTTGCAAGAGCAGCACCTGCTCCAGCCCCAGAATGACCATCCCTTGTGCTCTATTTGCTGGTTTAACCCTACACCCTGTAACTGTGGTGGTCTTCGTGCCCAGCCTGGGACGCCACAAATGCGGGGATCTCCTTAACCCCAGGAGACCCCGCAATATGTAGGAAAGTCCAGGTTTCCGGCCCGTGCTGTTGAAGGAGTAGTCTGGAATCGTTTGTTCGTGTTTTCAAGGCAGTTTATTAAGTCCTTATCAAAGAGAGATTTCTCTGCCCTGCCAGGGTTGACACAGAACGCGTCCAGAGACACACTGTGCCCGCCCCGGGTGAGCTGTAATCTTTTATACTAAAAACTACGTATTAAATGTTTACAATTAAGTACCAATCTACGCCCCTCACATCACCATGTCCAGATCTGTGTCAAACCAATCCAAAAGTGCCAGCATCACCAAGAAGATGGAGGTNCTGACCAGGTTTTGGGTCGGCCAAAGGCATCATAGGAACCCCCTGGGTTCCAACAGTAACCTGCTTACTGAGGCAGGTGAAAAGATGGTCCCATTTTTGTAAGGTGCTATCTATGGAGAGATTCTCAGAGAGAGATAACGAGCCCTTTTGAAGGGCCAGTCTTTCTTTTGGGAGTGGCAGCACAGGTGGGTAAAAGCAGATGCCCACAAGCACTGCCTGTGCTCCCTGCCACCACACTTTTCATCAGTTCCAAATCCCCCAAAATCATGTGTGCTCTCAAGTGCTTAATTCTTGGAAGGGAGGAGAGCAATCAAAATGCCTTCAAAAAGGCTTTTCCTGGGCTCTTTGTCACTTCATGAAACCTTACTCTTTCCTCCTGCAGTCATGTCAGGTTGGGCATTAACAACTTAGTGTCACCAGTGTCAATTTTTGACAGGGATGGTAGACCTCCTCTCCTAGTCTGGAAGCCTTCTGTGTGTGAGAAAGGCATGCCAGCAGTTTGCCATGTAGCTGTGGAATTTGTCTTTGTAGCCCAGAGGCTGGCTATGAGCCCCACTTCACCACCTGGTACCAAAGGTACAATGCTCGGAAATGGAGTCCTGGAGCAGAAACATTTGTGTTTGTGTCTGACTACCTGCCCTCTGTGCACCATTTCTTGTATCTCTTTCAAGGGCAGATAGCAAAGGCAGTTTAATCTGCACCAAGCTTTACTGCTAGGGCAGGCAGCACAAGTGGGAACTTCGGAGAACAGTTGTGTTTGCACAGCCTTCATGCACAGAAGGTCACATCAAAAATGAGCATGTTATGTTTGAAGTAGATGGTGGGAAGAATTATCTGGCCCAAATGATCCAGTGTCTGATCACTTTCATATTTTTAATACAAATATCCTCAGCCTACTCTCCTGAGGCAGGGAAATACCATTATTCCCATTTTGAGTGAAAGAAGAAGGGGGTAAGTGGTAGCCTAAAATGACACAGGGAGTGTGTGACAAAAAGTGATACTGAATCCTTGGCCAACACCAAGCCATCTTTCTCAGCTTTTAGGGACAACAGCTATATCCAGCCCCCTTTATTTATTTCTCTAGAAGCCATCATGCCAAAACCTCTGCTAAATTAGAGAGTGAGACTGAAGAAAAGCTTTCAGTGGATTGCTTTTCTCCATAAATGGAAATATCACAAATCATTCTGGGAAAACAGGTCTTTCTGTTCTCATCTCTGTCTGCTTCTCTCCTTTTGGATGTCTTTTCCTCTGCCTCTGGCTCGCAGTTTTCAGATGTATGGTCCTGACCATTTAAAAGTGTTCCTACCTCGCAGGAAGGGAGTAGCTTTTCATTCTTTGGAACTTTCTATTTTGCAATGGATTGCACTCTGCAGGCAAGCAAGGCTTCTGAAAGAGACAGGGCTGCACAAAGCGGCACAAAAATAAACTGTATCACAAACAATACTGAGCCAGGTTCTCATCGGGGGTAGCTCAGTCTGAGGAGTGCTGCAGCAGGGCTGGTGGCTGCCAGCTGTCCTGGATAGACAGCTTATACCCAAACAATGATCCTGCCACACTGGAGGAGGTCCCTCTCAGAGATGAACACACAGTTGACATTGAATTTCATGCATCTTAGACATTTATTCCTTCTTGGCAGTATGAGGGATTGTCTCTGCTCCTAATGACCCAACTGGGCAACTTCTGTCCTTGGCCAGGCACTGGAGGGGTGCCTACTGCACCAATCCCAGCTCTTCTAAACCGCATGTTCCAAACTTTGAGCAAATGGTGGTGATCTTGCCTAACAAGTCCCAGTAACACACAAAGGATGTGGGGACTGCTCTGTGCTTTCCCACGGACCTGGGCATCTGCATCCTTCCTGTCCTGAGACGGCTGATGCTCATCCCCACCTCCTTTACAGCCTGCACGCTCCAAAGCAGACTGACTGGAGGATGCCCACACTGATACGCCAGAGAGAGGGAGGTGGCTGTCATGAATGAGAGGGACTGAGAAACAGGAGAAAGATCTGAGGGGTGAACATGAGCAAGGATGAGGGGAGAGCCCAAGGTGCACTGGGAGAGCTACAGGGAGGAGGTGGGAGCATGGGGCTTAAGTTTTCTCAGAGGGGCTTATGGGAGAAGACAGAGACACATGCCCTGTTTCAAGGTTCACACCATGAAATACCGTGAATTGGGAAGAATGGGAAGGGCAAAGGCACTCAAGCAGAGAGGAAATGTTGCTCTTACTTCCTTGGGGGGAGGTTCTCATAGCCCTACATGCCCTCCCAATTAATACTTTGATCTTGCTCAGGCGTTCAGGAGTATTAACTATAGGGTGGCACACAGCTCTCACCACCCCTGGCTCCACAGACCACACGTGCAGCACAAGAAAAGGCTGTTGTGTCAGACCTCAGCATCACTGCTGAGCTGCTCCATCCCCCCTCCGTGCTTCCACCAGCACAGGTGCCAGGGAAGCTGCTGTACCATCTCAGCAGGCCACAGATGTCCATCAGAGAATTGTCAAGTGACCTTGGCACAAGAAGTGACATCAAGGCCTTCCCCACACCGAACGGGTTTCTGAACCGCTGCCATCCATCACTCACCTACTCCATGCACTTTCGGAGCTGCTGGCACCAGCACACCCACACCATGCCCTGTTTAACATGTCCCCGTATGGCACCAGGCAGAGGAGTGCTGTCACCCCCATTTTACAGGGTGGGACCCTGAGGCAGAGAGAAGTGTTTTTAACAGCACGCCCATGGCAGAGCAAAAACTGAATCTTGATCCCTTATATTCCCAGTTAGCACATTAATGACCTAAATTCTGCATTCTTTCCCCATCCGTCACCCAGGGGAGCTAGGAGGCATTGGAGGAAAGGGTGTGGAAGCACAGGCAAACAGTCAGCATCCAAACCTGAGCACAGACGAGGGAGGAGCTAAAGGGGGACCAGCACTGCCCTCATGAACCCCAGTAGGGTTGATCCTGGGAGGGCAATCAATCTGCACAGCATATCAGACGGTGGAGAAGGGCAACTCCACAATGTCACAGCATTTTAAACAAGCCAAGGCTGAACACTTCAATGGCCAAGTACCCTGCTGAGCCAGGTCAGCAAAGCCTTTGGGACACTGAGCACCAGGAGCAGATTTTCAAAGATATCCCCTCTGCCTGCCTAAGTGGCTGAACCTCTAACCAGCTATCCCACGCAAGTCCATATAAAAGACAGCCTGCACCAGATGCAGCATCTTCCCCAAGCAGCTCAATTCTTTACATAGGAATTAATCAGCCTCAAATTCAGCAAGAAACAGAGCGGGGGAGAGGGAGAAAAAAGGAAGCAGGGAAAGGATGTCACACAGTGAGGGGGTTTCCAGATGCACTGCGTCTTCTCTCCCTGGCTGATTCCAACTGGAAGGCTCCGGCTGTGTGCCAGGAACATCACCTGGGAGGTGTATGCAGGTTCTGCCTGCTCTCCCAGCGTGTTCAGGCAGGAGGAATTCAGCGTTCAGGATCTGCTGGGCAAGGAACTGAAATCTGAAGCTGGAGACCTCCCCAGAGCCCTGGAGTGTGTCAGTGATCACATGCACTGTACAGCAGTGACAGCAGCCAAAGGACCAGGCTGAGGAGCTGCTCATCTGTCACAGGCAGATGGCCCCAGGCAGTCAGGGGCAAGCAAGGGAAAGGACCCCTTCATGCTGTATCTGTCTGCCTCATAGGGATTTTAGTGGGCAAGTAGCAGGGTGGAAGTCTGCCAAGGCAATTTATTTGGCTATGAAGCTTTCCTTCCAGAAGAGCCATGGCTGAGAAGACATTTTTTGAACGAGGTAACTGGATTGGGGATGGGTGATTAATAACCTTCGATAACCCACAGTTTCAGTGTGGGAATAATATATCAGAGATACACAGAGAGGCTTTGTTCCTACTTTCTTCTCCTATAACTTCCCTCTATTGCACATACACACTCCTCTCTGCTATCTCTAGTCTCTTCATGCAAGCTCTTTGAATGAGTAGCTAAATGCAATAGGTACCTTGGAGGCATCAGACACAAGCCAGATGAATGCAGAAGAAGCCAGACTTGGGGGGTTGACCTAAAGGAACCCACCTACCTGCCTTCCATTTACTCAGCTATTTACTCAGGGCTGCCTCCCAAAGCATTCCAACATTAATCCATCAAGGCTTGGCCTCAAGAAGAAACTGAGGCAGAACCCTTTGAGCTTGGTCTTTCTTCCATCTGTTCACAAATGTCTGAAAGATCATTCAAATTCATCTGGAACAGACCTTCCCAGACATGACGTGGGGACTTGACATGGTGTCTGCGGGTCTCAGCCTAGAGAGGGTTGGTGTGGAAGAGCTCTGTTGCTCTTGCCAGAGGCAACAACCTCAAGTGTGGTGGCTTCATTTTCCCCTTGTCATGTACATCCAGCTGGTGCAGAAGCTGGGTTTAGGGTCAGGGTGGCAGGAGGCTTACCCAGGTTGCCACATCATTTGTTACTCTTCAGACTCAGGCTCCAAATGGAACAGTGTTCTGTTGAGGGATCAGTGAGCCTGAGCCACTTTGTTAGTTGACCACTGGTGAGGAGGCCATGGGATCACCATGCCTATCCATGCACCTCATGCAGACAATGCATTTCTCCTTTCTGGACAGACTCTGTCCGTCAGTACGGTGTTAATGGCCAGTCAGTGCAAGTGTCCAGAGGGAAATTTAATGGAGGGTAGGAGAAAAAAAATTGTGGGAATCAAAGGAGATATAACGAAATTGTCTTTCGCATGTCAACCTGTACAAGAATGGACAACCTGATCATTTGAGATACTAATTAGTGGTCATGGTGAAAATTATAATGTGGCTTGAGGAGTACCTCTCTGGAGCTGTATTCCTGATGTCAAGAGGAGATATGAGTGATGAAAATAGGAGTCTGGTAGACATCCCAGCTAACAAAAGACTTGGAAGATGTCACTGGCCCCCTGCTGGGGTGGCCTTGTTGGTCATGGAGTATGTGAAAAAGGGGGCCCCGTGACTGAAACTGGCAGAAGGCCCTGTACATACGCCAGCTTGATGGAACTGTGTCCAGCCCAGCTTCCCTCACTTATGGTAGAAGATTTTGGTGCCCCAGCACAAGAGTGTTTTGCTGTTGACCTGCATACACACGCTCGCACCAAGCTTCTTATAGCCTCAGTCTGTCAGAAGACACAAGAGGAGGCCTGACAAAGGCATGCAAAAACAAGCAGTCATATGGAGAAAGTAGATTAAGGGCTTTTGTTCTCACACCCAACCAGAACAAAGGGATGTATCCTGCCCACAGAATGAGAGGGCAGAAAATTCATGGCTGAGAGAAGCAAATACTTTTGTAACCCACACGTAATGATCCTGCCCCGATCCCCTCACTGCTGGGATCCACCGACGCCACGCCAGGGGAAACACTGAGATCTGATGATGTAACTCACAGTTATGCCTGCCAGTGCTGAGGGTGGGGACCGTGACACCTGAACTTTGCCCAGGCTCCTCTTCCCATCCCGCCTCCCTCAGAAGCAGGCAGTTCTCTCCTGCCTGTCTGCAGCCAGAGTCATAGAGCTTCTGGTGCTCTACTCTGTGGCATGAGGCATGCTGGACTAGGTGGGGGTCAGGCTGGATTCTGGCAGCAAACCCCACATTCCTCTGCAAATACGAGGGAGATACAAGTGCGAGTGTGCCCGGCCATTTCCCAGGCATGCACACAGGAGTGGGCACGCTGCCTGGGAGGAAGGCAGGTGGGCACAAAAGGTGACACAGAGGGCAGCTGTTCCTGTAAGGCAGGTTTTGGTGTTCTCATTTGTTCTTTTTTTTCTCTTGTTCCCTAGGGAATTTTAAAGGTCTGTGTAAGCAAATCGATCACTTCCCTGAGGATGCAGATTATGAAGCCGATACAGCAGAATATTTCCTCCGTAAGTCCACAGGCTCTTTTTGCAATGGCTCTTAAGTGCTAGCGTCGGGCGCCTTTTGTTTTCTGAACACAAGGTGATGGAGACACTGGGACCTGTGGGGCCAGTCACCAGAGCCTTGTCACCCCCTAAAAATGACTCCACTCTCACCTCCCAGGGTCTCTGCCCGTGAGACAGTGAAAATTTGAACTCAGAGTAACAACCAATGGTATTTATTTTATGAGCAGCAATTAATTGTGATATAAAATCAGAGTCCTACTTCAAATCCACTGAAAAGCTGCTGATTTGGCCTAAGGTCAGACTGGCCTAGCTGGGGCAGTGTGTGTGTGTGTGTGTGTGTGTGTGTGTGTGTGTGTGTGTGTGTTTGTGAGTGTGCATGTCCTCCTAAAACAGTGGAAGTTTATATTTCCTTATCTGATACTCCAGTGGCACCAGACTTAAGAAATTAGCTGGATTTTGTCTGAGGAGCTCTTACTGCTGTCTTCACCTTTCCCCAAGCACTGCTTCCCTACGGAGGCTGCAGATCTGATCTTTGCTGGTTTCAGTGATGGCAGCACGAAGCAGGAATAAGGACAGCCAGAGCCCTTTGAAGGAAAGACCTGATGCTCACCCAGAGCCCCTAGGAGAGGTGCTGAACCCTAGGCACAAGGCTTGTCTGTAATGAAACCTAGCCTGAGCTCCAAGTCCAGCCCAAGATGTGTGAGTGATGCTCACACCGCGTTGCGCAGCAGCATCCCGGCCAGCAGGGCAGATCCACATCATGCGTTGTCCTGCCTGGTTGCCCTCCCCAGCCAGCATTTCCACCCAGCCCAGAGGCAGGAGCTTACTCTTCCTTTAGCACAGATGAACAGGGAACACTCCTCCATTTCGGTCTTCACCTTGCTATCCTGCCCTCCCTCCACAAGCCCAGTGTGTTTTGACATCATGCGATCTCCCAACAGAAATCTGAGATAAGTGCTTTTGACCTTCCCAGGTTAATCATCAGAGGCTTCCAAACACCGGGAGTCCTTCAGAATAGCTCCTTGTTATCCGGGTGTGCTCCAAGCCAGATGTGGAGACCCAGCCCTGCGGCAGGGATAAGAGAGATAATTTAGGATCTGTGAGGCTCATTTGTATGTGAAAAGAGGCAGATCTTATGCTGCTTCCTCTTGGTTTCTCAAACAGTCCTTCATCCACTGTAAATTGTAAATAACCAAGGGAGATTGCTTCTTTCAGCTGCCTTTCTGCAGCATTGGTCTCTTAATTGCTGCATGGTCCCTGAACAGCAGAGCTGAAGACAAGGGTTTGATCTGGTTTGGCATAGGGATGCCAAAGGTTTGCAGGCTGCCTCCGAGGGTAAACCAGCCCTTGCAGAGCTGCTTGGGAGCAAGGAAGCTGCTTACAGCATCAATTGCACTTCAGAAAAAAGATCTGCGGGAAGGGGCCAAACATCTCCAGAAGGATGGGTTTGTTCCCTCAGCGGGAACAAGATCTGAAGACAAAAATTGGCCCAATGTCAGGACCTGACAGCGTCCCCAGAGTAAAGCCCTTTTTAAGAAAGAACCAGATTCAAAGAGGGATTTGGCAAGTCAGTAAAGGATGACTTGGGTCATTCCTGAGGGAACTGGGATTTCTGCTGGCTTAGACCTGCCTGCAGCAGGACCCCACTGGACAGCTTCTTCCCCGTACTTCTCTCAAACTGGAGTCCCTGGGTGCTCTGCATGGGCGATGCCCGGTGGTACCATCAGGAACAGCTAGGAAGTTGTTTATCAGTATCAGAGTAGGCAATTCCCTCGTGCCCCAGGGGACCAGGACAGTGATGGGGCAGTGTCCATGGCCTGGCTAGAAGGGCTCAGCCATTATTTCTGCCAGACATCCACATAAGGTGTCTTAGGATTTTTGAAATCAAATGCCTTTTATCAGAGAGGAAGCAGAAGCATCCCTGTGTTTCCTTGCTAGCAGACACCGATGAGTTTAGGGACCATACACCACCAGCCCCTTTTCTTTAGGCCACAGTCTCTGGAGCCAGGAAGACTGGATGATATTCTCCCCCTCTCTTGCTGGCATGGTCCTCCTAAAAGGCTGAGGAAGGCTGCTGTCCGTCTCCATCCCATGGCACCTGCAGCTTCCCATGTCAGTCAGCAACCTTGTGTTCTCCCAACAGATGTGAATTTCAGAATTAAGACAGATAAAACTGATGTAGTCAGGACTGACCAAGCATCCCCCTAGAAACCCTCTCAACAATGGGTGTCTGTTTGACGTTTGCTTCCTGCCATTTAAGCTTCCCCTCATCAAACACCACCTTGTTTTCCAGAAGCTATTAAGATGTTCTCTGAAACACAGACAGGCAGAGCTGGGAAGCAAGCAAGAGAGGTTTCTCCGTGCCTTCTGCATTCCCCATGCACAGGGACTGGGCCGGGCCCCCCTCAAAGAACTGATTGCTTGTGCCCAGCAGGATCCAGAGGCCAGCAGGGTCTTTGAAGAAGGGTCTCCGCTCACTTAGGGAAAACTCCTGCATTTGCTTCATTTGGTTCATTCTTGCAGGCAAGGAAGGATTAGCTTTCATCCCCCCCTTCCAGATCTTTGCTCCACAGGCAGAATTGCACCAGCCCGTCTGATACCTTTCTTTATCAAGCAAGGCTTCATTTCACACTTTAACAGCTTATTTTCTCTTGTGAAGGGAGGAGAGGAGGCCTTCCTAGTTAAAAAAAAATAGGAATATTTGCAACGCAGACTCGGGCAGAGCACTGGCTCCCACTGAGCCACCCACGAGCGGTGTCTGCATGCGTGCCTGTGTGCGTGGGTGTGCGTACACACAGACTTGGCCTTTTGCTGCGTGAACACGAGTCAGGCCCCCCAGAAGCTCTGGGGTATGTTCTGCATGCACATATGAGCATATACGCGCATCTGTGCATCTGTGCCATTGCCCTCTGCTGGCTGAGCTCTTCCCGTATTGACCGATGGAGAGTGTGCGTGTGTGGGAGCTGGCACATCCAAACCCATCACTGCCCTCTGGAAGGAGCCCAGTCATTTAATCACTAGGATAAACCCTGCATTTCAGCACAGAGGGCTGGGACTTTTCCTTCTCAGTCCTCACTGCAGCTGCAGAGTAGTGCATGGCACCACGAGCTCCCTCTCAGCCATAAAAAAAAAAAAAAAGCCTCCTTGAGATGCTCATGCCCTTTCAGGAGGATTCGAGATTGAGCAGCTCTGCAGGAAGCATTTGGGTTGCTGTTCTTTGAAGTGCAGGCTTGAGCGGCAGAGCCGCGCAGAAGGAGAAGCTCAGTGGTGCCTGGGCTCCCCCTCCAGCCCACAGTCCCCCCAAAAACAGAGGAAAAGACAGCGTGAGGGGGCACAGACAACGCAGGCAGGTTCCCAGCTCAGCCACCAGGCCCACAGCCCCCTCTGCCTCCCCAGAAACCACCAGCTTTGTGGCAGCAGTAGTGGCCAGGGCATGGGAGAGTTGCTTGGGACCACTCTCTTTTTCTGACACACTTTGTTTTTCCCTCTGTCCCTGCGTCCCTCCCTCCATCTCCCAATGCCTTTATCTCTCCTTAAATTACTCCCCTACTGCACATCGCCCTCTGTCTCTCCCCCTCACCCCCACCCACAAAACCTGCTCATGTGCCCCCGTCCCCTCACTCCGATGCCATTTCCGTGCCCCTGTTTCCTCTCTCTCACATCTGTGTTGTTCTTTCTGCCCTTCCTTCCCTTTCTCCTCTGCAGGGGCTGTTAGAGCCTCTAGTATTTTCCCGATCCTGAGTGTGATTCTGCTTTTCATGGGTGGACTCTGCATTGCAGCCAGCGAGTTCTACAAAACCCGACACAACATCATCCTTAGTGCCGGCATCTTCTTTGTGTCTGCAGGTAAAGGGATGCACAGGGCCTGACGCCCCGGGGGTGGGCTCCAGGGGTTGGGGGCTGCCCAGCCAGGATGTCTGCAGGGGTGCAGTTGCCTGGGCAGGAGTGTGTGCATTTCCCAGCCCTGATAAGCCTTATTTGGGATGAAAGCAGCGCCACAAGGATGCCTCTCCACCCTGCCTGCTCGCCCAGCAGTGGCAGGCAGGCAGGGGCTTTCCTCCTGCTTGGGAGCTCATGGAGGGAGAGTTTCCCTAACATCTGATATCTCCCAGGGACCATGAGTGCGGTCCAGGGAAGCGGCAGGCACGTGAGGAGGGTTTTGCCTGAGTTTCCCAAGGAAAACTGCTCGTCCAGGAGGGAATGGGCAGGGATTCAACCCCACAGCCCTCACCACTGCCACGTGTGGCCTTCCTGACATCTCCTTTTCTCTCCCCCGCCCGGATGGCTTGCAGGTCTGAGTAATATAATTGGCATCATTGTATACATATCAGCCAACGCTGGAGACCCCTCCAAGAGTGACTCCAAGAAGAACAGCTACTCCTACGGCTGGTCCTTCTATTTTGGGGCCCTGTCCTTCATTATAGCCGAGATGGTGGGAGTGCTGGCTGTCCACATGTTCATAGACCGGCACAAACAGCTGCGTGCCAACGCTCGTGCCACGGACTACCTCCAGTCCTCCGCCATCACCCGCATCCCCAGCTACCGGTACCGCTATCAGAGACGCAGTCGCTCCAGCTCCCGCTCCACCGAGCCTTCACACTCCAGGGATGCCTCTCCTGTCGGGATCAAAGGGTTCAACACCCTCCCATCAACAGAGATCTCGATGTACACCCTGACCAGGGACCCGCTGAAGGCAACCACCACCCCCACCGCCACCTACAACTCCGACAGGGATAACAGTTTCCTCCAGGTTCACAACTGTATCCAGAAAGAGAACAAGGACTCTATCCACACCAACACAGCCAACCGCCGGACCACCCCGGTATGAAGCCGTCGCCAGGAGCTGAAATTGGGGCAGGAACGGGCAGGAGGAGACNAGGAAACTATGAGGAAAGAGACAACAGTGAAAAAAAATTCTTAAAAAAAAAAAGCAAAAGAAAAAAGAAAAAAAAGAAAAACCTTAAAACTGAGAGAAAGATTTAAAAAATAGAAATAAATTTAAAAGAAAATGCATGATTTCCCATGTACCATTATTTTAACATTTAATAAAAACAGATTTAAAAAAATAAAAGGGAACCAAGAAATAACAAATGACAATAAATCAAGTGGGAGGAAGAGGAGGATGAGGCAGCTTTTTTAATTTTGGGAGGTTTTACTCTTTTGTTTTATGGTTTGTTTCCCAATTACCTTTAATTCAGCACAGGCTTCTTGGGGAACAGGGGATGGGGGTTTGGCTGCCAGTGACTTCAGTGTCCTTGGGCCAGTTATGGAGGATCCTGGGTGCCAGAGTTAGCCATGACCTCTCTGTTCCCCCAAGACCCGTGGGGATCCACTCCACTCCCCTGGGATCCGTGGGACCTACTCCTCTTCCACAGGTCCATAGGGGTTTAAAGTGACCCTAGGGAGTGCAGGAGCTGATGCTGAGTCACCTCTCCACAGTGTCCCCAGGGGGGTCCCCACTGCCCCAGCCCTGGGGACCCTGGGGTTAACGGTGACAGCGCATAAAACAGACACAGTAAAAAGAGACACACACGCCGAGACAAAAAAAAAAAAAAAAGAACAATAGAGGTTTCTTAAAAAACAAAGTGGCAATTTTTTAATAAAACAACAGCTATAAATAAATGTAAATATAATAAGTGGATTTACTTGCAAAAAGGAAAGATAGTATTATTTTCTTTTAATTTTTGTTTTCTTCAGCTTTAAACTGTGAAAAAAAAAAAGGTAAAGAGGCAGCAGGGAGCTGTGTGGGAGGCACAGGCAGAGGGTGGGGAGGGCTGGCGGAGGGCAGCTGGGGCTCCCATCCTTTCAGGGTGATGATGCTGTGGGGGACACACACATGGGATGCTGTGGGGGGGACAGCACTCACGCACACGTGTGCCCACGCTCACACGCTCATGCCCTGGTGGGCGCATGCTCTCCTGTGAATGCTCCAGAGGCTCCCCAGGGTGGCCATGCACCCCTCAAATCTGCCCAGATCCCCCTTGGATCACGTCTGTGCCCAGCCACGTAAGGGCACAGTGAGGCCACCCAGCCGCCCCCTGGCGCCGCTCCCATCCTCTCCTGGGCACAGTCAGCACACCCTGACCCAGAGCTGGTCACAGGCTGCCTGGCCTCGATCCGTGCAGCCTGCCAGTCCCCATGGCAGAGCGCCCCCCGAGCCGCAGCAGCCGTGCCAGGGAGAGGTGCCAGGGCAGCGGGTGTCCCCCTGCCCGCCGGGTCTTGTCCTCCTCCCCACCCCTCTGCTGGTCGGGGTCCCCGACTGCCGTGGTCTCCTCCACAGCAGCAAGGCAAGGCGCGCTGGGTCCCCCCACGCCCCCCGGCCTGGCTGCCGCCCCCTCCCTCCCTCCCTGTCACACGGGGAAGGGGACAGCGGGGTGCCAGCTTTTGATGCCGCTCCCTCCACGAGAGCCGCTGCCGACGGAGCGGGGAGGGGAGGTGGCAGCAGGGGTGATGGGGCGCCTCTGTGACACCCGCAGACACCGGCCAGCGCGGGGCGAGGACAGGACCCCTTCGGGGCTGCCCGCCGAAAGCAGAAGCGCCCGGGGCAGGCACAAAGCCGAGAGTTTGCAGGATGGGGCCGCTGAGCCCTTCGGCAGCTCAGACCCACTTTTCGACTTTTTTCCGTCCCCATTCCTGCTGCTCCACTTTTGGGAGCTGCGCAGTCCCCGCTCCAGGTCCCAGCGGGGGTTCTGCTCTAAAGCAGACAGATCCTCCCCGCTCCCCCCGTCCCACAGCTCCTTCATCCCCCCTTCCTCGCTCTGGGGTAGGGCGGGAGGCAGCAGAGGGTCGGGGTCATCCCCAGAAACGGCATCACAGGGCAAGAGGTGGATGCGAGCGCCTCGGCTGGGTGTTCAGACCCCAGCGCACCGCTGACATCCCCTCCCGTGGCCCCCCAGCCCTTTCAGAACGATTCACAGGGGACAATCACCCCTCCAATGCGCCCCGAGGACTAAGTTAAAGCCAGTTCCCCAGATCCCAGCGTACAGGGAATGTGGCGTTGGGGTTTCCATCCCCACCCGGCACTGCTCGGAGCAGGGGAGCATTCACAGGGCTGAGCGCGCCCCGGGGCCAGGCGGGAAGGGGAGAGTGCGGGAGGGCGCCGGGACAGCGTGTCCACGAGGCAAGGGCTGGCGGGGAAGCTTTTTCCCCAGGGTGTTGCTCATGTCCACCTCAAACCAGTACAAGTACCAACCTCCATTTTCTTTATTTCGTGGGTTTTTTTCAGACTGTTAAAAAGAAAAAAATTTTAAAAAGAGAAAATGACAAAAAAAAGAATCCTGGTACATGAAATAAAGATTTTTTTTTATATATATATATAACTTGGTCCTCGTTTATGTGGATTTTTTGGGGGAATTTGTTGTGCCAGAGGAGTACCTCAAAACCCAACAAGAGAATCTACTGCTGTGGACAATTCTGTCCTCATTGGCAATTCAGAGGATGCTCTTGCTTCAAGATGATCTTCAAGTCACAGGAACGGATGAGGCAACAGGAGAGGGCTTTGCCACAACTTTTTATTTTAAGGAAGTGTGGGTAAACTCAAGCTATATGTGGGCTTTCTCTGCTGCCCTCCAAAACATCTGCTCCAGCTTCTCTTTAGCTTCCAGCATCTCCCCTCCTGTTCCACTCTTCCTGGTGTAAAAATACCACAAAGGCTGATGGATTCCTACCGGAAGACAGTGACTCTCGTGGCAAGTCAAGAATTGCCAGCAAGGTCAGAATTCATACACACTGGAGGGCTCAAAAAGGAAAAAAAGTGACCCCAGAGTTGTTTTGGGGTTTTGTTCAGCCACTCATGGCAATTTCCTCAGTAGCTGCGTTGGCATTGGGGGCCTGGTGGAAACGTTCAGTGTAGGAGCTTGGAGCGGGGGAATAACTTACAGCTGGAGATGCAGACCCAGAAACAGGTAAGATGGCAGCAGAGCAGGGAGGTGAGAGCGGGCAAAAGGGATCCTGGCACGTCCCCTCACCTCCCACTCACCATTGGCAGCGAGGGTGTCACCAGCGAGCTTCCCTTCCCCCTGCACTAGGCTCTCACTTCCCATGAGACCCTCCACGGCTTTCTGAAGCAGACCAGAATCCCCATCAGACTCCCATCACCACTAGCTCGGACAGATGATGTGGAAGGACACCCACCTGAGTGACAAAGCTTCTCTGTGTGTGACCCACAGTAAACAAGTGAGACCTCGAGCTGAATGAGCAGGTGGAACCAGAGGAGTTAATTTGGTAGCAGCAGGGAAGGCACAGCTGACTCCAGACGCTGCTGGGTTGCAGTTCGATCACAGCACTGCAGTTCTCCCTGCTGCCCAATGCACCTCACACATGCTGATACCTGTGCTCAGCATCTATATTCCCTGGCCAGCACCCGTGGGTCCTTACTCTGGCCCTCACTGCACCCTCTCCAGCACAACCTCCTCCAGCTCCTCCCTCTTCTTTGGGCCGCTGGTAGCACCTAACACCCACCCCAGCATTCCAGCTGGCAGGGCGCCTCACTGCCAAGGTAATTGGGGGCACCCGCCGACCCATTTCTGCTCCTCCTCCAGGGACCCTTCCCAGCAGCGGCCTCACCAGAAGGAGGGCACAGGGAGGGGAGAGGCAGCAAAGCAGGCCAGGAGCCTGTATGGGGGACACCAGGGAGCTCCTGGCCCGGCCACATGCACAACTAGGAGGCAGCTGCCTTCCCACCCTGTCTAGTGCCCAGACCCCAAAACCTTCTCACCACCTCCTCATCTCCTTGCCTGGTTCTGAAGCCTCCACCAGTGCTGAGTGCTCCCACTCAGGCATGGGTAGGATAAGCTGCAGGAACCCCCCTGCATTTTCTCCATCTGCCCTGTAATGTTCCCGATCCTGGCCTGCTGCAGAGCTTGGGGTAAGAGTGTGCTCTCTCTCATCCTCCCCCGTGCCAGCGAGGCACTGGGGAGATGTGGCTACATTTCCTACACAATGTCCTGCCTGGAGTGAAGGGGGTGCATGGCTCACCCACTCTGCTCAACTCCATGAGGGGGTCTTTCCTCATAGGGTGCAGATGCTTCTCCCCTTCTCTGTCTGGTTTTTATGGGATGAGGCAGCGAAGCAGCATCGGCCTGAAATTAGGTGTGGGGAATGCTCCTCAGACAGCACCAGCCTCCATGCCATAATAATTAGTACTAATACTCAGCACTTACACAGCACTTTCCATGTTCAAAGCACTTTGCCAACATTATTTAATTAATGTCATATTAAGTGATGTCTTAGAGGAGCAGCATCAAAAGCAAACGACTTGTGCATGGGCAGAAGCTTTCATTCCCCATCTCTCCCCAGGCACATTAACTTAGGTAGGTGAGAGACCCTAATATGTTTTCCTGTGCCCTTCCTAGCTCTCAGTGCTCCCCATGCCACATGCTTGCTGCTCCCACTGCTGACTGAGTGCTCTGGCAGGCTCTGAATATGCCAGGGGTGAGCAGGGCACCAGGGTCTTCTCCTCTACAGCCCTGAGCTACTGAGGCCTTAGGGAAACCAAAGACTCCTGACTGAGAGGTCACTAAAAATATTTGGGTTGGAAAAGTTCCTGCCCCAATCCCAAGCCCCAGCAGTGGGGAAGGAGAGACAGCAGGCCCCTCACAACACAGCCAGAGTGGAGATGAAACAGGTAAAGTCTGGTCCAATGCCTTCAGCCAGGTCCCTGTCATGCCTCAGCCTTGTGACCTCTTTGGGGCCAATGGTCATTCCCTGCTTTCAGGTGCCAGAGGAATGCAGTATCTGGCCCTGCATGGGGCTGATTTTGGACAGCACCCCTCCAAACCTGAGGACACACTCTCAAATGCTGGCCAGGGATGGGTAGAAGGCAGGCAGGGCATCTGCCACAGGGAGTGCTGCCCTGCTCAGACAGAGAAATTTGCAATGATGGTTCTGGCAAAGGATCTGAGCTCCAGAGGGCCTGCACTGGCCAAGGGATGCTGGCCTGCACTGGCAGTCGTGCCAGGTCTTCCATCCCATGGAGGCACAGCATGGCTGGAGAGGGGCTCCCTTTGAAGGATGGTGCGGGGCAAGGGAGCACTTTCTACTGAGTAATGCCCAGGCCCTCACATGTGTGGGTCTGCTGTCAACATGTGCTTGCTGTTCCTCTGCTGCCTCTCTCATATGGACCACAGCCAGAGCTGGCTGTATTTTGCTTCAGTGGGAGACACTCTGAGAGCTCCTCATGTGGGGAAACCCAGATACTTGGCTATTAAATTAGCGTTGGGCATTTAACTGCATCATTGAAATGGTTTAAACACCCAGGAGTGGTAATTAGTAATTACGGTTTGGTGAGGGAGGATATTAAGATCCAGGTATGGAGCCCAGTATTTTTCTCTGCAGATAATTTTTAGTGCCAGATGACTACAGAGAGAGGCCAAGCGTCAGACATGCAAGCCTGCTGTCTTGTTTGTGTGTGAGGACTGCCATGGGGGAAGGAGACAGCCACACAGATTGCCTTTCAAAAGCCATGCATCGAGGCCAAGGACACAGAAAGGTTTGAGATGGAGAGCTGATGGAGAAGGAGGGTCTGAAGAGGTACAGTCAACATAACTAAAGCTGCTAGGTGAGCAAGGATGGCAAAGGACAGGCTATCCAAATGTCCTGGAAGTATCCCCAGAGGTAGAGGTGGGTCCAGACATGTTGGCATCTCCTTCCCAGGTGCCTTCCAGCTGCTAGGGCCTTCTCCCCACATCTCCCCAGGCTCTTCCGGACACCTTCTGGAGGGAGAGAAAAAAAGAGGCAGCAGTTTTTGGAGGGAAGGGTGGCAGATGGAGGATAAAATTTGAGTAGGACCCATGCCGATGTGAATTAAATGCCACCAGCCTGAGTTTTACCTCATAGAGTGGGGAACAAGTCACCCCTCACGCTAAGCTGAGGCATGGAGCTGGACCACACGCTGGCTGCTGTGCAGTATGCAGCTCCTCACCCAGGCAGGGCATTTACAGAAGTTCTGATCAAGCCAAGCATACCTTTACCACAGTTCGCTGCCTTCACAGAGCTCCAGAGTAGCTGTGGAACCAAGATGCCCCATGGAGATGAGAAACTCCCCTCCAGCCTGAGAGAGACAACAGAGCTCTGTCGCTCGGACATGGTCATAAAAAGACCTTTAACTGGGGATCTGTCCCCACAAGCGTAAGAGGGACATCTGTGATGTCTCAGTGTCTGTGGTGGGTGCACCTTACTAAAGCCATCAACCCCTGGCTGGTAGAGGGGCGCTGAGGACCTGCCAGACATGGAGCTGCACTGAGGACCCTGATGGGGGATCCAGGACCCCAATGGGCCATGCTGCTTCCCACAACTGCAACAGCAAAAACTGGGTGACTGCCTCCATCTTCCTGGCTGCAAATCTCAGCTTTGCCCTGGCTCTGGCAGAGCCAACACAGACGTGAACCATTCTGGCAGAGTGTTGTCACTTGCGCCAATTTTACACCGTGGAGAGGAGTAACGTGCGAATGACGCCAAACCCCGCTGGCCTCATTTCGCTTGCCCTTTATTGAAACCTCCAGGCCCTGCACCCCGGGCTCGGAGCGACGAGGGTGCCACAGTTCATGGACGCAGCGAGGGCTGGGCCTTGGCGGCCTCGGCATCCTCTGCAGCGGTCAGCTCTTGACATTGCACAACATCCGCAGTGGAGGAGCCGGCTGCCCGGTACCCGTGGCTTCAGCAAAGGGGTCAAGGTACATGGCTGCGGGCTGAGTCCCAGAAACGGATCCGCAAGGGCAAAATACTGCGCTTGGGAAAGGGGTTTCTCTGCTGCCGCTCCTCCTGCTGGTCCTGATCCCCTCGGGGATGGAAAAAACAAGGGACTTTGCTCTCTAGGGACCTGTCAATCAGAATCTGCCAGCACCGTTTAATTTGCTGCATTTATGCCTGCCAGCAGCCCTAGCCGAGCTGCCTGTTCCTGAGCAGGCAGTGCCATCCCGTGGGACGAGCTCGGCACAGCAGCAGGAGCCTCAAAGCCGCACTGTGCGGGAGCTGGAGCAGCTCCACAGCTTCCAGGGAAGATGCAGCGCTGGGACCCTTGTTCAGTGTCCTCCTGGTGCACAGGGGTAGCCAGGAGACATTTCCACTCTTCCAGGGCTCCTTGCTACCTGCTTTCCCTTATTCTCCCTCTCCTGACAGCAGCTCAGAGGGGACACAAGGACATAATTTACTTGGGGGTTCAGCTTAGTTCCACCCATGACAGGCTCCAGCCAGCACAGGAGTATTATTTTAGGAGGGGAGGGCAGACAACAAAGCTCTTACTGTGAGCTTAGTGTGGCTATGAGGTTGGAGGCAGCATGTCCCAGGAAGCTGCCTATCATCAGCAAGTCCCCCCACTTCTCCTACTCTAAAATCTGCAGCTCTGACTGGTGCCTGACCAGAGAACATCTAGGAGTGTTTAGTGGGGTAATACTTCATGCAGGCAGACAAAAGAGTAATTCCACAGAGCATTTCCCAGGTCAGGGAGCCCCATGGCTGCCCCATGTCTCCTGCCCTTGCTATTCTCCCTTGAGTACCCGGTGCTGCTTTTGGATCCTTTGGGGACAAAGGGGTGAAGGCAAGGTTCCTTCCCAGCCCAAACCCCTTACCAATCCCCTACAGAAAGGGCCACAAGCAAAGCCTAGGCCTGACCTTGGGAGTCAGCTGTGACCTTGGGAAGTGCCTGATCCAGAGAAACAGGCTGCAGACAGGGAAAAGGAGAGAAAGAAAGACCTTGGACTGCTGCAGTGGGAGCTTTCTGGGGCAAGGCTGAGAGTGCGCGTCCGTCCCAGCTGCCTCGGGGTACCTGACGCTGGATGGGGGACATACGCAGCACAGCTTTGCCAGAAGGGACATAAGCACCCGGCTGACTCCTCCAAAGACAGAAGAGAGCAGATGGTGCTGAAATCTGCTCAAGAGGAGAGGAAGGAATGGCCCCGAGGCTCCGTACTCCCTGTACCCTCCGCACTCCCTGTACCCCGAGAGGCACATTTGTCCGCAGCCAAGCGTGTCGGCCAACCCTGTCTCTGACTTATCAAGGAGCAGAGAAGGCAATGGCAATCATGGACTTGCTGGGCTGCTGCTTATCTCTTGCTGCCATTCTCTTTTGTGGGGACATTCTTGAGAGTCCCTGGAAGGGGAACAGTATGTTATACCTAGGTAGCATCTGCTTTTGGCTCCTTACTGCCTTGAAACTAGGTCTTGCGCAAATAGGGCTCAACTGTGTTTCCTAGCAGAAATTGCTTGCACACTTTTTATGCCTCCTGATATTCTCCTTAGACCTCTTTTCCTGGCTGGCATAAATATTCAGCCTTCCAGAGAAGAGACCAGCCAGGCAAGAGCATTTGCACAGCACGTTTAGTCCCAGACGATTCTGATTTTTCACAGAAGTTACTCTAACACTGGTGATGTTGAAGGAAATGACCGTGGGTGCTTCTGTGCTGGGCAAGGACCCTTGTAAAGAAAACCCACGTTGCTCATAGCCCTGCTCACGTTGAGATCCTTCTGAGGGAAGTGTGGCATATGACTCAGGCACTGGATAATCACAGGGCATGGAGTAGGGCTCCAGCAGCTGAAAACCAAACTGCTAAGTCAGTGGTGAGAAGGCACTGTGTGCCTTGCACCTTCCACCACCCAGAGCCCCATCCTCTTCCCTGCTGTAGATCTGGCTGGATCTATGCAGCATTTCCCAGAAGCAGCAGCCTCTGTTGACATGGTTCCCCATCACCATAGCTTGTACCTCTTCCAGTCGCAGCAATGCTGTCCTTCCCAGCACAGCATGGAAGTGACAAGCTCCCACTACAGAAGCTCACAGGTGTGGCTTAGAAAACAGCCACAGAGCAGGGATTTGCAGCTGAGCCTGTGGACTCCCAAGCTCATACCCCAGCCACTGCACCAGCCTTCCTCTCCTCATGCAGGCTTGGAGCCAGCAGGGACGCTGCTGGCGCCAGCTGCTCTAATTGAGCTTTGTAGAATAAACTTGTGGAATTAGCCTGTTGGCTGCTGGGATAAAATCCAGCACTGAGTGCAGATCAAAGACAATCTTGCTGACAGTTTGAGGGGAGGCAGTGGGACCTGGCCTCCTTCTGCAGTTCTGGAAAGGGCAGCGCTCAGCAGCCAAGGGTGACAATGCAGCATGACACACACACTGCCTCTTTGGCAATTCATGTGGTTCAGACCCTGTTGGTCAAAGCTACAGAAACCTTGAGAGAGTTCTGACACTGGTGGAAAAGAGAGTAAAAACCAGGCAAGAGACAGCAGTGATTCACAGCAAGATAATTTTTGGATACACCAAAAGTCTGTGGCTTTTTCTGGTGGTATGGAAGGGGCAGACAATGCAAGGTCAGGCTCTGAGCCCAGCCTACAGAAGCAGCATAGTTCAAGGACAAGTCTGCCCTTGCTCAGTTTCTGTCTGTCTGTGAGGACAACGCAGTCCAGCCCAGCAGCCAGGGAGAGCTCAGCACAGCAAGAGGAGAAAGAGGGGAAAAGCCTCACAGTGAAAGCACTATCTGCTACCAAGAATATAAAACTCAGCACATTCCTTGTGTGGACCTTACTGGACAGACATAGCTGGTCTGAACACACACAGCAAATCTGCCAGGTTCCACCTGCTCCCAGCCCCTCTAGATTGCACAGGCAGCAAATTACAAATCAGATTCACTGCACATACACAGTAACACTGTTTTATGGCCATTTTTTCCAGGGTTCCTGAAAATCCAATCAAGAACTTTCCTGGAAATCCAACCAAGAATTTCCCTACAAAGCTGGTGATCAACCAACCCACGAGACAACAGGTTTATAGTTCAGCAACCAGGACAACAGCTAGAAGAATGAAGCTCTTGGAAAGGAGGCCAAGCATTGCAGCAAATCACCTGGCCTGAGAGAACAGCAGACGGAGGAAGCAGATAAAAGTGCCATGGAAAAGATGGGATGCAAAGAGGAGGGCCAGGGATGGAAGGACGGCTTCCCAGCCTGTGAACATCAGTCCGGAGCCTGAGCCAGTTCACGCATGGCCAAGGCTGGTTACAACAAAAGCCCTGGAGCCAGCAGTAAGTTTTGCTGCTTTAAAGATGACGACAATGACTGCAGAAGAGGAGTCTGACCTGAGGAGGTGTGTGTGAACATCAGGGTTCCCCACAGTGGGAAGGTGTTAAGGCTGAAGACTATATCCCTTGGTTTCTGGGTTTGTCAAGAAGCACGGGGCAGTGGAGACGAAGCATATGGCACAGGCATACGGTGTGTTTGGTCTTGAGTCTGGAAAGGAACCCAAGTGTCTATTTTTGATGCATTTCTTTGAAGAATGGGAAAAGGAACTACTGGAAAACAGTGTTTTCATGTGAACATTAGTCTTCCAATGCTCAGCTGCCTCTTTGATTGGAAGTACCATTATACAGGCTGGAAAGCAACCCGTCTTAAGGCTTTCCAAAGCTTTTTCACGGCAGAGGTGATCTACTTTCTAGGAAAGACCCCTAATGGCTTGCGTGCTTGGACTTGCTCTCCTTCGCTTAAACCTGGCAAGCCCCTGCTAACACCGCCTTAGCTGTGTATCATCCTCTCTCAGGAGGAGGAGGCTGCTCAACGCCGTGCCAGCTCACGGCGCAACAGCTCTCCAGCGAGCCCCAAACGGCAGAGGAGACTGGATGGCAGAGAAGATTTTGGACTGGAACACCTAAGGTGCTGGAATGAACTTCTCTTTTATGGGCCTGCCAACACCAGTACAGAGCTCAAAGCAAGAGCAGTGGGAGTCAAGAACAGCAAAACAGATGGGAGCAATTTATCCTGGCTGTTCTCATGAACATCTTCCAGGGAAGAGTGATTAGTCTTATTAACTGATTAAATTATTAATTAACTGATGAACTGAAATTATGAATCAAGGATCAAATTATTGCAAGGCAAGTGTATTTGGAGTACTTACCCAGGAAGTGACGTATTTCACGTGCCTTTCACGAAAACCAGAGGCCAGGAGAGGAACTGTTTGCAGCAGCAGCAGAGTGTGGGGTCAGCAGAACAGGACCAGAGGTACACGGAGCTGTGGGGCCCCCCACAGGACACGGGAGGTGCAGTGCCTGGTGTGAAGTGGGAAGCAAGACAGACCTGCTCCCTTTCCTAGTAAATCTGACCTGAGACAGGCTGAGAAAAGTAGTTCTGTTCACCCTGGAGAAGAGAGGTCTCATAGGGATTTCATAGCAACCCTCCAGTACCTGAAGAGGGACTACCAGGAAGCCAAAGAGGGACTCTTCATCAGGAACTGGACTGACAGGACAAGGACTAAGGGCTACAAATTGAAAGAGGGGAAATCAGGAAGAAATTCTTTACTGTGAGGGTGATGAGACACTGGAACAGGTTGCCCAGGGAGGCTGTGGATGTCTCCACCCTGGCAGTGTTCAAGGCCAGGTTGGATAAGACCTTGGGCAACCTGGTCTAGTGGGAGGTGTCCCTGCCCATGGCAGGTGTGTTTGGGACTAGAGGATCTTTAACGTTTCTTTCAACCCTTAACACTCTATGATTCTAAATGTGGCAGAGAATCTCCCCTGCTTGAGACTGGAATTTTTTTTCATAGATCTCTTCTTCTCCCTGCTAAGAAAATAGAAGGTTAGATCCATGCCCAAGGGAGTGTTTAGCCTGCACCAGCCACTCCCTGTATGTCTCCTCCAACCCACACCTATATCCAGCTGTGTAACCAGAAAAGGAAATTTGATGGGCTGAGACCAAGCTGCACATGATCTGCCATCTCTGGTAGACAGCAGCAGCACTACATTTGTTTACATGCACCACACCCAGGCCCAGGAGTGAAGAGGAAACTGTGGAAAGTACGAGATTTCATTTTATCAGTCTATTTCTATTCATTCATTCATTCATTCATTCATTCATTCATTCCTAAGTCTATTTCTCTTTTCAGAACTTCTTCCTCTTCTCTTCACCATCTCCTAAGACCTGAGTCCCTCTGAGCCCACAGAGCCCATTGTCCAGCCTGGGGGGACAAGGGACAGGCGCTGTGGGGGTCACATGGAGCTGGGATCCCACTGAGCCACTGCAAGTGACCAGTGAAGCAGTTCCAGCACGAATGATGTTTGTCTCCAAAAAGGCTGTTTAGGTGAGACAGTTACAAATCGTACTTTATAAATTGCATTTCTGTAAGTGGATTTTTTTTGCTAGTGGGAAGAGGCACTTTAATAATCCCACTTCTGATTAATGGCAGGGTGTCTTGTCAAAGCAAAGACAGCTGCAGCTTTGGTTCTTTCTCAAGGAAGAATCACAAGTGGAAAATAAAGAAGAAAATGCACAACTTCTCTGCCTGGAAAATATTGATCTAGACTCTTCCTAGGTAAAAAATGCTCAGTAAAATTCTCTAAAGAGTTTTTTAGCCTGTGAGCTGAAGAGATTTGTAAACCAGCTCATGCTCTTTTCAGGGGTAGAGAAAATTTCAATCACTCTGTCATGAGAACATTTGGGATTGAATGATTTATTGCACTCACTCCCTGAGAAGAAATCCTATCCAAATTACAGAGACAGGGACCCGAGGCACTGCTGTATTGAATCACTGGTTCGTGGTCTCCTAGAGAGGCCATAGGGCTGAATCCAACTTGCAGCCCTAGGTCTGCCTTCCAGCAGGTCCGGGAAGCCATCAGGGATCATGGGAAGGCTCAAATATCACACAGGAACACAGCAAGGGCAACTGCAATTCCCATTCTTCACACATCTTTTACTCTCAAAGTCAAGTGTTTTTTGTAACAATCTCTAAAATCAAAAAGTTGGTTGAATGATCATACGACTACAGCCTGAAAAGTACCTGATTTTCCACAGAATCATTGCAGACTTTGGAATATATTTTTATTTTAAGAAGCTGCATGTGTGAGAAAATGAAGAGGCACACCATTAAGCCATGTTTCCTGTTCTAATATGTGACTTTATTGACATATTTCTTGTCCAGAGTCCTGTAAGTCTGTTCTATCAAAGCCTGTTACTATCAAAATAATCTTTTAACCTCTATCTCCATTTCATCTGGGAAAACAGGAATTTGCTAACTAGACATCACAGTAACTCCATCACATGTCTCAAAAGCAAATTTTACCAGATGGGAACAGCACATTAATAGTTGAAATCTGTATTTAACTAAGCTGAAGATCAATATTCTTCCAACACATGATTTCTAATGTAAGTTGAACTCAAGTTTTTCCAAAAAAAAAAAATAAAAATAAAAAAAAAGGCAATCATTGACACCAAAACCATTCCCAATAGGCATTTGTCTACTATAGGGCTGAATACTTCTGCCAAGAGAAGTTCCACAGTTGCAGGAAGTTTAGCCATCATTAGCACTGGAAATGTTTCCACCCTCACCATTGTCTGAGCTGCTGTGCTCTGCTGAGACTTCAGCACACACAGAAAGCCAAGTTTTCTTCCTCTTTATGATATCTGGGTACAAAGTGAATGAGTTTTGTCACACATCACCCCCACTTTTACACTTAAAAGCCAAACTCAAGCATTTTAACCACCAGGGCAAATTTACACTATCCTTAATGTCACTTTCCTTCCACTCACACATATTTTTCCTTACGTGGCAATTACACAGGAACAGAATTTCAGTAAATGAAAGTGTTGTCCCAAAATTGGTTCTTTCAGCTGGTCTGCAAGAGGCCAATCCACACACATAATCCAGGTATCTGATTTATTTACAGTTCTGCATAGAAAGGGGTGCTGGCTGGCAAAGCCAGCACAAGTACCAAAACTTTTCACTCTTCATTTTGGCAAACAAAAGCCATTAATGACCCTTGGCTACAAGTTACCTAGTTCTCTTTTTAATTAGTATTCTGTCTTCTACTGGTTAGCGAACTTCTCACTGTTCATGCTAATTAGTCTGCATGATCAGTCTTTCCCTCCCTTCTAGTCGGTAGTTGCTTGGGTCAGTGACCACGATCTCCCCCTGCCAGAATTATCTTTAACTCAGTTGCTGAGCTGTCTTTATTAGTTTCTTCCGTATCTTGGAGGTTCTGCCNACTAACTTCTTAAGAAAACTTTTTTAATAGCTGACATTTTGCGACAACGCTGCCGCTTTACGGCAGCCGCGCCCGTTGGTGG